>CAUYUJ010017435.1:0-30000 GCA_963575745.1 Prorocentrum cordatum
TCGGATGCTCCGTGTGTTTTGGCTGGCGGAGGGTCTCGTGCTCTTGAAGGACGTTATTGTAGGCCCGACTGTAAGCAGAAACTTTTGGAGGTCCGCGCAGATTTCTCGGATCTGCGCTGGAGCCCCCGGGCGGCCTGGCGGCGCCTCCGGTCCAGCGCCAATCCAAGAAATCAGCGTGGACCTCCGAACGTTGATGCATAGGTTAGTTTTCTGGGGAAGGAACAGCCACCCCGACCCCGACAACTGGCGTTTACTGGACGGCCCTGGACGTTCCATAAACAGCCCTGCCCTGTTCGACTCTTTCCCTGGGTGCGTTTACTAAACGGCTTCGCTTGTCGGGGTGCTTATTGAAGTGACGCAACACATGGCGAACGATCAACACGCACCCATACCCGGAGGGGAGACGGAATCTGCTATGGGTGCGCGTTGTCGGATAGGGGTCCCCGCTCGAACGAGAGCCTCCTCAGGGGTCCGACAACCCGCACCCATACCCATAGCCAGTCCTTCTCCCTCCGACCTCCCTATGGGTATGGGTGTGTGTTGTTCGTTCGTCAAAAAAGACGGGCTTGTCTGCGCCGGCACTGGCGCGCGAGACGCCCGCGTAACGTCGCGCGTGAGCGCCCTCGTTTCCGCTGTGGCGTGCTGCGCCGGCGGCCCGTGTGAGCCGCCGCGTGAGGTCGCTGCGAGACCTCGCGCAAGACCCGTCTTCGATCGTCGCTCACACGTTAGTCACCACCCACCAGACCACCCCAACCCAACCCGAAGGCTCAGATTTACCCTCGATTTCCAGTGGGGGTGTGTGTGTCGGGAAACATCGAAAAAACACATGTGGAACCCGTACCCCCCCCAACCCGAAATTCGGGTCTTCGGGTTGGGTTGGGGTGGTCTGGTAAGTAGTCAGTTAGTTCTTGTTCCTCGATGCCAGGCTTTCTGGCCTGGCACCTCGAGGGGAGAGCCTGTGGAGGGGAGTCCCGGCAACGGCTCGGGGGGGGGGGGGGGGGCGCATCTCTGTGCTGTCGAGGCGTCAGGGCGTGCGGTCGCCTGGTCGCCTGGGCTCGTCGAAGGCGCCAGGTATGGGGCCAGGGAGCGTTCTCCACGGCGCCTGCCCTGGTGGTGCGAAGAGCGGTGTGCGTACAGTGGGGGCGCGCATCCAGAAACCGTTTGCTTTTCGTCAGGGTGCCCTGGGTTTCTTCGCTCCGCGCGCTGCGCGGTGACTTTCCGCAGCCGTTGAAGAAGCTGCTGCGTTAAGTAAGGGTGCTCTGGGTTTCCCCTCAGGTGCACCTCGCGCGCGGGTTTTCAGGGTCGGGTTTCTTGCGAGGGTTTCTTGCGGCCGCACTGTACAGCAAGCGGAAGGATGAGCTAAGGGACAAGTGCTACTGTTGCGTTTCGTTTTGTCCGTCAGCATGCTATCATCCGCAGCGCATCTAGTGTGGTACAGGTTGTACTGTTTGGGGGAAATGTGCCATGCGACCTTCGAGTTGTCCGCCTCGTCTTCTCCGTAGCCGTGGTTTGCACATTGTGCCGATGGGAGGACCCTCTCTGCGATTGTTCTCACGCGATGCTGTCCACTCATCCCATTTGCTCTTGTTGTTTCTGTCACGTTGCACACTGTCGCCTGTGGGTGGATAAGAGATTGCCCATGCGGCGTTTGGCCGTTGCTGCGCGAGATCCTTCGTCTGCCCTTCAGGGGACCGCTCCGGCACCAGAGCTGGCATGCAGAGGAGGAGGAGGCGGAGGAGGCGGAGGAGGAGGAGGTTGCCCTGTCTTGCCTTGAGTTCCCTCCCCCTCCCCCCTCTTCGTGGCACCGCCCAGTCGCCACGGCTGGGTGCTCCCGCTCGAGATGTGTTGCTCGGGCTCTGGCCAGGATGAGACAGCTCCTCCGTGATGTGATGCTGGAGTGCGCGTGGGCGAGCAGGCTACGTGGCATCTCCTCCTCCTCCCCCTACTCCTCCTCCTCCTCCTCCTCCTCCTCCTCCTCCTACTCCTCATCTTCGGCAGGCCTCGCCTGTCCAGAAACATCGGCGTGGACTCGGCGCGGGCTCGGTGCGGACTCGCCGCGGATTCGGCACCGATCCGACGTGGCCGGCGTGGATTCGACACGGACTCGACGCGGATGGGGCCGCGACGGGACAGACAGGGCCCCCCGAGGATGCAACAGAAAGCAGGGGCTCGCGCGTCGATGTGTTCTCCGAGAGTTCAGTGGAGCAAGGGGCAATGATAATCGTAGCTTCCCAGATTTTTCCGGGATGTCCCATCGTTCCACGCGGGCTGCAGAAACGAGGGCCGCCAGCTGCTTTTGGAGATCCTGGAACACCTATCCTGAGCGAGTCTTGTCACGACACCATTCTCGTCCTGAAAGCGTGGGCAAGCGCGCCGAAAATGAGTTGGAGGTTGAGAGGTATCATGGGTGGAGGGTTTCTCCGAGGGGCTTAGGCGACCCGTCCTCCTCCTCCTCCTCCTCCTCCTCCTCCTCCTCCTCCTCCTCCTCCTCCCTCCTCCTCCCTCCTCCTCCTCCACCTCCTCCTCCTCCTCCTCCTCCTCCCCATCTTCCTCCTCCTCCTCCTCCTCCTCCTCCTCCTCCTCCTCCTCGGGTCGCCTGCGGCCCCTGGGTAAACCGTGCAATAATGGGCGACTGCATGAGAGATGATTGGGGATACCGCACATCCGTTGCTGCTCCCGCGGAGGCCTGTCCCTTCCCCAACACGACGGCTCCCGTCATGAGCTGCAGGCTTTGGGGAAGCAGGCGGTGAGGTCAGTGCAGGCAGCGCAGTCCAGCGTCCATGTCGTCGAATAATGTTTTTTTTGACTTTTCTGATTGAAGCATTACAGAACCATGCCACCTTTCCTGCCTTCATCTTCTTGGCATCTAGGCGGGCTGTGAGATCGTTAGTACATGCGTATGCTTTTGCCCACATGCGCACATTTATGTTTATGTATGTCTGTTGTACGTATGTACTATGCTCTTGCCAGAGCCAATCCTTGATAATTGTGCATCGCAATGCTCAGCATGTTCCTCCAAGTGAGACTGAAGGTGCGACCGAAGAACAACGAGCGCGGCATACACTGGCAGACATCACACGGCCCGTGAACCTGCGAGGCACACATGCTTTCATACCCTGCGCAATCCGTGCAGTCCTCCTCCTCTTGGAGATGCCGTGCAGTCCTCCTCTTCCTCACAGATCGGGGGGGCGGCCTGCCACATGCACATACCGCGTGAACCTGCGCGCCCTCTGCTCCTTTCCGCCTGCCCTCCCGCGCCGCGTGGATCCGCTCGCGGATTGGGAGGGCGCGGACGCTTGCCGGGCAGGACATGCGCACGGGCAGAGGCCGCTTCCATTGCGCACGCGAGAGTATGGTGTCCATGAGCACTGGTCGGTCGTTGAACGTTTTAATTGTTTTTGTTTGATCTCCAGATCCCAATTTTCTTTGGGCGCCTGCCTGCTTCAAGGATCGAGCGGTTCCCCCTCTTCCCTTCCTCGTCAGGGGGCGGGCGGGAGTATGGTGTCCACGAGCACCGGTCGGTCGTTGAGCCTGTTTTTTTGTTGTTGTTGTTGTTGTTGGATCCTCGGATCCCAATCTGCTTTGGGCGCCTGCCTGCTTCAAGGAGCGAGCGGTTTCCCCTCTTCCCCGCCTCTTCAGGGGGCGGGCGGGAGTCCAATCCATGTTCCCCGCCTTCTTACTTCGTGCCATGCTTCTGCCCTTCCCTTCCGACCGCTGGGCGCCGAGCGCGGCGCACGTGCAGGAGCCGACGCAGGACGGCTGGGCAGGGACTGCGCACGCCGTGCGTCGGCTCGTCGAGCGAGCCAGGAGCCCGCAGCCCTGACGAACCAACAGCACACACCCATACCCATAGGGGGATCGGGGAGGGCTATGGGTGCGTGTCGTCAGATGGAGGTCCCCGCTCGAACGGGAGCGTTCCCCAGGGTCCGACAACCCGCACCCATACCCAGAGCCAGTCCTCCTCCCAACGACCTCCCTAGGGGTATGGGTGTGTATTGTTCGTTCGTCAAGCCCAGCCCGGCCGCGCGCGTGCTCGAGGCCTGCGCGAGTGGGCCCGCGCCTCCTTTGTGCTGGCCTGCGCGACCGCGTCGGGATGCGGGCGCGGCGCGTGCCCTTCGAGCCGAGCGCGCCGCTCAGCGCTGCGCCCAGGGCGCACCGAGAGCCACACCCGTGCGCGCGGTCGAGGGGGCTCCGCACGGGCAGGGTCTGAATCGGCGGAGGGGGTGTGGCTTTGCGCGCGCCCATGATGCTCGTCGCGCCGAGCTGCCCTCCACCCTGTCCGTCCAGCCCAGCGCCACGCTCCTCCCGCCCTCTGCTGACTATGCCTCCCCTCTCTTCGTATCTCCCCTGCCTTCCTCTTTCCTGCCCCTTTATCCGCTCCCTTTCTGTCCCCTCTTTGTCGTGACCCTGTCGCGATACCATCTCCTTCTCCATCCTCGTCAATGCCCTCCTACTTTTCCTCCTCCGTCCCAACGTCACTCCCCTCGTCTTCCTTCTCTTATCCTTCCTCTATCCTGTATTGTCGTCGTCGTCGTCGTCGTCGTTGTCGTCGTCGTCGTCGTCGTCCGTTGTCGTCGTCGTCGTCGTCCTCGCCTCCTTTGCAATCTTCTTCCTTTTCTCGTCGTCGCTCTTCCTCGCCGCCTCTTCCCCCCCCTCTTTCCTCGTGTCGTACCTCTCGACTCCTGTTTCGCGTCCTTTTAACCTCCCCTCTTCTCCTCTTCGCCCTTCCTCGGGCAAGATTCTCGAATGGAGCGTTCACCGACTGGCCCGTGATGTCGCAGCGCCTATCTATGCCGCAGCAGGCATGTGGGGTGGGGGGGCGCGAGGATGAGATGAGATGAGGATGAGGATGACTGATGAGGATGAGGAGATGAATGTGATTGAAGATGATGATGATGATGATGATGATGATGATGATGATGATGATGATGAATGATGATGATGATGATGATGATGATGATGATGATGATGATGATGATGATGATGATGATGATGATGATGAGGAGGAGGAGGAGGAGGAGGAGGAGGAGGAGGAGGAGGACAGGACTCTGAACTCTCCGCTGGGGGGGGGCGGGGCCCTGGCAGCATTTGGTGCGGCCCCCCCGCGGTGTGCCCACACTGGGCCACTCGACGCGCGATCCCCCGAGGCCCAACTCGCCCATGGGGGGGGGGGTCCCTGCCCGAGACGCGGAGGGAGCGGCCGGCTGCGCCCGAGGGGCGCTGCCGATCTTGAAGGTCTTTGCGTTTGCGCAGGAGATGCAGTCGGGGCCCTGAAGAAGGAGCCCTTTTCGTTGGGGAGGGGCTCCGTGTTCCTTACTCGTTTCGCAGCTTGCCTTGGAGGGAGCGGCCAGCTGCGCCCGAGGGACGCTGCCGATCTTGAAGGTCTTTGCGTTTGCACAGGAAATGCAGTCGGGGCGCTGAAGAAGGAACCCTTTTCGTTGGGGAGGGCCTCGGCGTTCCTTGAGTGTTTCACAGTTTGACTCAGGTTTTCCTGAGGTCTTCCAGGGGAAATCGAAGTTTAACTTATGGGAAACAGGGGCCCCGTTCCTTATTTGGGGTTCTTTAGGTCAACGCCCCGGCTGTATTGCATCGCTTCGCTACTTCCGCCGGCCCAGACTATTCCATCGCGGGCGTTTGCCCGCGTGCTCGCGGCCACTGCAGCGCGGATGGGTGGTGGTCGTTTCCTGGAAGTGTTGCGTGAGCAGTCATTGGCGTCTCGGGGCAGAGGGCTCGAAATGACTGTTCGTGACCCCCCTCTTGGGGCCCTCTTGAACTCCGCTTGCGGCCGTCTTTGCCCGTCTTGGGAGCCTCTAGCATCGTTGGTCCTCCTCCTCCTCCTCCTCCTCCTCCTACTTGCCTACGTGCTCGCGGGATCATTGTTGGAGCCTCGTGGGGCCTCTTGGGGGCATGTCGGGGGCCTCTGGGGGCTTCTTGGGGGGGGGGTCTTTGGGGCCTCCTGGGGCCTCTCGGGGGCCTCTTCGAGGTCTCTTGGAGCCCTCTCGGTGGCTTTCTGGCAGTATGTGTGTGTGTGTGTGTGTGTGTGTGTGCCGCTGCTCATCATCGAATTCTTCGGCGATTGAGCGTCGCTCCTTCCTTTCGGCCTCCCCCCTCCCTCCTTGCACGCCAGCCAATTCGCTAGTTAATGCCCCTACCTAGCTGTTCACTTGAGCGGATTTTGCCGCCTCGCCGCTGACGGAAAAAGTGTGTGTGTGGCCATCTGCTGAGAGTTCGAAATTTCAGTTCGGGTGCTCCCTCTTCGGACCCCCTTGAGGGGTTTGCAGGCTCCTTGTGAGGCCTCTGGTGCCGTCTTTGGGCCCTCCTGGGCTGTCTCGTGGCCGTCCTGGGGGCCTCCTTGTGCGGTCGCAAGGCTGAAAAGCGGTGGTGCCCAAATCTTTCAAAAACGGGATCAAAATTGTGATTGTCGGTCTCTTGGCGGTCTCTTGGAGCTGTATTCGACCATGTAGAGCTAGCTTGGAACCTTTTGGCAGTACACGGAGTCCATCGTGGAACCTGCCACCCAGGGGTCCCGACTCGAATGATCTCTTGGAGCTTCCTTGGTCCCTCGGGGCGCTTCTGGGGCGCCCTTTGGAGTCCCTGAATACCGCCACCTGGGGATTGTGGCTTTCGCGACCCCGACTGGCCGGCCGCCCGGGGACCGTTTGGGGAGCGGTCGGGGTACTTGCCCGACTGGGACCCCCAGGGGCCGCCACGCGCGCGCGAATCAGGAAAATTCGTCGGCCAGACGGGGCGGAGGCGTGCAACAAGTTCCGGCAACAGGTGAAGTGCATATCTAGTTCGCGCGGGCGTGGCGGCCCCTGGGAGTCCCAGGACGGGAGTCCCAGGACGGAATGGCGCCTGGGCGGACCCCAGGCATACCCCAGGCAATTCCCAGGCAGCTTCCAGGCAACTCCCGAGCGGGCCCTCAAAAGCTCGGCCCATGAGCGCCCCAAGGGACCCCAAGCTCTTAGAGGGCCCCATAGTTTGGATCAATCGGCGGCGGGCCTCGGGATGGCCCGAAAATCGGGCCGGGCGAAAGGGGGGGATTGGGAAAGGGGGGGTTACGAAATTTGCTGCACGCAGCTGGTTTCGGCCTCATCGAGGGGCCCATTCCTCGATACATAGTCGCCTCCGGCGCCCGGAGGCGCCGGGAAAATCAGCTACGTGAGCTGATTCTCAAACCCCCCCTTTGCTATCCCCCCCTTTCGCCCGACCCGAGAAAACAATCCCAAGAGGCCTCAAGATAGCCCCAAGATGGTGCTGGACAGGCCCAGGGGGGTTCTCCAGAGATGAAGCTCTGTAAGGTTTGCTCGTGGTGTTGGAAGGATTTTGGTGTCGCCGCCTTCTCGGGCTTCCAGACGCCTCAAGACCGCCCAAGAGGCGCCCCCAAGATCACCCCAAGGCAGACCAAGAGGCTCCCAGGAAGGCCCCAAGACAACCTTAGACTTAAGTCGGGCCTGTCCCTCTACAGGAGGAATGTTTAAAATAATAAATGGTCTGGGGACGTTTCTTTTTGGGGGGGTATTTCTTACAATTTGGGGGCATTTTTCGAGTATTTTTGATTTTTCGTCCAAAACCCGCCTGTGGGGGGACATGCCCGACCTGACCTTAGACCTTGGAGGCCCCAAGATGGCCCAATAGGCCTCCCCCCAAGAGGGCTCCACGGCCTCCCAAGAGGGCCCCCAAAGGGGGATCTCCAACTGACATTTCCTTTCGAAAGTTTCAAGGACGGGGGGCGGATTGCTTTCAAGACGCAGCTCTCGCCCCAGCGCCGCGCACATCCGCACGCATCTCGAAAACCCGAAGCAACTTCAAGGGATGTAAGTCCAGCCATTTTCAACGTGCGGCTCTTGCCTCAGCGCCGCTCGCATTTGTTTTGAAAAGTGCAATAGCCTCAAGGATGGAGAGCGGCCCATTTTCAAGGTGTGGCTCTCGCCCTTCCGCCGCGCATGTTCGTCATAACAGATTGCACCACTTTGCAACAATGGAAGGCATTTTTTTTTTTTTTTGGGGGGGGGGGGGGTTATAGAGAGAATATGTATGTATTCTTATTTTCGCATAAAATATGTAATATATGCATGTATAAAATTATCCCGGCAAAGCAACCTAACAGCGATGTGTAGGAGCATATCTGGAAGCATCCCCCTTAAGATTCAGATGAGAATCCAGTTGTAGAGTTCTGCTGTTCTCGCAGTCGTAGTCGCATTCGCGATGACAGTCGCAGCCTGGCTGTCAGCCTCACTGCCTCAGCCTCAGTCTGCCTTCAGCCTCGGCCTCAGCCTCAGCCTGCCTGCCTCAGCCTCAGCCTCAGCCTCAGCCTGCCTCAGCTCAGCCTGCCTCAGCCTCAGCCTCAGCCTCAGCCTGCTTCAGCCTCAGCCTCAGTCTGCCTTCAGCCTCGGCCTCAGCCTCAGCCTGCCTCAGCCTCAGCCTGCATCAGCCTCAGCCATCAGCCTCAGCCTCAGCCTGCCTCAGCCTCAGCCTCAGCCTGCCTCAGCCTCAGCCTCAGCCTGCTTCAGCCTCAGCCTCAGTCTGCCTTCAGCCTCGGCCTCAGCCTCAGCCTGCCTCAGCCTCAGCCTGCATCAGCCTCAGCCTCAGCCTCAGCCTGCCTCAGCATCAGCCTGCCTCAGCCTCAGCCTCAGCCTGCCTCAGCCTCAGCCTCAGCCTGCTTCAGCCTCAGCCTCAGTCTGCCTTCAGCCTCGGCCTCAGCCTCAGCCTGCCTCAGCCTCGGCCTGCATCAGCCTCAGCCTCAGCCTCAGCCTGCCTCAGCATCAGCCTGCCTCAGCCGCAGCCTCAGCCTGCCTCTGCCTCAGCCTCAGCCTCAATCTGCCTTCAGCCTCGGCTTCAGTCTCAGCCTGCCTCTGCCTCAGCCTGCATCAGCCTCAGCCTCAGCCTGCCTCAGCCTCAGCCTGCCTCAGCCTCAGCCTCAGCCTCAGCCTGCCTCAGCCTCAGCCTCAGCCTGCTTCAGCCTCAGCCTCAGTCTGCCTTCAGCCTCGGCCTCAGCCTCAGCCTGCCTCAGCCTCAGCCTGCATCAGCCTCAGCCTCAGCCTCAGCCTGCCTCAGCATCAGCCTGCCTCAGCCTCAGCCTCAGCCTGCCTCAGCCTCAGCCTCAGCCTCGGCCTGCTTCAGCCTCAGCCTCAGTCTGCCTTCAGTCTCGGCCTCAGCCTCAGCCTGCCTCAGCCTCAGCCTGCATCAGCCTCAGCCTCAGCCTCAGGCTGCCTCAGCCTCGGCCTGCATCAGCCTCAGCCTGCCTCAGCCTCAGCCTCAGCCTGCATCAGCCTCAGCCTCAGTCTGCCTTCAGCCTCGGCCTCAGCCTCAGCCTGCCTCAGCCTGCCTCAGCCTCAGCATCAGCCTGCCTCAGCATTCAAAATGTGGCCAGGGAATGGAATTCTGGGAACTCGAAGAACACGAAGTGGCCTACATCTTGCTCCGGGCATTTAAAATCATGCCCAGGAATGGAGTTCTGGGAAGTCCAAGAGCACGAAGTGGCCTACAGTTGGCTCTGGGCATCCAAAATGTGGCCCGTGAATGGAGTTCTGGGAACTCGAAGACCACGAAGTGGCCTACAGTTGGCTCCGGGCATCCAAAATGTGGCCCGGGAATGGAGTTCTGGGAACTCGAAGACCACGAAGTGGCCTAAAGTTGGCTCCGGGCATCCAAAATGTACGCCAGGAATGGAGTTCTGGGAAGTCCAAGAGCACGAAGTGGCTTACAGTTGGCTCCGGGCATCCAAAATGTACGCCGGGAATGGAGTTCTAGCAGCGCCAAGAGCGATTTTGCGAGGATGTCCCAGGCGATTTGGGCTTCGGCGGCAGCCGCTCCAGGTCCCGCCCCGACCCCCCTGAGGAGTCATGATGCTCTCTTGTGAGACCACTAGAAACCTATCAGTCTTCGCTGTTAGGTAAATATGAGGTTCTCGCTCCACCGCCGCGCACCTTCGCTGTAAAGACTGAGCTGTTTCAACATGTCACTCTCGCCTATATATATATATATATATATATATATATATCTAGATATGAGGTTCTCGCTCCACCGCCGCGCACCTTCGCTGTAAAGACTGAGCTGTTTCAAAATACTCTCGCCCGTGAGTTCTCTTCTTCCGAGATTGCAGACTTGAAGCAGCTGCACGGATGGAGGTTGGTTCTTTTTTCCCAACCATCCTGTGGTGTTGGGTCCTCGTTTTGAAGAGACGGTGCCCCGCGTTCCTCTCCTCTCCTCTCCTCTCCTCTCCTCTCCTCTCCTCTCCTCTCCTCTCCTCTCCTCCTCTCCTCCCCTCCTCTCCTCCTCTCCTCTTCACCCACCCAGTACACCGTTTCATGCTCCATAGGGAGCTCCACCGAAGGCCCCAGTGCCCGCGCCCGCATGCGTCACCCACACCCATTTCGGCACACCCCTCACACGTTTCGTGGCTCCATAGGGAGCTCCACCGAAGGCCCCAGTGCCCGCGCCCGCATGCGTCACCCACACCCATTTCGGCACACCCCTCACACGTTTCGTGGCTCCATAGGGAGCTCCACCGAAGGCCCCAGTGCCCGCGCCCGCATGCGTCACCCACACCCATTTCGGCACACCCCTCACACGTTTCGTGGCTCCATAGGGAGCTCCACCGAAGGCCCCAGTGCCCGCGCCCGCATGCGTCACCCACACCCATTTCGGCACACCCCTCACACGTTTCGTGGCTCCATAGGGAGCTCCACCGAAGGCCCCAGTGCCCGCGCCCGCATGCGTCACCCACACCCATTTCGGCACACCCCTCACACGTTTCGTGGCTCCATAGGGAGCTCCACCGAAGGCCCCAGTGCCCGCGCCCGCATGCGTCACCCACACCCATTTCGGCACACCCCTCACACGTTTCGTGGCTCCATAGGGAGCTCCACCGAAGGCCCCAGTGCCCGCGCCCGCATGCGTCACCCACACCCATTCGGCACACCCCTCACACGTTTCGTGGCTCCATAGGGAGCTCCACCGAAGGCCCCAGTGCCCGCGCCCGCATGCGTCACCCACACCCATTTCGGCACACCCCTCACACGTTTCGTGGCCCCATAGGGAGCTCCACCGAAGGCCCCAGTGGCGGCGCTCACATGCGCATGCGTCCCGCACACCCATTTCGGCACATCCCTGACAGGTTTCGTGGCCCCATCATCCACCGGAGGCCCCAGTGGCGGCGCTCACATGCGTCACCCACACCCACCCAATTCGGCACACCCCTCACACGTTTCGTGGCCCCATAGGGAGCTCCACCGAAGGCCCCAGCGGCCGCGCTCACATGCGTCCCCGCCACCCATCCCGGCACGCCCCTCACAACAACAGGTTTCGTGGCCCCATGGGGAGCTCCACCGAAGGCCCCAGTGCTGCCGCCCGCATGCGTCACCACCCGCACCCAATTCGGCACACCCCTCACACGTTTCGTGGCCCCATAGAGAGCTGCACCGAAGGCCCCAGTGGCGGCGCTCACATGCGTCCCCGCCACACATCCCAGTACACCCCTCACGCGCTTCGTGGCCCCATAGGGAGCTCCACCGAAGGCCCCAGTAGCGGCGCTTACATGCGTCTCCGCCACCCATCCCGGCCCCCCCCCCCCGCAGCAGCATCATGTTTCGGGGACCCATAGGGAGCTCCACTGGAGGCCCCAGTGGCGGCCCGCACATGCGTTTCCGCCACCCATGTCGGCACGCCCCGCGCGTGTTTCATGTCCCCATAGGGAGCTTCGCCGAATGCCCTAGTGGCACCCATCTCGGCACACCCCTCACACGTTCCGTAATCCTATGGGGAGTTCCATTGAAGATGAAACCCGCAGCTGCGGTACTGACAACTGCATATGGTTGGGTTCTTCGCCAGGCTAATTTTTTCAACATGGGGCTCTCGCTGGATATTCCTTCAATCTTCATGGTCTATAGGGGGAATCTCCCCGCAGTTCTACGGAGGGGGAGTGGGCTTTTTTTCCACCGTAGGGTTCTCGCTGAACGCCTCGTTGACCTCTGTGATCTTGCCTGCTCATTTTCTCTTGCGGTCGGGCCGAGGTAGAAGATCGAGGTTGGCTCGGGGAGGGTATCCTAATGTTCTTCGTGTTTGTTGGATGCTCGTGCGCATCCTGGGGAAGGTACCCATCGGACGTTCCGTGTGTTTTGGCCGGTGGAGGGTCTCAATGTTCTTGAGGGACGTTCTTGTGTCCTAGGTCCCACCGTGCCCGTGAGAGTGACCTTTCGCCGGAGTGACCTCGGGTGCGGGCCCAGTGTCAGGCGATTGCAAACATGGATCAAGGGGGCGTGGATTAGCGACGGGCCCCGTTTCCATGGGAAATCGCGGATTTCCGCCACCGAACGAGGCGGCACCGGCCGCATTCTGGGGAGGGCACCTCACCCGATCAATGCATTTGGCGACCGCGCGCCAAATCCATGGATCGCTAATCCATGTCTGCGCGTCCCCGACTCACCACCCACCAAACCACCCCAACCCAACCCGAAGGCTCAGATTTACCCTCGATTTCCAGTGGGGGTGGGGTCGGGAAACATCGAGAAACACATGTGGAATCCTTAGCCCCCCCAATCCGAAATTCGGGTCTTCGGGTTGGGTTGGGGTGGTCTGGTAGGTAGTCCCCGGCAGTGGGGCCCCCGGATCGGTGGCAGCGGTGCGACAGCAGCGGCCTGCGCACTCGGGCCCGCTTCCCCCCCCCCCCCTCCTCCTCCTCCTCCTCCTCCTTTTCCTCCTCCTCCTCCTCCTCCTCCTCCTCCTCCTCAGCCGTTCTGGCCCAGAGATTTCTGGGCTTGCGAGAGCAGTCTTCAGAGCGGCAGTCGCTCTCGCGAGTCATTGTGGCTTGTCTCCTTTCAGTTCGAGGGATCTCAACCCTCACGCTTTCAGTGAGCTCCTGTGGGAGCAACTCTGCGTCTCAGGCGGAGGCAGCCCTCCCATGGGACGCGATGTCGACGACGTGCTCGCGGGTCCGCGCTTCCCCACCTGGGGATGCCCTGGCTGCGGGCGCAACCAGAACTGGGCGTCCCGCATCCGCTGCGCCTGCGGCAAGCCAGCGCCCCAGGCGATCACGCAGCGCGCCAAGTCGGCGGCGGCCAAGGCCAGAGCGCAGGGGCCCGTGCCTTCCCCTCGGGATGGTGGCGCTCGTCCTCGCGGCGCATGGGCTGGTGGGCCTCCTTCGTCCCCGTCGAAGTTGGAGAAGCAGCTGGAGGCCCTCACCAAGCAGGTGGCCGCCCTCACATCCAATGGAGGGGGAGGCCAACGCGGTGCAGGAGGCGATCCTGGCGGCCGCAAGCCCCCCGCGGCTGATGGCGCTGGCGTCGACGACGCCTCTGACGGTGATGCCGAGCTCACCGCCATCCGTGCCAAGGCCGACGCCCTGGAGGAGGCCCTTGGCGCCATCAAGAAGTGCTCGGCCCTCGGCGACTCCGCGGTGCAGTCGCAGATGGAGTCTGAGCTGCTGGCTGTGCGCAAGTCGATCACGGAGCGCAAGCCCGCCGTCACCAGGCACAACACCCTCGGCCACAAGTTGGCGCGCTCCCAGCAGAAGTTGTCCAAGCTGCAGGAGGAGATGGCCGAGCAGGAGAAGGCTGTCAAGGAGGCCCAGGAGCGCCTTCAACAGCAGCGCGAGAAGATCAGGGCCACGCAGGTCGAGATCTCGGCGTATCAGGTGGAGCTGCGCAGCATGGTGCAGGAGGTGGCACCGTCGCAGGACCCGCCCACGGAGCCCAAGTTCGAGCTCCATCCTGACGTCCTCGCTTCCGCCCCCGACGAGGTGCAGCAGATGGTCGCCTCTCCGTGTTTCGTCAAGTTCCAGGAGCTGCTGCGGGCGCAGCACAAGACCAAGCAGGAGGCCTCGGGGCCTGCACCTGCTACTCCCACTGCCCCACCTTCCCCCGCCACTGTGGGAGGAGGGGTTTCCCACCAAAGCATACCTGTCCCCGAAGATATGGACTTGGAGGATTTGGAAGGGGAAAAGATTCAACTACTTCTCTCGGCTGCACGGAAAGAGGAGGAGGATCACGCTGAAGTTTTCGCCAAGCTTCTTCGAGAGATGGGGGTTAAAGCTAAGAAGCAAAAGTGTGGGTGACACTATGTTGGGCTTAGCAGTACCTTTGCTCTCAGGGGTTCCACTATCCACCTCAGGTGTTCCAGTTCCCCCGCTGACGGGGGCGCCCGATAGGTCACCGACAGATAGTGACGTTCGCAAGTATTTTTTGGAGTCGTTCAACGGCTCTTGCTGGCGCACGCTGCGCCGACGTTTGGCCGAGACGGACGCCATCGTGCTGTGTGCCCAAGAGGTTGGCATCAGCGAGGATTTCGTTGGTCAGGCCACCTCCGCAGCCCGCTCTTTGGGCTGGCACTCCCTCATTCTCCCTGCTCGTACCAATGCTGAGTCTGGGAAGTTATCTTCGGGAGTAGCAGTCTTCGCACGACTTGCAGTGGGACTTCGATGGCCTGCTGAAGGTAACGGGTGCATATGTGCCCACAGAGTCGTCAAGGTCTTGATTGAGTTCCCTGGGTGGCCTGTTTTGTCGCTTTATTCGGTCTATATGCGGTCTGCTGAGGGCCTTAGCGAGGCCAACCTGGGGATGTTGAAGTCGATAGGTCAGTCGATCACCGACCCGACGCATACGATCTTGGGAGGCGACTGGAATATGAGTCCTGAGGTACTGGAAGCATCTGGATTCCCTCGGAAGCTAGGTATGCTCATCCTGTCACCGCGGGCGTTCACCTGTCGCTCCCCGATTTCGAACAGTGTGATTGATTATTTCGTGATGGGTCCTGGGATCGCCCGTCTGGTTGCTCTGGTATCGGCGGACACTTCCTGGGAAGTAAAACCACACCGTCCTGTTCGCGTCGAGTTCCGAGGAGACTCACTTCGTTTAAAGCAGCTCGTATACCGCACTCACCAACGTCTGCCAGTCGATCCGCCTTTCGGACCCTCTCCGGCACCAGTCGAGTGGAGCGGTGCCCTGATGCACGCGGCGCACGCGATCGCCACCAGTATGCATGCTGCTGCGACAGAGGCCTGGGCAGTGCTGTCGAATGCCTGGGGTCATTTTGTTGACTGTGCCGAGGTGGAGCTGCACCGAGTTTTAGGCACGGAGGCTAAAGAACTAGGAGAGAGGAGCAGAACGATCAGGGCCTCTTGGGTTTCAGTCTTCTATCGCCCGAAGAACCCAGATGATGCACTCCAGGTTATTTCAGGTTGGAAATGGGTCTTTCAGACGTTCACAGAGCTGTTTAACTCGGTCGCTGCCGAGGATTGCGACCTGTATGCTTGCCAGCACCTCCAGGTTGTGTTGCAACACTCCTGCCCAGGCGAAGGTTTGAGTCCAAGGTTGGACGCCACCTTGCGCGCCATGCGCGAGATAGCGCTAGCCTGGAGTGCAGACCGACCCTCGGAGCAGTCGTGGCGCGATCGAGCCCGCCAGTTTTTGGAAGATATCCAGGCTGACTATGATGAGGCCATCAACGATGGCGAGAAGATTTCACGCGATTCTTGGGACGCCTGGCAGGCTAAGTCGTTAGCGGGCTCTGCGAGACTCATGCATAGGCTCACGAAGGTCCAGAAGAAGTGGCAGCCCACTATCGTCGAGCGCTCCCCAGGGATCTTCACATCGGACCCCCAGAGCCTCCTGGCCTCCGAGACCACCAAGCTAGGCGAGTTCTGGAATGCCAGTATGTCTCCACCATCGGCCTGGATACCGAATCGAGATTGTTTCCCACGCGCGAGCCCGTCGGAGATACGAGCAGCCTCGCGCTCTTTTAGCCGCTACACTTCGCAGTCGCTCGACGGCTACCACCCCAGGCACTTCGCATGCTTGAGCGACCTGGGGCTGGAGGTCCTGGCGATGCTCTATGAGGCGATCGAGCGCCTTGGTCTGTTCCCAGCGCAGCTGCTGTGGATGCTGATGCCTCTCTTGGAGAAGCCTAAGGGAGGACTACGCCCCATTCTTCTCCTGGGATCCCCAGTCCGCGTCTGGGAACGTTTGCGCCGATGTCAGTGTGATGAATTCCTGGAGCGGGCTAATCGGCCCTACTGGTCTTTCGGGTCTGGACAAAACTCGGAGGCGGCCATCTGGAACCAGAGTGTCTTATCGGAACAGGCTTCTTCGAGTGGCAAGGTAACGGCAGGCTTTATCTGGGATGGAATGAAGTACTATGAATCCTTTATCTTGGTTTGGCTCCGAGACAGGGCCATTTTCTGGAGGATCCCCATGGTGCTCGTCAAGACCCTATACAACCTTTGGAGATCCCCGAGGATCCTGAGGCTGGGGGCTAATCACTCACCCCTGGTCCTCTTTGCAGAGTCTGGGCTTCCTGCTGGGGATATTTTCAATGATGTGTTTGTCAAGGTTTACGCGATGTTTGAGTTTGACATGTGGTCCCAGCGGCACCCTGAGGTCTCCCTTGGGTCCTACGTCGACGATGATACTGTGGCGGCGTACGGCGACGAAGATGCGATTGTAGCCAACTTAGTTCGAGCAGGGATTGACCTCAAGGATGTCTTTGATCACAGGCTGAACGTCCGCTTGGCTGAGGACAAGGCCGTCACTTTCGCCTCGTCTCAGCGGCTTGCATACCGTCTGTGCCGTCGCCTCCGTGCTGTCTGTCCATCGGCTGCGACAAGCGCGGCCGTCTCGCTGGGCACGGACTTGGCACCAGGCCAACGGCGAACCTGCAAAGGAGGCATGAATAAGAGGAAGGAGCGTTTCAGGATGATGAGGAAGAGACATAAACTTATCTCTCACTATCGTCGTAAACTTCCTCGGGATAGATCCAGAATGCAGAAGATTTATACCGCTGGAGTGCGTCCTGCTGCAGGCTATGGCGCCATGGTTCTAGGCATGTCGAACACGGAGCTTCAGTCTCTACAGCGAGTCTTGCTAGCAGGCAAAAACCCAGCTCATCGGGGGGCCTCTCTGACGGCCAAGTTGGTCCTGCACGGGGACCCTGCCTGGAAACAGTCGGTGGCCCCTGCCCATCAGTGGGCGACCAGCCTCTGGAGGTCGATAACCACCCCATCTACTTCTCCATTCTCTTTTCGGCAGCACATACAGATATGGAGGGATGTTGTTCAGTCCCAGGAGCTCGATCTGGAATCCACGGGATGGCGGAAATCGAAGGGCCCCATTCACAGGATGCTCTTATGTTTGCACAGGATCGGCTGGAAGGCGGTGGACTTCTCAGTTTGGCACGATGAGCGGGGATATGTCATTGATCTCCTGTACACCTCGCCCGCTCTCCTCAATAAGCTGCTTGAGGAGGGCGTCCAGCGGATGCACGAGCGTAGGATGGCCCAGACCACTCCAATGTTCACCTCCTCCCGCGTCTCGCCCGATCCCTTGAGACGAATGCTACGCTCAAAGAAGCTCGACGGTCGGCAGAAGTACTGGCTTTCTGCGTGTTTCTCTGGGGCCTGCTGGACTGCGGATCGGCTCAAATCCTCGGGGTATGTTTCGGATGGCTTGTGTCCCCTTTGTGGGGAGCCTGATTCCATAGTCCACAGGCAGTTTCTGTGTTCGGACCCGACCGTCGAAGCAGCACGCCGCGAGCATCTCTCAGACGAAGAGATGCTAGCGGCTTGTAACAGCTCGCCTGAAAAACTACTGTTTTGGTCGCGGCTTATGGTGGCTCAGCCTGAGGCGCCTCACCCCTGCCTCGACCTCGACCCCCTTCTCCAAGGGCCGTCAGGTGAGCCACTATCGGTCGAAGAGTTTTGTGAACGAACCGTCAACACCCGCATTGTTGTCGATGGTTCGGCTACTCAGCTTGCCTTTCGCGAGCTGAATCGTGCTACTTATGCTGCTGTTTTCTTCGATCCGTCGAGCGAGACCCCGTATGAGGTTCGCGCTCGACTTCTGGGAACGGTGTGGCCTGGCCTTCCTCAGACGGCCCAGTCGGGAGAGCACCTCGGGGCTGCCACGCTCTCCTGCGTGGCCACAGGCCTTAGTGAGGCCCACTCGGACTGTCTTGGAGTGGTCAACCTAGCCAATGCGCGTCAGTCCGTACAGCTGGACCCTGGCCAGGTTTTTGCTGGCCTCAGACGGCGCGCTCTCCAGGAGCCAGGCCAACGAAGCATTGCATCTTTTGCTCACACGCCTGCGCACAGGTCGGACGAAGTGATAGCCGCGCTTCCCGCCCAGGAACGAAAAATCGCTCTTGGGAACCAGGACGCGGACCGTCTGGCGAAGCATGCTTTGTCTCTTCACCCCTCGTTGTCCGACGAGGAGCTTGTGCAACTAGATAAGGATGTGGCACTCCTGCGAAAGCTGGTTGCCATGTTCGGTGCTGTTTTGTCGCTTTTTCCCAAGCTTCAGTTTATTCGGGACCCCACGGCCCCTCGGGTGAAAGCTCGTGCCCTCCGTGCCATTGCGTGGCATGACTGGCGTGTTCTGGACCCTGGGGATGATGAAACTCCCTCGCTCGCCAGGTGCTCGAAATGTTTCAAGACGGCGATTGGAGATAGCAGACCCATGGACGGCTGCAAGGGCCTGCCCACGGCTCTCCGCAGATTGCAAGGAACCGAGAGCGAGCGGGGCCACCTCCTGTGCACTACCTTCCTGCAGGATGACGAGTGTGCGCCTACTGTTTTCTGTTTCCGCTGTGGTGCCTTCACCAGCAAGCGGTGTTACCTCCTTGGCGGGATGTGCGGACCTCCTGGCCCCAGCGGGCGAGGTGCCCTGTCCCGCATCCGTCGAGGTCTCCCGCCCCATTACAGAAGTCGGGGCACGGTTTCTGCGAGCGATGGCACCACATGTCGTGCGTCGGCCAGGTATGTCCTGCTCAAAGCAGCTGACCCTGGACCGTCCTCCTCCTCCTCCTCTCGCTCGGGCCTGATTTCGACACCTGGAATGTCGGCCCTGGCGGAGAGGATTCGGCAGAGAGAGGAGGCATCTCGTGCAGCAGGATCGGCCTGAGGCCGTGGCGTTGATGTTCTGCCCATGGGCCCTCGGAGGAAAATCCTCCTCCTCCTCCTCCTCCTCCTCCTCCTCCTCCCCCCCCTCTCCAAGGCCGCCGCGCGCCAGGGGTCGCGCCTTGCCCAGGGTCGTCCTTGCCCAGGCTTGCGTCGGGCGCGGCCCTCTACAGGAGGACTATGCACAAACGGCCAAGCAAACATAGGGCGGGGACGATTGCTCGAGCTTTTTCGATGTTTTGTTTGCATTTTTTTTGTTGTTGGACTATTTTTTCATTGTTTCGTCCAAAATGCGCCTGTAGGGGGACACGACCTAAGCCTGTTTCCAGCCGCAGCAGCTGCAGGAAGGACGCAGGCAGTCCCCCCTTGCAAAGCAGGGGGTCTCGTCCGCCCGGGCCCATCGGGTGGTGTCCTCCTCTCTCGAGGAGGCGCTTCCGAAGTGGACGGGGAAGCCTCGCGGGGATCTGTGAGGGGGGGCCCTGGTGACGGGAGGGTGTGTCTCGGGTTGGCCCAAAAGGGCGTCCAGCGACAAGGGGGTGGTGCAAAAGATTTGGTGCAATAGATTTGTGGGGTTGCAATAGAGTTGGGGCGTGCAATACATTCCCGGGTGCAGATGTATTGCTGGAAATTCGCGTGCAATAGCCCGGAGAAGCAATTCAGAACCCCCCCCCCTCTGGCGAAAGTATAACGCACCCGGCACCCCAGAAACGTTACCCTGGCACCTCGCACCTTTATGTGAACACAGACGAGTCTGCTCGCCGAAACAAGGACACCGCCTGAGACATTCTCGCAATATTTTGGCTCTTATTCGCCATTACGGATCAAGCCGAGGGCCAAGGCCTCAGTCACGAGGCCTTGGCCCGGCTAAACAGATGAAATCCTCCTCCTCCTCCTCCTCCTCAAGACTCCCTTACGTCATGGCACCAACACGAACAACGACAATAATGCCAGCAAGAAGACTTAATTATATCTAGAACAACAAGGCCAATAACAACACCAACAACAACATCAGCATCAAAAACACCAACAACGCCAACACCAATAATAACAACATTAAGTCCCATGCAAGGGAGAGCCCAGCTTTGAAGAAAAGGAACCGTCCGTGCCTACGATGGGGAGCGAATCATTTTGGCGTTGCGGGTGCTGAGATAACGCGCCGTGCGTGGCGAGGGCGATATCCTCGGATGCACTACCCCACACGACGGCTGGGAAAACCAATGTTTCAACAGGGTTGGTAATACAAATCGTACAGGACAAGGATGATGAAGGTAGTGAGGCAAAGCTCTTTTTCTTCTTCTTGTTATGGTTAGTATTCTGATGTTTATTCTTAGTATTACTCTTATTCTACTTGTGAATATTATTCATATTCTTATTATTCTTAATAGGTTTCTTAGTCTGATGCTTTCCTTTTATTATCGATATTCTTATTCGGATTAGATCATTATCATTATTAGTTTACTCTTACTTTTACTATTACGCTTAGTAGTGTATTAGTATTACTCTTACTCCCATCATCATCATCATTATTATTTTTGTTTTTATTAGTTTTTTCTTATTCGCATTAGTATTATGCTTATGCTTATTCTTATTCGTAGTCTTTTTTTCTGATTATTATTGTGATCCGTACCCTTATTATGATTATGATTCTTGTTCTTATGAATTTATGATTACTCTTATGGTTACTCTTATTACGATTCGTACTCTTACTCTTATCGTTATTCGTATTCTTTTTGTCTTTCGTGTTAGTAATGTCATTATTAATCTTATTGATACTATCATTTTTTTTATTATTATTTTTTCGTAGTCATTTTCTTACGTGTATTATTACTCAGGTTGTTGGTCTTATTGTACTTCTTGTCTTTTTTGACAAGCTGGCATAATTATTTTGTGCGGGTGCGGTGCTAAGATAACGCGCCGTACGTGGCGGGGGCGATATCCTCGGATGGACGACCCCACACGTCGGCCGGGAAACAACGATTTGTTCAACAGGGGTGGTAATACAAATCGTATAGGACAAGGATGATGAAGATAATGAGAAAATTCAGATTCTTATTATGATTATGATTCTGAGTATGATTCTTATTATTATTCTTGTTAAGGTTATTATTATTATTATTATTATAATCCGCATTCGTATTCGGATTCTGATTATTATTCTTATCCGTATCAGTATTATTACTCTTACTACTACTCTTATTATTCTCATTATTTTCACTCTTACTCTTGTCAGTATTCTTATTATTTGTCTTATGACTTCCTCTTATTATTTGTTTTCTTTATGTTTTTCTTATTACTCGCATTTCATTTTTTCTGATTCTCATTCCAATTCCAATTGGGATCTCACGCGAGCCAGGGCGCGGGAGTTTGTTATTCCGATTCATTTGCGTGGTGCTAACTGTATCGTTCGGCGAAAACCGCCCCCCACAATTATTTAATTACGGTGCGGTGCTAATGATAACCCCGGGGGGTTCCTTACTAGCTTGATGAGGTTACATTACTTGCAATGCAATGCAATCCAATTCTCCGGCGAAATACATTTGCGATACAATTGCCCCAAATCTATTTCACCACCCCTTTTCAGCTGGACCCCCTTTTGGGTCACCCCCTCCTGGGTTTACGCTGGTCCTCCTCCTCTTGCTCCGTCGCCCTTCCAGTCAAGGCCATGGCCATCGCGCCTGACAGTTGCACGGCCTCCGGCCTGACGTTTGTTTTTGATTTGCCAGTGCGCCGTTAGGGCGCTAGGCTTGACTGACTTCCTCTGCCCCCCCGCCGCCTGCAGTACGATTCAACTTAACGCTAGTCCTGCCATGTTTCGTTGTCTCGTTTGCGTTCTGCTTCCCAATGTGCTTGAAGCTGGTCGTTGATGCGACAGGCTGGCGCGAACGAACGCGCCACCCGACAGAGAATACCTCAATTGCCTGTCATACACAGCAGAAAACCAGTATCGAAGACGCCTACGGCGAATCACCGCCGTCCGCTGCTTTTTTGGAAGCGCCTATGTGGCCGAACGTTGAGGCCAGACCTGCCAAGCTATCGGACCATGTGTTCCCCGAATCGGTTTGGAAAGCCTTCGGGGAACACGTGGGCATCTTGAAGGTCATCTTGGCCGTCTGGAGGCCATTTTGACCCTTTCGGGCCTTCTTGGAGGACGTCTTGGAGGGCTCTTGGGCCGTCTTGGAGGCCATCTTGAGCGTCTTGGAGGCCTCTTGGGCCGTCTTGGGGGCCTCTTTGGGCCGTCTTGGGCCTCTTGGGCAATCTTTGGGGGCACTTGGGCCGTCTCGGGCAGTCAGAATGCCGAAAAAAAGTAAATGCCACAATCTTTCAAAAACTCTTGGGCCATCAATGATTTTGGCCTTCGGGCCTTCCTCCTCTTGGAGGCCTCTTGGGCCGCCTTGGGCCATCTTAGTGCCATTTTCGGCCGTCTTGGTGGGCTCCTGGCCCGTCCGACGCCGTAGGAAGCCGTTTGGGGGGCCTCTCTGGGCCGACTTGGGGCCCTCTTGGAATGCTCCAGGGCCGGCTTGGAGGCCATCTTGGGCGTCTCAAAAGCCTCCTGGGTCGTCTTGGGGGTCGGTCTCTTGGGCCATTCTGGGGCCATCTTGGAGGCCTCTCGGACGATCTTTGGGTGATCTTTGTTGGCTCTTGGGCCGTCTCGGGTCGTCGGAAGGCCGAAAAGAAGCAGATATCAAAATCCTTCAAAGACCTAAGGAACAACAGTGTTTTTGACCTTTTCTGGCCTTCCTGGGGGCCCTCTTGGAGGCCTCTCGGGCCGTCTTGGGCCAGCTTCGAGCCAACTTCGGCCATCTTGGAGGGCTCCTAGCCCGTCTGACGCTGTCGGAAGCCGTTTGGGGGGCCTCTCTGGGCCGACTTGGGGCCCTCTTGGAATGCTCCAGGGCCGTCTTGGAGGCCATCTTGGGCGTCTTAAAAGCCTCCTGGGTTGTCTTGGGGGTCGGTCTCTTGGGCCATTCTGGGGCCATCTTGGAGGCCTCTTGGTTGATCTTTGGGTGATCTTTGTTGGCTCTTGGGCCGTCTCGGGTCGTCGGAAGGCCGAAAAGAAGCAGATATCAAAATCCTTCAAAGACTTAAGGAACAACAGTGTTTTTGACCTTTTCTGGCCTTCCTGGGGGCCCTCTTGGAGGCCTCTCGGGCCGTCTTGGGCCAGCTTCGAGCCAACTTCGGCCATCTTGGAGGGCTCCTAGCCCGTCTGACGCCGTCGGAAGCCGTTTTGGGGGCCTCTCTGGGCCGACTTGGGGCCCTCTTGGGGTGCTCCAGGGCCGTCTCAGAGGCCATCTTGGGCTTCTTGGAGGCCTCTTGGGTCGTCTTTGTGCCCTCTTGGGGTCGTTTTGGGGGCCTCTTGGGCCGTTCTGAGGCCATGTTGGAAGCTTCTTGGGCGCTGTGGGGGCGATCTTGGGGGCCTCTTGGGCCGTCTTGGGTCGTCGGAAAGCCGAAAAGACGCGAACGCGAAAAACCTTACAACAAAAACCCAAGATACATCAATGATTTTAGCCTCTTCGGGCCCTCCTGGAGGACCTCTTGGAGGCCTCTTGGGCCGTTTTGGAGGCCTCTTGGGCACCTCTTGGGCCGTCTTGGGCCGTCTTGGAGGTTTCTTGGGCGGACTTGGAGGCATCTCCTCCTCTCCTGGGCCGTCTTGGAGGCCATCTTGGATCATCTTGGAGGCCATCTTGGGCCAACGTGGCCATCATGGAGGCCATCTTGAGCCGTCCTGGAGGATTTTTCCGTAATTGAGCTCTTTTCTGGGAGGCCGGCGGGACGGGCCGAAGCCCCATGGGGGAGTTCTTTTGGAACAAGAACCAAAACCGAGACTCAGCACTCCAGGCACCCCTCTTGCAAGCAACAGGGGGCGGCGGATCCAGCTGTTTTCGGCCCAACCCGTCATCATGCTTGGGCTGTGGGCCGAAGAGCTCTCGTATGCTTCTTCGGGTCTCTTTGGAAGCCTGTGATGGGCCTCCTGAAGCCCTCGTTGGGACCTTTATTGTTCGTTCCTCTTCACCAGCTGCTGAAGAACCCTCGCATGGCGGTCGAGCGTCAAATCGGGCCTGTCCCTCTACATGAGGAATCATAAAAGTAGTCAAACAATAGTCTGGGGGCGTTTTTTTTGGGGGGGGAGTTATAAAGTATTTCAGGGTACTTTTTTGGTATTTCTCATTTTTCGCCCAAAATCCCCATGTCGGACAGGCCTGACTTCAGTCGAGCGCTCCCCGCGAGGCAGAGCAAGGAGGAAACGGGCGCGGGTGGGGCAGGGAAGCCCAGCAGAGGGGCCAGGACATGGGGAACAGGCGCGCAGAAGAGCAGAGGAGAGCGACGAGACGGAGGGAGAGAGGGCGCCGCCGGCAAGGAAGGGGAGGGGGCGAGATGGGATCCTCCTCCCCCTCCTCCTCCTCCTCCTCCTCCTCCTCCTCCTCAACCTCCTCCTCCTCTTCCTCCTCCTCGTGCTCGTGCCTCTTTGGTCGTTACTCCTCCTCCTCCTCCTCCTTCTCCTCCTCCTCCTCCTCCCCCCCTCCTCCCCCTCCTCCCCCTCCTCCTCCTCCTCCTCGTCCTGTCCTCCTCCTCCTCCTCCTCCTCCTCTCCGTGCGCCCCTCCTCGCCCTCCTCGCCTTCATTCCTCCCCATCCCGACCCTCCTACCCTCGCCCTCCTGGCCACGGCGTCGGAGCAGCCAGGCAATATGGATCGACCTGGCCGGCAGAGGGCAAGGGCAGATGCCTCCCGTCCACCTCTCGCTCTCGGCGAGCACGTCCAGTCCACCTCTCGCCCTCGGCGAACACGTCTAGTCCACCTCTCGCTCTCGGCGAACGGCTGGACACTTCCTTGAGCTATCGTAACTGACCTCCCCCCTCCTCCCCTGAGATCCCACGCTGGAGAGAAAAACTGCAACCTCGCGAAGCATCACCGCCATAGCCCTACACCCCCTCTTTCGGCGCCATGTTTCGAACCGGATCGATCTGTGATGGTCCCAGGGCCCGAGACCCGGCGAAAACGCTTGTTGTGGAGAAATGGCAGCGCCTGGATCTCAGGGTCGGTCCTCGAGGGGAGGGTCGAGTAGGTGGTCTTTTCTTATTCGTTGTTTTGTCGATCCGCGCGGGCCCTCGCACCCCCCCCCCTCTCCCCCCCCTATGGAGTGGATCTTGGCTGTTTTTGGAGCCTGTTTTCAGGCATGTGGAGTCTCCCCCGCAGGACGCCCTGTCGCAAACAGTCGCACAAAGCAGAGGTCCGGAGCCAGACAGCCCCCCCCTCCCCCCCCTTCCGCCCATCTTCGAAACGCCGAAGAAGAAAACGCTCACTAGAGCCCGGCCCCGACAGGCTTCCATGACGCGGTACTACGGCGCTGCTTGCGCGCCCGCGGCGCTGCACTCCAGAGTGGTGAGCGTTCAGGCCTGACTCCGCCCTCCCGCGTGCTCGAACTTCGGGGGTTCGTACCACCCGAGAGGGGAAGGAGGAGCTTGAGGAGGAAGAGGAGGAGGAGGAGGAGGAGGAGGAGGAGGAGGAGGAGGAGGAGGAGGAGGAGGAGGAGGGGAGGAGGAGGAGGGAGGGAGGAGGAGGAGGAGAGGAGCTTGAGGAGGAGGAGGAGGAGGAGGAGGAGGAGGAGGAGGAGGAGGAGGAGGAGGGAGGCGGCACCGCGGCGCGTCTGGTGGTTTAGCTGGCGTACGTCGTTCGTGCTCGCGCTCGTGGAGTCGGCCAGGGGGTGGCGACGGGCGCGCGTGGACAGAGTCGCCCACTGCCAGAGGAGGAGGAGGAGGAGGGGGGGGAGGCAGCGGACGGCGGAGGGGAGGGGAGGGGAGGAGGAGGAGGAGGGGAGGGGAGGAGGAGGAGGAGGGGAGGAGGAGGAGGAGGGGAGGGGAGGAGGAGGAGGAGGGAGGAGAGGAGGGGAGGAGGAGGAGGAGGAGGGGAGGAGGGGAGGAGGAGGAGGCGACGGCGCAGCGGATGGAACTGCACCAGGAGGACGGTGGCATGCGGTCGGGACTGTTCGGATGGCGTGTCGCTCCTCCGGCTCTGGCCCACCACGCTGCGGCCCGACGCGCCATCCACCACCCCCGCGGAGCGGAGCGGCGCGCTGTCCGCCTGCCGGGCATGGCGTGGCGCCAGGGCCGCCGCCGCGACACGCTATGCAGGCGCTCCTGTCCGTCACAGCTCAGGAGGGGGAAAAAGCACACAGACACAATTCATCGGCGACTCCCAGGAAAGCATATGGGAACATCTGCGAAGTGGTGGGGGGGAAGACGAAACCGCAGAACATAAAGAGCACTAGGGGGCATCCTGGGACTTGTGTGTGTGTATTTGCTTGTGTGTCCCTGGGCCCCGACCTCGGCGCGTATCTACTAGTGCGTCTTTCTTTGTGTGTATTTAATTCGTGTGTCCCTGGGCGCCGCCGACGGGGAGGGCGTCGACCTCGGCGCGCCCGGGGAGCCCAGGGCGCCCGGCCCGCAGGCGGGCGCTATGGCCGCCGGGCCGCGCGTCGGGCCGTGCGGGCGCGAGCGCGGGAGTGGCGCGCGGTCGCTGGCCGCACGGCAGGGCGGGCGGCGGGCCAGGCGCCAGTCTTAAGTCTCGGAGGCCTAGAGGTTGACACCAACACCAATATCGGCGGCGTGCTTCCACCGAGGGAAGATGATCCCGATCCAGGTGAGGGTGGTAATATTCGGGCTTTCTAAGTGGCCGAAAGATTACCACCAACACCAACATCCAGGATCATCTTCCTCCCGCGGAGGCAACCCCTGATGTTGGTGTTGGTGCCAATTTCCAAGCTTCCAAAAGTCGGCCCTGTCCCTCTACAGGGGGCATATTCGAGGGCGATTTTTGGAGTCTTGCTTCACTAGTTGTGGTGATTTTTCCTTGAGTCTTATTTTTTCACTGTTCTTCCAAAATCCGCCTGTAGGGGGACATGCCCGACCTAACGCCAGTCCGCACTTCGAGTATGGGGGTCGACTACAGAATGGAAGCCACGGTCCATGCGTAGAACTTGCGCAGATCTACGAGCATGCTTCGAATTTGTGTTGAAGAGTCGACGCGAAAACGAAATTTGGGGTAGGTCGATTCTGCAGTCGATCTCCTGCTCGAGCACTGACAGACAGGTCGGGTCAGATCAGAGGGGTGTGTGGTGGTGATCTCTGCAGGAGGGAACCAAACCCTGAGCAGAGCAAGAGGCATCACGACGACGACGACGACTACGACGACGACGACGACGACGACGACGACGACGACGACGACGACGACGACGACGACGACGACGACGACGACGACGACGACGACGACGACGACGACGACGACGACGACGACGACGACGACGACGACGACGACGACGACGACGACGACGACGACGACGACGACGACGACGACGACGACGACGACGACGACGACGACGACGACGACGACGACGACGACGACGACGAGGCGCGCAGCCGGTCGGCGCCGAAACACAGATCTGGGCAAGGGCCCTCCCTGCACATACGGTCAAACAGCATATCGTTGAGCGGTGCTGCAGCCTCCCTGGACCAAACGGGGATGACCCACGCGGCGTAATGGCTACCTTTCTTGGGGTGGCTTTGGCAGGACGTGGGTTCTCCTGGGAGTTCGGAGTTCTTATCTGGGCCTCCTTGGTTTTGGAGCTCCCCCCTTGTAGTGTCGCCATCGCTCTCATCCTCGCCCTCGTTCGGCATCTTTTCTCACGTGCGCCGTCGTCATGAGGGACAGGGGGGCTACGACATTTGCCGCATGAGGATGGCTTCGGCTCCGCCGCCGCGCAGACCCCTCCGTGCGTGGGCGCCCGAGGCTCCGAGAGGCGCTGGGGAGAGCCAGCACGGCGAGCCGAGAGCCCCCTCGAGGTCGCGACCGGGCTGGGGCAGCCCGTCCTCGAGCTCGCCTGAGCCGCTGCCGACGGCGCCACTGCTCTCGCTCGCTGGGCACCGCGCGCGACGCCCCAGTCGGCCCGTGCGGGCAGGGCGCCGCGGGCCAGAGTCGGGTCGGGCGCCAGCGGTGCAGACCAGCGGCCGGCGGTCGGCGCGCTGCGGTCCGCCAGCGGCACCGGCCGGCAGCCAGCCCTGGCGGGTGAGCGGTCGGCCGCTGCTCGGATCTCTCCAGATACTGGGACGGCTGCGCGGGCAGGGCCGCTGCCGGTCCGCGCTCTCTCTGCTGCCCGCGCTTGGCGCTTGTCTCTGGAAGCCGTGCAACAGACAGCTCGCTCGCTGTCAGGTGGGGAGGCTGGTGCACGGCAGGGCCGGTCAGGGCCAGCAGGTGCGGGCCGCGTGCGCAGGGCAGTCGGTGCTGCATCACGAGTGGGCGTTGGGTTCGCCTTCCGGTCCGTGCGCCGCATTCAGGCACGACGTGTGGCAAGCCGCCCTGGTTTGCTTCCGCCCCGTGCTTCGACCATGCCAGCATCTGTTCTTGGACGTGATAGCTACAGGGGGCCCCCTGTCAACCGCCATGTCCGGCAATTGTGCGCGACGCGGGAAAGACCATGACGGGATCCGACTCATTGCAAACTAGCCCCGCTCGTGAGGGGCGCATGATTGGTGGCGCAAAGCTTCCGTCGGCAAGAGGATGGTGATGATGGTGATGATGATGATGATGATGATGATGATGATGATGATGATGATGATGATGATGATGACGATGATGATGATGATGATGATGATAATGATGGTGACGATGATGATGATGATGATGATGATGATGATGATGATGATGATGATGATGATGATGATGATGATGATGATGATGATGATGATGATGGTGACGATGATGATGATGACGATGAGGATGAGGATGAGGATGATGATGAGGATGATGATGACGAGGATGGGAAAGAGGAGGACTCCTGGGGGGAGGAGGTGAAGAATGAGGAAGAAAGAGTAGGGGGATGGGGATGGGGGAAGGGGGCAAAAGGGGGAGGGGAGGGATGCGGTCGTGAAGAGGAGGGGGAGCAGGAGGGGGAGGATGAGGAAGTTCTGGTCCTCCTCGGGTTCGGATGTAACTGCTGCTGCTGCTGCGGCCCATCCTGTCAGTCCGCTTTCTGTCGTGCCTCTCCTTTCCCCTCCTCCAGCTGTCGTGGTCGTCGTCGTTGCCGCATCTTTGTCAGTTTTTTTTTTATGTTTTTGTTGTTTTTTGTTTTTCTCCCATTCATCCTCCTCGGCCACGCTTCGTCGTCGTCTTCATTTTTCTCCTCCCAGAGGCGGTGGGGTGCTGTTGCGAACATTGTCTCCCATCTTAATACCCAAGCATTGTCGGGAATTGCTGGTGGCTAGGAACCTGTTATCATTACCTGGACGCTTCCCACATCAAATATCGGTCAGAAGTTTTGATGAGCTGCGCGAATTTGCGGTCAATGGGATGTTGGTTGCAGGAGGTCGATTTAAAACTATTGAGCAGGTGCCACCGATATCTTGCAAACGAATTTGAGTTCAGATGCATTGTGCTCCGGGACCCTGCAGGAGGTCGCCAGTAAGTGTCGGTGTTGGCGAGGTGAGGTCGTCGCTGCCCGTGTGCTCGCGAAAAGTGTTGATGAGGAGAAGGAGGAGCGATGGGGAGGCGCAGGGGGAGGAGCAGTGGGCTGGGGGAGGAGGAGGAGGAGGAGGAGCAGGATGAGGATGATGATGATGAGGAGGAGGAGGAGGAGGAGGAGGAGGAGGAGGAGAGGGAAGAGAATGAGGAGGAGGAGGAGGAGGAGGAGGAGGAGGAGGAGGAGGAGGAGGCGGAAGGGGAAGGAGGACGGCTCGCGCGCTGGCGCAGGTGTTCCCGAGGAGGGTGCTGTCGCCGAGGCCGAAGGAGGCGCGGCTGCGGGCACTGTTGCTTCCCTCCTGCAGCTCGCCCTGGTGAGATTCGGCCAGCGATGCGCAGTTATCTCACTTCGTACAGTCGGAGGAAGGACGGCGCCCCTCCCACCTAACTTGCGTCGCGAAGAAATCGCGACGGGAGGTTTGTGCCAATGTTCTACCTCCGGGGGGCCCTCGCTGGGCCCCAGGACCGTCAAAGCGCAACTCTGGATGGAACGGATGAAACGCGGGTCCGTGGGAATGGGGTCTAGATTTGTGGGGTTCCACGTTGCGAGAAAAACTACGTCAGAACGCTGGGAAGGACGGCGTGCCCCCGTCACCCGCGCCCGCCCCCA
>CAUYUJ010017435.1:35000-57500 GCA_963575745.1 Prorocentrum cordatum
CAGCCTTTCCGCTACAAGCGCTTCGCACTTTTCTCCCACCTTGAGCTCCACCACCATTGAAGGCCCCTTCCTGAACGGCTGGAACACGGACTTGCGTCCGATGTCGGGCCACTTCTCGCTGTCCTCGCCGACGTCGTTCTTCATTTTGTCCACCCACTTTTTCAGATGTTTCTCCCGCGCCTTCACGAGCTGTGTCCAGTCCGCTTTGCAACAGGACTTCCATTGGGGCCCCCGTGAGTCGGGACTGGGGCCTTGCCACCGAAACTTGTCAGGGAATGCAAGTCCGCACGAGCAGACGATGTCTTTTTTTTGTTCCATCCTGTGCTCCTCCTGCATACGATGAACAGCTGCATGCTGTCGCCCCACCTGTCTACGAGGTCCAGCGCCTTGAAGTGCGCTGTCTGTTTCTCCCCCATGTTTTTCGCCGTCTTGAAGCCCCCCATCTCGTGCATCACCTTCTCTTTCTCCTCCAGCTTCTTCTTGGCGGCCTTCAGCGCTTCTTCGTCGTTAACTTCCATGGCCATGTACTTGATCAGCAGGGCGTCGTATTCTTCTGCGCATCGTAAGGCCTTTGCCATGCGTTCTCCTGCTTTGCTGAAGGCTGCGAAGATGCCCCTATTCACTTTGATGCCCTCCACCAGTGTTTTTGACATCTCCTTGGGCCTCTCTATGACCATCTTGTTCCTCTGATTGCGATACTTTTTTTGTTGGTCCTTCCTCTGCCTCAATGAGCGCTTTCGACGCCTGGATATGCCCAAGGGACTGGGCTGCCCATGCAGACTTGCTCTCTCGTAATGTATTGCTCTCTCGTAATGTATTGCTCTCCTCCATGCTTCGTCTTTCCCTCGTCGTTCCACTTGATCCACTTCTCCTGCCTCAGCTCCAGCTCGCAGTCGATGCACACTCTCTTCCACTGACTTCCCTTGTCTCCTTGATTTTGATGCCCGGGCGCATTGTCTGTTTGCTCCCTGTTGCTCTCTATCATCTTGTAGTGCCCGAGCACGTTGTTGCAGCGCCCGCATGGCCATGGCTGATTGCTGCCCGTGAAGGCCATTGGCAGCTCCAGCGTCTCGCACTCCGAGATAACCCCGCTAGTGCGCAACACTGCGCACTGGGGCCGTCGTTGAGCCAGATTGGTTGTGGGAGCCGACGATGATCGATAGAGGTTGTGGTGTATTCCCATCTGCCCCGGATACCACGTAGTACTATGTATTATGTTCCCAATGCCCCCAGTGTCCGTGACCCATCTCTACGTTGTGCGTATGTTGTACAGTATGCAACATATCCCGCCCACCGTCTCTCCGTAGGAGGAGGAGGAGGAGGAGGAGGAGGAGGAGGAGGAGGAGGAGGAGGAGGAGGAGGAGGAGGAGGAGGATGGGGAGGAGGAGGAGGGAGGAGGAGGAGGAGGAGGAGGCGGAGGAGGAGGAGGAGAGGAGGAGGAGGAGGGGGTGGAGGGGGTGGACGAGGGCGTGGTGGAGGTGGAGGGGAGGGTGGATGAAGGGGGTGGGGGAGGGGTTCGAGGAGGGGGTCGAGCCACCTCCCCGAAGGACGGCCGTCTCGCTTACTAGCAGCAGCAGCAGCAGCAGCAGCAGCAGCAGCAGCAGCAGCACCACCACCAGGAACAGCAGCAGCAGCAGCAGAAGCGGAAGGAGCAGCGGGAGGAGCAGAAGGACCAGGGGCAGGCGCGGAAGGACGACAACGACGAGGACGGATTCGGATCCAGAGCAGTGGCCCACGCGTGGGCGAGAGCGCCATTCTGAACGACGGGAGCACAGCTCAGATCCTAAAATGAGGCTCTCGTTGCAGCGAGGACACCTTTTAAGAATGATTGAGGACGGTCGGGTTGGACAAAGCACGTAGGATACACTACTTCGGCACCATCTGGTGTGTAAGAAGCAAAGCGCGGAGGCTGGCGCGCCAGTCCCCAGGCATCTTCGGGGGAGAGGGGGGAGTAGTATTCAGATTTTGTAGTGTGTAGGAAGGGGAGAAGGGGAAGGAAAAGGATGGATATGAAGATGAAGACGAAGAATCTGATGATGATGATGATGATGCTGCTGATCATGATGATGATGATGATGCTGCTGCTGATGATGAAGATGATGGTGCTGATGATGATGATGATGATTATGGATGATGATGATGCTGATGCTTATGCTGATGCTGATGCTGATGCTGATGATGCTGATGCTGATGCTGCTGCTGATGCTGATGATGATGATGATGATGGTGATGATGCTGATGCTGATGCTGATGATGCTGTTGATGATGCTGATGATGCTGATGATGATGCTGATGATGATGATGATGGTGATGGTGATGATGCTGATGTTGATGATGATGATGATGATGCTGATGATGATGATGACGATGATGATGCTGATGATGATGATGATGACGATGATGATGATGATGATGATGATGATGATGATGATGATGATGATGATGATGCTGATGATGATGATGATGATGATTATTATGATGATGATGCTGATGCTGATGATGATGATGATGATGATGATGATGATGATGATGATGATGATGATGATGATGATGATGATGATGATGAGGCGGAGGAGGAGGAGGAGGAGGAGGAGGCGGTGCATGAAGAGCAGGAGGGGGACGAGGAGGAGCAGGAGGAGGACCATCTTCGGCTATGACGGAAGACCTAGGTTAGGTGGACCCAATCCTAAACCAACACCTTCGGTTACACCTGACCATTCACTCACGCTCTCGTCGGCCTGCCTCTGCGCCGCTTCCTTGGGGAGCTGAGCAGTAGGGATCGGCTGGGACAGCCTTCGGGCGGTCTTCAAACTGCTTTTTGGGTGTCGGCCGCTCCGCAAAGGGCACACGCATTCTGGGATAACTCGCTGTGGAAGCTTCTCTTGCACTCTCCTCGGAGACCCTTCAAGTTACTCTCCGAATAGTGGCCGCACCGCTTGCAAATCACGACGAAGGACTCAACGTCAAGGTAGTCGCACACAGAAGCGGCAGGCTTCTTGGGCGCTCTAATTCGGGCAGAAAGGGCAACATAATTGCCAGGGCATGCCTCGAGCATGCGGGACTTACGGGTGCTATCGGCCCTGGCTCTCGTGTGGTAGGCCAAGCACAAGCCAATGCATATTTGGCCAAGCCCATTGGTTCTTGGCCTCTCCCTGTGGGTTACAGTACGCACGGACACGCCGAGGCTGACCCAAAGGTTGGAGAGGTGGCGTTGTGCAGACTTGGACCGCTCCAGCAGCCCGGACAGGGGTGTTGAGGCTTCTAGAGAGGTTCTCGAGGCCTTCTTGCCCGTGCGAGGGGCTCGGGGAGAGCCAAAGGTGAGCGCCTCTGCTGCAAATCTAACCAGTCTCTCGACTTGGCCACTGACTTCTCTATCTAACTCGAGATCCTGCTGGGACGCACTTGGGATAGGGGCCGCAGCTTGGTTGGTGACCCTGTCCGCCCAATCGTTCCCTGCAGCTACAAACCAGTCCCTCCAGCCAACCTTGAGGACCTCTAGGCCCAACCTTCGATGCAGACCTGCTGCGGTCATCTTTTCCTTCGTCCGAGTGCACCGGCATCCGTACGACAACAGCGTCTTACGCATGCGGCTCGAGATCGTGACATCTTGCAGCGCGTGCTGCATGATCGAAGTGTCGAGGGGCTCGGGCAGCCCGAGCTTGGTGGCAGCCTGCACTTTTACTGCTGCTGCCACTGGGTCTGAAGCAATACCTTGAGCAGGGCGGGGGAGGAGCAGGAGGAGGAGGAGGAGGACGAGGAGGAGGAGGACGAGGTGGAGGAGGAGGAGGAGGAGCAGGAGGGGGAGCAGGAGGAGGAGGAGGAAGCACCGCGGCGCGTCTGGTTTAGCTGGTGTATATAGTTCGTGCTCGTGCTCGTGGAGTCGGTAAGGGGGTGGCGACGGGCGCGCGTGGACAGGAAGAGGTGGAGGAGGAGGAGGAGGAGGAGGAGGAGGAGCAGGAGTAGGAGGAGGACGAGGAGGAGGAGGAGGAGGAGAGGAGGAGGAGGAGAGTAGGATGAGGAAGGAGCAGGTAGAGCAGGAAGAGAAGGGGGGGGAAGGTAAGGCGCATGATGATGATGATGATGATGATGATGATGATGATGATGATGATGATGATGATGATGATGATGATGATGATGATGATGGTGATGGTGATGCTGCTGCTGCTGACGACGAAGACGATGATGACGATGATGATGCTGATGATGCTGCTGATGATGATGATGATGATGATGCTGATGATGATGATGAGGAGGAGGAGGCGGAGGAGTAGGATGATGATGAGGAGGAGCAGGTAGAGCAGGAAGAGGAGGGGGGGGAAGGTAAGGCGCAAGATGATGATGATGATGATGATGATGATGATGATGATGATGATGATGATGATGATGATGATGATGATGATGATGATGATGTTGATACTGATGATGATGCTGATGCTGATGCTGATGATGATGATGCTGATGACGATGACGATGACGATGACGATGACGATGACGATGACGATGACGATGACGATGACGATGACGATGACGATGACGATGATTATGATGATGATGATGATGATGATGATGATGATGATGAGATGATGATGATGATGATGACGACGATGACGATGACGATGACGATGACGATGACGATGACGATGACGGTGATGATGATGATGATGATGATGATGATGATGATGATGATGATGATGATGATGATGATGATGAGGAGGAGGAGGAGGAGGAGGAGGAGGAGGAGGACGAGTTGGCGGAGGAGGCGGAGGAGGAGGAGGCGGAGGAGGAGGAGGAATAGTTTGCGGAGGAGGTGTAGGAGGAGGAGGAGGAGGAGCAGGAGGCGGAGGAGCAGGAGTACCACTGTAAACCCAAGAGTCATGAACGATGTTGGCATCAACCTTCCCTCCACGCTCCCTCTTCATAGGCACCTACAAGGGTTCATTTCCACTGAGGGAACTGCCTCTGTTGGAAGACAAGCGTTTGAAGAGCCTGAAGCGTGCCAAAACATTACCCTCCGGATTTCAACGCCACGGATCAACCTGACTGTTGCGTCTTGACGATCCGGAATCGCGCCAGCACGCCATTCTTGGAATTTCAACACCGCGAATCAACGTAATTGTTGCACCCGGCAAAACTTGAATCTTTCCCAACACACCCTTTCTGGTACGTTGACCATGGGAACCAGTGAAACTCTTGCAACTTGTAAAACAACGAATGTGCGCGGCGCTAAGGCGAGAACGACATTTTGAAAACGGCACGCCCTTAACCCGTGAAACTCTTACAATGTTTTAAGACGACTGTGCGGGGCATTCAGGCGAGAGCCACATGTTGAAAACCATCCGCCCTCCATCTGTCAAGCTGCTGTTTTTTCTTAGCTTGAGGGACATGAATGGCGATGAAGTCTCCGGCGAAACGCCTGGCCTGCCCTTTCGACCGACCTCGGGGCGCGACATGGAGAAGTTATTCATAAGGAAATGGAATGGAGGAGGAGGTGGTGGAGGAGGAGGAGGAGGACAAGGAACAGGCAGAGCATGAAGAGGAGGGGGAGGAGGATCAGGTGCAGGAGGAGGAGGAAGAAGAGGAGGAGACGAGAGAGGAGCAGGAGGAGCAGGGGGAGCAGGAGTAGCAGGAGCAGGAGCAGGAGGAGGAGAAGCATGAACAGGAGCAGGAAGAGGATGAGGAGGAGCAGGAACAGGGGCAGGAGGAGCAGAAGGAGGAGGAGGAGGAAAAGGAGAAGCAGGAGGAGGAGGAGGAGGAAGAGGAGGAGGAGAAATAAGAAGAAGACGATCACGACTAATACTACGAATGCTACTAATATGAATAATCGTAAGCGCAATGAGAACATATTCACAATACTACCACTAATGCTAACAATAATGCTAAGAACAATTCGATGCATGATCAAAAGTAATAATCATACGATTGGTAATAGCAGTTCGAAGGTTAGCAATACTACTAAGACGAATAAGACGAATAGTAAGACGACGCATAATACCAATACTATGAACAAGGCGAATAACAATAGTCATACTACTACGAATAACCATGAGCCTAATACGGATAAACATAATGATTCACACATGACAAGGCATACTCTATGAACAATACTACGACTAAGGCGACTAATACTACTAATACGACGCCACATGCGAAACATAAACATGATCACACGACGAATACTAATACCAGTAGTACTAGTATTCTTCAACATACTTGTAGTAATACGAATAAGAATGATCATACTACTGATAAGAAGACTACTACTAATAGGAGGACGAGGAGGAGGCGGAGGAGGAGAAGAGGAGGAGGAGGACGACTACTACTACTACTACTACTACTACTACGACGTCTACTACGACGTCTACTACTACTACTACTTCTACTACTACTACTACTACTACTACTACTACTACTACTGTTACTACTACTACTACTACCACTACTGCTACTACTACTACTACTACTACTACTACTGCTGCTACTACTACTACTACTACTAGGACTACTATTTCTACTATTGAGACTACTACTACTACTACCACCACTACTACTACGACTACTACCACTACTGCTACTACTCGTACTACTACTGATAGTAGTAACCACTACTACTACTACTACTACCACCACCACCACCACCACCACTACTACTACTACTACTACTACTACTGCTGCTGCTGCTGCTGCTACTACTAGCTGCTGCTGCTGCTGCTAATACCTACTACTACTACTAACCTGCTGCTGCTGCTCTGCTACTACTACTACTACTCAAAACACACTACTACTACTACTACCACTACTACTACTACTACTACAGATACACTACTACTACTAACTACTACTACTAACTATTGCTACTGCTACTACTACTACTACTACTACGTACCTACTAACACCACTACTACTGACTACTTACTACTAACTACTACTACTACTACTAAACTACTACTACTACTACTACTACTACTATACTAAACTACAACTACACTACTACTACTACTACTACTACTACTACTCCACTACCGACTACCACTAACTACTACTACTACTACTACCCACGACTCACTACTACTACTACTACTACTATTCTACTACTACTACTACTACTACGACGACGACGACGACGACGACGACGACGACGACGACGACGACGACGACGACGACGACGACGACGACGACTACTACTACTACTACTACTACTCCTGCTGCTGCTGCTGCTGCTACTACTACTACTACGACGACGACGACGACTACTACTACTTCTCCTGATGATGATGCTGCTGATGATGATGATGGTGGTGATGATGATGATAGTGGTGGTGGTGGTGATGATGATGCTGATGGTGGTGCTGGTGTTGGTGGTGGTGATGATGATGGTGATGATGGCGGTGGTGATGATGATGGTGGTGGTGGTGGTGGTGATGGTGATGATGGTGGTGGTGGTGATGATGATGATAGTTTTCTTATTAAACATAAGACGATGAGGAGGAACAGGAGGAGGAGGAAGAGCATGACGAGGAGGATGAGGAGGGAGAGGATTCAGGTGCAGAGGAGGAGGGGGGGGAGGAGGAGGAGGAGGAGGAGGAGGAGAGGAGGAGGAGGAGGAGGAGGAGAGGAGGAGGAGGGGAGGAGGACGAGGAGGAGGAGGAGGAGGAGGCGGAGGAGAGGAGGAGGAGGCGGAGGAGGAGGATGGAGGAGGAGGAGGAGGAGGAGGATGAGGCGAGAGAGGAGGGGGAAAGAGGATGAGGATGTGATTGGTGATGATGGAATGAGGCAGCGGAGGATGAAGAGAAGGGGGTGGAGGAGGCGGATGAGGATGAGGACGAGGAGGAGGGGCAGGAGGATAGAGGAGAGGAGGAGGAGGAGGAGAGGAGGAGGGACGAGTGCGGGGAGGAGGCGGAGGATGAGGAGGAGGAGGAGGAGGAGGAGGAGGGAGGATGAGGAAGGAGGAGGAGAGGGGAGGAGGAGCGAGGAGGGAGGAGGAGGAGGAGGAGGAGGAGGAGGACGACGAGCCCCGCCTGATCTCCCCCCTTCCCCAGCGAGGAGCGGCTTGCTCTGCTGCTGCCCAGCGGCCGTCTAGCGCAGCCTCGCCCGCCCGGCCGGTGGGCGCGCCCCGCCTGGCCCCCTGCCCCGCTTGGCGTGCCGAGTTTCTAGGCCTCCTAGATGGGGTCGGAGTAGATGGGGTCGGAGGATCGCGCCGCATCGCCGATGCATCGTCGATGCATCGGCGATGCGGTTTGATGCGGAGCCCGGTTTGCTTCACGTCGACGTCGCCGATGCATCACGCACGTCGACGATGCATCGCTGGTGCATCGCCGATGTATTGGCGATGCGGCGCGATCCGCCGACCCCATCCACTCCGACCCCATCTAGGAGGCCTCTAGAGTTATGGCAGGGCCGCCATTCTTTTAAATCGGGCCTGTCCCCCTTCAGGGGGATTTTCGACGAAAAATAAAAAATACTCCAAAGATGCCCCAAAAGGGTAACAAAATATTCAAACAATAGTCCCCAGACTATTCATGTACCATTTTTGGATGATTTTTGGGATATTTTTAGTTTTTCATCGAAAATCCCCCTGTAGGGGGACAGGCCCGACTTAACCCTTCCGCGGGACGTCCCGGCCCTTTCCGGGACAGGGCCGGCGCTTCGTCGTGAAATGGCGCGCTCGATTCACACTTTTCACATTTAAAGAGGAAGCCGCATTCACGTGCAGGTTGGGGCGGGGGGGGGGCAGTGCGGGTCGACTTTCCCCCAGGGCAGGCTCTCACCCCGAGTCGTCTTTCGACGGCCTCGGCGCCCGGCGAGGGCCCCCGGAGGCTGAAGGTGGCGCAAGCCCTCCGTGTGTACTCTTCAAAACAGGGCCCCAGAGGCCAGTCCTGCCCTGAGGTCCTGCTGGGAGCACGCCCATCCACCGCGGGCTTACGGGGAATCTGTCGACGACTCGTAGCTTTCGAGGGACAGACACACGCGGGGTCCAGCGCCGATCCAAGAAATCCGCGCGGTCCTCGTTTTGAAGAGACAGAGACCCGCGTTCCCGCTCCTCTTCTCCTCCCCCTTTTTCCCTCCTCCCATCCTTACTCTGCCTCTGCTCTCCGCATGTCCTCGTCGTCGTCATATGGGCGCATGTCCACTCCATGTCGGCGCACCCCCCACACGTTCCGTGGCCGCGTAGGGAGCTCCACCGAAGGTCGCAGTGGCAGGGTCCGCATGCAGTTCCACCCCCTTGTTTCGGAGCACCTCACACACGTTTCGTGGCCCCATTGGGAGATCCACCGAGGGCCGCAGTAGCAGGGTCCGCATGCAGTTCCACCTCCATTCCGGCGCACCCCTTCACACGTCTCGTGGCCCCATCGGGTGCTCCACCGCTAGCCCCAGAGGCAGGGTCCGCATGCAGTTCCACCCTCCATTTCGGCGCACCCCTCACACGTTTCGTGGCCCCGCATGGAGCTCCACAGAAAGCCTCAGTGGCAGGGTCCGCATGCAGTTCCACACCGCGTTTCGGCGCACCCCACACGTTTCGTGGCCCCATAGGGAGATCCACCGAAGGCCGCAGTGGCAGGGTCCGCATGCAGTTCCACCCCCCTGTTTCGGCGCACCCCTTCACACGTCTCGTGGCCCCGCATGGGGCTCCACCGACAGCTCCAGAGCAGGGTCCGCATGCGGTTCCATCCCCCATCTCGACGCATCCTTCACACGTCTTTTGGCCCCGCAGAGAGCTCCACAGAAGGCTTCAGTGGCATGGTTCGCATGCAGTTCCGCCCTCCTCTTCGGCGCATTCCTCACATGCTTCGTTGCCCCGTACGGAGATCCACAGAAGGCTCCAGTTGCAGGGTCCGCATGCAGTTCCACCCCTCGTTTCGGCGCACCCCTCACACGTTTCGTGGCCCCGCAGGGAGCTCCACCGAAGGCCCCAGTGGCAGGGTCTGCATGCAGTTCCACCCTCGATCTCGGCGCACCCCTTCACACGTCTCGTGGTCCCATAGGGAGGGAGCTCCACCGAAGGCCCACGTGGCTGCGTTCGCATGGCGTACCCGCATCCGAGCCGGTGCACCCCTCATACGCTTCGTGGCCTAATAGGAAGCTGCCCCTCGTTCGTCCCACCTCCCTGGCGGTACTCGCATCCGAATATGGTTGGGCCCCTCGCCAGGATAAGTATGTTTTTTTTTGTTATTCGAATCTCGCAGGTGCATGTGCTTGCTCGCCTCTGGTTAGTGGTAGAGTAATTCGCAGAATAATTCGGCGTGCATGCAGATGGATGGGAAAAGAGCGCGGTCGCCAGGCCAGAGGGATCGACTGCTCTCATGTGCTCCGTGTCTGCCACAGGGCGGTGTCGGGGCACGGAAGTGGCATGGTGACGGGTCAATTGGGATTGGACGACGACGACGACGACGACGACGACGACGACGACGACGACGACGACGACGACGACGACGACGACGACGACGACGACGACGACGACGACGACGACGACGACGACGACGACGACGACGACGACACTGGCGGCGGCGGCGGCGCCTGTCTTATTTGAGTGCGCCGCAGCCAGAGCGCGGCGACTGGCCAGCGCCCGCGCCCCACCGCCCGGGAGAGCGGCGTCCTCCCCGGCCCTCGGGGCAGCACAGCCAAGCGCACCGGGACGATGGGCACTCTACTCCCCCTCCCCCTTCTCCTCCTCCCCCTCCTCCCCCTCCTCCTCCTCCTCCTCCTCATCCTCCCTCCTCCTCCTCCTCCTCCTTCCTCCTCCCCTCCTCCTCCCCTCCTCCCCTCCTCCCCCTCCTCCCCCTCCTCCTCCCCATCCTCCTCATCCTCCTCCTCCTTCCTTCCTCCTCCTCCTTCCCCCCCCCTCTCTCCTCCCTCCTCCTCCTCCTCCTCCTCCTCCTCCTCCTCCTCCTCCTCCTCCCCTCCTCCTTTCCTCCTCCTATCCTCCTCCTCCTCTTATCCTCCTCCCCCTCCTCCTCCTCCTCCTCCTCCCCTCCTCCTCCTCCTCCTCTCCTCCTCCTCCTCCTCCTCCTCCTCCTCCTCCCTCCTCCTCTCCCCCTCCACCTCCTCCCTCCTCCTCCTCCTCCTCCTCCTCCTCCTCCTCCTCCTCTCCTCCTCCTCCTCCTCCTCCTCCCCTCCCCCTCCCTCCTCCTCCTCCTGCTGTGCTGCTGCTGCTGCTCTCCTCCTCCTCCTCCTCCTCCTCCTCATCCTCCTCATCCCCTCCTTCCTCCTCCCTCCTCCTCCTCCCCCTCCTCCTCCTCCCTCCCTCTCCTCCTCCTCCCTCCCCTCCTCCCCTCCTCCCCCCCTCCTCCTCCCCCTCCTAATCCTCCTCTCCTCCTCCCTCCTCTCCCCCTCCTCATCCCTCCTCCTCCTCCGCCTCCTCCTCCTCCTCCTCCTCCTCCACCTCCTCCTTCCCCCTCCTCCTCCTCCTTCCCTCCTCCTGCTCCCCCTCCTCCTCCTCCTCCTCCTCCTCCTCCTCCTCCTCGGCCGAAGATCAAGTCCAGACTACAGCAACAACCACATGGACTACGATGGCAACGCAGGCGCGGCATTATTGCCGCACTCATCACCACGTTGAAAGACCTGGACTGGGACCCTCAGCGCGCCGACTACTGGATTGACCCCCAGGGCGACGGGTGGCTGCTCAGGGAGGAGGACGCGCACGGAGACCCAACCGACGTCATTGACGCGCTGACCAGCCAGGTCGAGCTTCAGCAATGGAGACAGGCCAGCAAGCACCACAACGGCAGCGGCCTCGAGAACGGCGCCGACGTGCAAGACCTCATCAGCCACCTCCAGCACCTCCACCGACGGGGCAAGCACCAACGACACGGAGCACTCTTGCGGGGTCCACTACCAGGACCAAGACAGACGAACAACCGAGCGGAGATGTGGGCACTACTCAGCGTGTTGCAGAACTCGCAGGGTCCCATCATCTATTGGACGGACTCAGAAGTACTGATGAGGAACTGGAGGCGCAAACGACACAGGACCAAAAAATACCACCTCGGCAACGGCGACACCTGGATGAGGATAAAGGACGCCATCGACCATCGGGGAGGAGGTGACGAATCCATCACGATAAGACATATGCAAAACCACCTCGAATGGGAAGACGCTCGACGAAGAGATATTCCAGAATGGGCGTGGCTCGGCAACAGATCAGCAGACGAACAAGCCGACACAGCAGCAGAAGAACACGCCATACCTGCAGCACAGCTTGGATGCTACGAGTGGGTGCGAGCGGTCGGCAACCTGGTCAGACAGCGTATCACACAAGCCACCCTGGACTGCATGGAACAACGACCACCAATGAATTGGGAAGATCGGGCGAAACCAAGGAGAGAAGCCACATTGCGAAGACCACCAGCACCAACTCTCGACGAGCTGGCAACACAGAGCTTGCACCAAGTACAACCGACTCCGACGGGATGGCGCTGCGGTGCATGCGCACAGTCTGTCCTCCGACGACGAAGAACAACAGCAAGGTGGTGGCTTCTCTCCCCATGCAGCATCACGGCGACAGCAAGGAAACCACCACTAACTCTCAAAGGACGCCAAGCACACCACTCCCACCAGATGGAAGGGCACAAGCGAGACCAAGGGTACTACTGCTACAAATGCGGCAGCGTGGCGAAGCATTACATATCGGAAAAACTCGGGCAGGAGTGTGCACCACCTCCACCTAAGTCACGGGCCGATTATGTGGTAAGGGCAAGAAAGAAGCACGCCAACGAACAGCCGACAAACACAACCACGACTCCAGCAACATCAAGAAGTGCAAGGACCGCGACGGCACCGAGCACTGACTGACACTACGCAGCACAGACTGACGCTACCAGCACCGACTGACGCAGCTCAGCACTGAGTGCACGACGGCAGCACTGACTGACGTATCAGCATATTGAGAAGAGCGACCACGACAAGCGCGACGGCATCGAGCCCTCGCGCATGGACAGCAGGGCCAAGATGATGCACAACATCATCCTGGACAGGGAGACCTGCGGCTCCATGGAGGTCTGCGGCGAGGCCTGAGAGGCCGTGAAGAGGCCCGCGGCCGCCGCCGCCCCTGCTGGACCGCAGGCAGGAAGGGAGGGGACGTCGTCCTGGGGGGAAATCTCGGAAATCTCCTCCTCCTCTTCCTCCCCCTCCCCCTCCTCCTCCTCCTCCTCCTCCTCCTCCTCCTCCTCCTCCTCCTCCTCCTCCTCCTCCTCCTTCTCCTCCAGGGAGGGTTTTGCGAGGCACCGCGTGAGCTGGGTCAGGCCCCCGGAGGCCAGGTCACAGATAGACCAGGACACGGAAAACCAAAGAATCGACACCCTTTCTTGCAGAGTCGCATTTTCCAGCGCCCGTGCCTTTTTTTTGTCTGCTGCCCTGCGGGCTTCGGGTCTGTGTCCGGGTTCAGGGAGTTTCTGCAGGCTTTCAGGGCCTGTGCCCGGGTTTCTTCTGGAAGTGCTGCGGTGCAGTATTTTGTTCGTGCCGCCGCCGCCTGGACAAATTGGTTTCGAGGGACGGGCCTGGTTTCCACCACCACCACCGTACGTTGGAGGGGGGAGGGGGTCCTCCTCCCCCGCTTCTTCTTACTCCTCCTCCTCCTCCTCCTCCTCCTCCTCCTCCTCCTCCTCCTCCTCCTCCCCCTCCTCCCCCTCCTTCCCCCCTCCAACTTGTGGTTGTGGTGGTGGTGGTGGAAAGCAGGCCCATCATCGAGGGATGTTGGGTGCCCGGGTCTCGCGTGCCCGGGCTTGCGGGGCCCCGACTGTTACCAGCCTCGAACGTATCCCTATCCCGAAGATTGACACGCCAAAAGGCGATGACTGTCTTAGGGATTTGCCTTCAAAAAGTAAGGGAAACCCTAAGATTGGCATCGTAATGAGGAGGTGCCCAGCATAGGGATAGGGATATGTTCCAGGCTGGTAATGTCCTTCGGCAGGAGGGATGGTCAAGAGTAGTCAGAAAATAGTCTGGGGACGAGTTGTTTTGTCAATTTTGGTACTTTTGGCATAGGTCTGGAGTATTCTTAATTTTTCGCCCAAAATCCCCCTGCAGGGGGACAGGCCCGACCTAAGACTACGGTGGCGCTGCGAATTGTCCGGCGTGCAGGAGGGGAGGGAAAAGAACGGGAGAGGCGGCCGCGGAGTGGAAGGGACGGGGGGGAGCGCCCTCTCACGGACGCAACACACCACGGCGCGAGAAAGCCATTCCGCGTGGCGCGAGACAGTTTCGAGTTTCGCGCGTCGCTCCGCCGCGTCTGTGGCGCGCGTGCTGGCGAGCTGACGCTGACGGAGAAGACGACGTTTCCCCTCCCCCCCCGACGGGGTGACGATACAGTCGCGAAGCGCTCTGCCGGGACACACTCAGGCGAGTCTCCACCCGGCGTAGCAGATGGGTGGTCTAGACTCGGCGGCGAGCCCGAGGGGGGAAGCGGGAAGGAAAAGGCCTCCTAAGAGTAAGAAGGCTCGGAAGTCCTCGGGCCTCCCGAGAGGTGTTCTCCGCCTTCCCCGAGATCGCCAACAACTTTTGAGGAGGAGCCAGGGCTTCTGAGAAGTCCCGCCGCCTTCTGAGAGGACCTTCTCTTTCTCTCCTCCTCCTCCTCCTCCTCCTCCTCCTCCTACTGTCCCCCGTCGCTCGCCGCCGATGGACGGGGGCAGACATCTGCAGGAATGCGCGAGACCGCGCACGCACACGAAACTGTCCTTGCAGAGGCCTAGAGGTTGACACCAACACCGAGATCGGCGGTGTGCCTTCACCGAGGGAAGATGCTCCCAATTTCGGGGATGGTGGTAATATTCGGGTTCTCTAAGTTGCCTACGTGTTTCCACCAGCACCAAAATCTAGGATCATCTTACCCTTGTGGAGGCAACCTCCTGTGTTGGTGTTGGTGCCCATTTCCAGGCTTCCAATCGTTGCGGCCATGCTTATGCAGGAGTTGGCCCAGCACGGCACACGTGCGGGCCGAGGCGCACAGGCAGACGGAGCAGAGCGCCCCGCAGGCTGCCGAGCGCGCGTGCGTGTGCGCACACACGACACACGACGTCGTACTGCGGCCGCCAGTCACGCAAACGCATGACAGCATCGGGACTCAAGAGTTAAGTCGGGCCTACCCCTCTACAGTAGGAATGTTCAAAACTAGTCAGAGAATAGTCTGGGGACGTTTTTTTTTTTTTTTTTTTTTTTTTTTTTTTTTTTTTTTTTTTTTTTTTTATATATGATTGTTGTTTTTCTCCCCCCCCTATTTCTATTTATTCGTCGAGTTTCCCAACCCTCCTGCGTTGGGTTCTCGTTTTGAATAGAGCACTGCTCGCGCGTTTCCTTTCTTCCTTCCTTCCTTCCTCCTTCCCCCTTGCCTTTTGCCTCGCTCGTCGCTGCGTGCCAGCTGGGGGGCTGCGATCTGCGAAACTGCCGCCACTTTCGAGGGCTGCTGGGGGGCCCAGCGCAGAGGGTACACACGGCGGAATCAAATTGGACCTCGCCATCCCTGGGGGGCTGCGATCTGTGAAACTGTCGCCACTTTCGAGGCCTGCTGGGGGGCCCAGCGCAGTGGGTACACACGGCGGACTCAAATTGGACCTCGCCATTCCTGGGGGCTGCGATCTGCGAAGCTGTCGCCACTTTCGAGGCCTGCTGGGGGGCCCAGCACAGTGGGTACACACGGCGGATCCAAATTGGACCTCGCCATCCCTGGGGGGCCGCGATCTGCGAAACCGTCGCCACTTTCGAGGGCTGCTGGGGGGCCCAGCGCAGTGGGTACACACGGCGGACTCAAATTGGACCTCGCCATCCCTGGGGGGCTGCGATCTGTGAAACTGTCGCCACTTTCGAGGGCTGCTGGGGGGCCCAGCACAGTGGGTACCACGGCGGATTCAAATTAGACCTCGCCATCCCTGGGGGGCTGCGATCTGTGAAACTGTCGCCACTTTCGAGGCCTGCTGGGGGGCCCAGCACAGTGGGTACCACGGCGGATTCAAATGGGACCTCGCCATCCCTGGGGGGCTGCGATCTGTGAAACTGTCGCCACTTTCGAGGCCTGCTGGGGGGCCCAGCACAGTGGGCCACGGCGGACTCAAATGGGACCTCGCCATCCCTGGGGGGCTGCGATCTGTGAAACTGTCGCCACTTTCGAGGCCTGCTGGGGGGCCCAGCACAGTGGGTACACACGGCGGACTCAAATTGGACCTCGCCATCCCTGGGGGGCTGCGATCTGTGAAACTGTCGCCACTTTCGAGGCCTGCTGGGGGGCCCAGCACAGTGGGTACACACGGCGGACTCAAATTGGACCTCGCCATCCCTGGGGGGCTGCGATCTGTGAAACTGTCGCCACTTTCGAGGCTGCTGGGGGGCCCACCACAGTGGGTACCCACGGCGGACTCAAATGGGACCTCGCCATCCCTGGGGGGCTGCGATCTGCGAAACCGTCGCCAGTTTCGCGGCGTGCTGGGGGGCCCAGCACAGTGGGTACCCACGGCGGACTCAAACGGGACCTCGCCATCCCTGGGGGGCTGCGATATGTGAAATTGTCGCCACTTTCGAGGCCTGCTGGGGGGCCCAGCACAGTGGGTACACACGGCGGATTCAAATGGGACCTCGCCATCCCTGGGGGGCTGCGATCTGTGAAACTGTCGCCACTTTCGCGGGGCCCAGCACAGTGACGCCACACGCAGATTCAAATTAGACCTCGCCATCCCGGGGGGGCTGCGATCTGTGAAACTGTCGCCATTTTCGAGGCCTGCTTGCGGGGCCCAGCACAGTGACGCCTCCCAAGTAGCTTACACATCAAGTTGATTGTCCATACAAGTTTCGGCCAACTCCTGGTTTCCATTGATACAAATGGGTTGGGTACGTCACAGGGTATTTTTTTTGCCTATTTCTAATTTTTCGTCGAAAATCGGCCTGTATGGGGACACGTCCGACCTAATCGTAGTGCGGCCGCCGGTCACGCAAACTGATGCTAGCATCGGGACTCAAGAGACGGGGGTCAATGCAAGCAGGGGTCAGCCAGAGCGCCGGATTTTGCAGGACCCTGCAGGGCCAGGTCGTAGTTGGGCCGCCGGTCACGCAAACTCATGGCAGCATCGGGGCTCAAGAGACGGGGGTCAATGCAAACGGGGGTCAGCCAGAGCGCCGGATTTTTGGAGGATCCTGGGTGCAGGATCCTGCGGGATCCTGCAGGATTTTGCAGGATATCCTGCAAAGCCCGACTGACCCAGGTGTGGATTGACCCGGGCCAGGAGGTCCCCGACAGCAAGGCAAGTGTTGGCGACAGGCGACTTGAATGGTGAAGGTGTGTGGGAATTGTGTGTGTATGTGTTTGCGCGCGCTCTGGTCTCGCTTACACATTGCAGTGCGAGTGCTGAGCTTGACCGCGGAGTCGGGGGCCCATGTGGGGACAACGCGGCAACAATTTGCCCTACAGCGAGAACACGTTGTGCAGCTTCGTGCAAATGGATCAATTTAGGCTTAATGAGGCGTCCAACATGACTAACGCCTCCCCCGCTGATGCTGAAGTAGCTGGCGGGTTGGGTAAGAGAGCGGGATGGGGGTGTGGGGTGGGGAGAGTGCGGAGGAGGAGGAGGAGGAGGAGGAGGAGGAGGAGGAGGAGGAGGAGGAGGAGGAGGAGGAGGAGGAGAAAAAAAGGAGTAGGAGGAGGAGGAGGAGGAGGAGGAGGAGGAGGAGAAGGCGGAGGAGGAGGAGGCAACAAAAAGGGAAGGAGGGAGGGAGGGAGTGAGGGGAGGGAGGCGGGACGGGAGCGGAGAGAGGTGGAAGGGCAAGCACGCGGGCACGATGATACGCACTACGACGGCAGGCACGTCAAGGGCAGGAACAAAACGAGGACGTCGGAGGCCGGGCCCACGCGCGGCCGCAAGGCACGTGGTCGGGGAGGTCGCACGAGGGAACGGTGCGCGACAGCACTGGGAAGCAGGACCCGACGGCGCCGATAGTCGCAGGCCGTTTCCTGCGCGCGCTCCAGTCAGGAGGCCTCAGAGAGGGCGATGGTCATGGCCAGCGCACAGCCGCGGCAGCAGAGCTGCACTTGCTTCCGGCGCTCCACTGGCGGAGGGCTGCCACGCCCCTGACATGTTCGACGCGGCCGCTGGCGGACCGACCCCGCGGCCCGCCGCCCAGTCCTGCGCAGTCGAAGCTTGCACGTGGCCCGCCCTGCCGCGAGCTGGCGTCGAAGCTCGCACGTGGTCCGCCCAGTCCTGCGCAGTCGAAGCTTGTATGTGAGCTGGCGACGGCAGGCCGCCGTTCTCCGCCTTGCCTTCCAGGCCGCACGTGCTGCGGCGGGATTCGCGTGCCTCGGCATACTGGGGCCCTGCGGGCGCGCGGTTGAAGACTTGTCCGCTGGCATTCGCGCGCACGTCCAGGCGCTGGCCGCCCCCGAGCCCCGGGGGGACTCGCTCTGTCCATGCACCCTGCCTTGTTGCGGAGGCTGTGGCGGACACGGCGCGGATGTGTGTGTGTGTGTGTGTGTGTGTGGCACGCCCTGCTTGTCTGCCACGGTGGCTCTCAGGACATCCCTGTATGCCCACCTCCCTTTGCCTCTTTCCTCCCCGTTCCCCGGTGGCCCAGGTTCCTTTTTCACCAGCAGGGGGCCGTGCCGGCTGGTCGATTGGAGGTCGCAGATCGCCCTCCTGTCCCAGTGTCCCAGTGCGTTCAGCGCCAGCGACCAGTTGCCCCTTCTCCTCTCCTCCAAGCCGTTTTCCTCCCTCCCTTTTCCCTTTTTGCCTGACTGCAGGGAGTACGCCTGTTCTGGTCCGCAGGCCGCTCTTGTGCGCTCATCTGCCCGTTCGTGCGGGCCGCTCCCTGATCAGTGGGCTGCCCCAGCCGCGCGCAGTTGGGAGTATTTTTTCGTTTTTCCCAACCATCCTGTGGTGCTGGGTCCTCGTTTTGAAGAGACGGTCCCCGCGTCCCTCTTCCTCTTCTTCCTCTCCTCCTCCTCCCCCTCCCTCCTCCCCTCCTCCCTCCTCCCTGCGTTTCACCCACCCAGTACTGCATTTCGTTGCCCCACAAGGGGGCTCCACCGAAGGTCCCAGTGGCACCGCCCGCATGCGTCAGCCACCATCCAGCACAGCCCTTGCTCCCTGCGTTTCACCCACCCAGTACAGCGTTTCGTGACCCCATAAAAGGGGCTCCATCGAAGGTCCCAGTGGCATCGCCCGCATGCGACAGCCACCACCTAGCACAGCCCTTGCCCCCTGCGCTTCACCCATCTAGTACAGCGCTTCGTGGCCCCATAGGGACGTCCGCTGAGGGCCCTACTGGCATCGCCCGCATGCGTCAGCCACCACCGAGCGCAGCGTTTCGTGTCCCCATAAGTGGGCTCCACCGATGGTCCCACTGGGACCGTCCGCGTGCGTCAGCTACCAACCAGTACAGTACACCGTTTCGTTGCCCCATAGGGAACTCCACCGATGGTCCCAGTGGGACCGCCCGAATGCGTCAGCCACCATCCAGTACATCGTTTCGTGGCCTCATAGGGAGCTCCGCAGAAAGACCTCGTTTGCACCGCCCGCGTGCGTCGTCCACCACCCAGTATTCCATTTCGTGGCCCCATTGATTGGGAGTTCCACCAAACCCCAGTGGCACCGCTCGCATGCGCCCCCCCCACCCGGTAAAGCGTGTCGTGGCGCCGCACGGAGCTCCAGTGGCCCGCCCGCATGCGACTCCCCACCCGGTGCATCGTTTCGTGGGCCCACAGGGAGCTCCACCGAAGGCCCCAGTGGCACCGCCTGCATGCGTCCCCCCCTCCCAGTACAGCGTTTCGTGGCCCCATAAAGGGGGCCCCAACGAAACCCCCACTGGCACGCATGCGTCGACCACTACCCAGTACAGCGTTTCGTGGCCCCGTAGGGAACTCCACAGAAAAACCCCAGTGGCACAGCCCGTGTGCGTCTCCCCCAACCAGTACAGCTTCTCGTGGCCTCATCGGGAGTTCCAGCGAAGGGCACCGCCCGCCTGCGTCCACCATGCCCAGTACAGCGTTTCGTGGCCCATAGGGAGCCCCACCGAATGCCCCAGTGGCACCGCCCGCATGCGTCTCCCCCACCCATTACGGCACGTCCCTCACGCGTTTCGTGGCCCTGTAGGAAGCTCCACCGCACGCGGCACGCACAACGCTTCACTCACAACTGCATATGGTCGGGTCCTTCGCCGGGCTCTCTCTCTCTCTCTCTATATATATATATAGATGTGTACATGTAACTATTATATATGGATGTGTATATATATATACATATTGTTTCTAACATTTCCCCCAACCATCCTGTGGTGTTGGGTCCTCGTTTTGAAGAGACGGTCCCCGCGTTCGTACTCCTCTCCTCCTCCCCCCCTCCCTCCTCCCCCTCCTCCCTCGTCCCTGCGTTTCACCCACCCAGTACAGGGTTTCGTGGCCCCATAAAAGAGGGCTCCACCGAGGGTCCCACTGGCACCGCCCGCATGCGCCAGTCACCACCCAGCACAGCCCTTGCTCCTTGTGTTTCACCCACCCAGTACAGCGTTTCGTGGCCCCAGGGAGGGCTCCATCGAAGGTCCCAGTGGCACCGCCCGCATGCGTCAGCCACCACTCAGCACAGCCCTTGCTCCCTGCGTTTCACCCACCCAGTACAGCGTTTCGTGGCCCCATACGGAGCTTCACCGAAGGTCCCGGTGGCGCACCGCCCGCATGCGTCAGCCACCACCCAGCACAGCCCTTGCTCCTTGCGTTTCACCCACCCAGTACAGCGCTTCGTGGTCCCATAGGGGGCCCCACCGAAGGTCGCAGTGGGACCGCCCGCGTGCGTCAGCCACCACCCAGCACAGCCCTTGCTCCCTGCGTTTCGCCCACCCAGTACAGCGTTTCGCGGCCCCATAGGGAGCTCCACCGAAGGTCCCAGTGGGACCGCCCGCATGCGTCAACCACCACCCAGCACAGCCTTTCCTCTTTGCGTTTCACCTTCCCAGTACAGCGCTTCGTGGCCCCATAGGGGGCTCCACCGAAGGTCCAAGTGGGACCGCCCGCATGCGTCAGCCACCGCCCAGCGCAGCGTTTCGCGGCCCAATAGGACGCTTCACCGAAGGTCCCAGAGGGACCCTCCGCGTGCGTCAGCCACCACCCAGCGCAGCGTTTCGCGGCCCAATAGGACGCTCCACCGAAGGTCCCAGCGGGACCGTCCGCATGCGTCAGCCACCACCCAGTGCAGCGTTTCGTGACCCCATAGGGAACTCCACCGATGGTCCCAGTGGGACCGCCCGCATGGGTCAGCCACCACCCAGTACAGCGTTTCGTTGCCCCATAGGGAGCTTCACCGAAGGTCCCACTGGGACCGCCCGAATGCGTCAGCCACCATCCAGTACATCGTTTCGTGTCCCCATAGGGAGCTCCACAGAAAGACCTCATTTGCACCGCCCGCGTGCGTCGTCCACCGCCAAGTACTCCATTTCGTGGCCCCATTGATTGGGAGCTCCACCAAACCCCAGTGGCACCGCCCGCACGCACCCCCCCCACTCGGTAAAACGTTTCGTGGCCCCGTAGGGGGCTACAGTGGTCCGCCCGCATGCGACCCCCCAACAGCGTTTCGTGGGCCCATAGGGAGCTAGCTCAACCGAAGACCCCACTGGCACCGCCCGCATGCGTCCCTCCTCCCAGTACAGCGTTTCGTGGGGAGCACCACCGAAGCCCCCACTGGCACGGATGCGTCGGCCACTGCCCAGTACAGCGTTTCATGGCCCCGTAAGGAGCTCCACAGAGAGACCTCAGTGGCACAGCCCGCGTGCGTCTCCCCTAACAAGTACAGCGTTTCGTGGCATCATCGGGGGTTCCAGCGAATGGCACCGTCCGCCTGCGTCCACCATGCCCAGTACAGCGTCTCGTGGCCCATAGGGAACCCCACCGAATGCCCCAGTGGCACCGCCCGCATGCGTCTCCCCCACCCATTACGGCACGTCCCTCACGCGTTTCGTGGCCCTATAGGAAGCTCCACCGCAAGCGGCACGCACAACGCGTTATTCACAACTGCATATGGCTGGGTCCTTCGCCAGGATAAAGACCTAACAGCTAAGAGGCTTCCAGCACTGTCAAAAGAGAGCATCATGACACCCCAGGGGGGTCTGGGCGGCATCCGGACGGGGATCCGCGGAAGTCGTTTTAAACAAACAGTTACACACTTCGTGGTCTTCGAGTTCCCAGAACTCCATTCCCGGGCCACATTCTGAATGCCCGGAGCCAACTGTAGGCCACTTCGTGTTCTTTGAGTTCCCAGAACTCCATTCCCGGGCCACATTCTGAATGCCCGGAGCCAACTGTAGGCCACTTCGTGCTCTTCGAGTTCCCAGAACTCCATTCCCGGGCCACATTCTGAATGCCCGGAGCCAACTGTAGGCCACTTCGTGCTCTTCGAGTTCCCAAAACTCCATTCCTGAGCATGATTTGGAATGCCCGGAGCCAACTGTAGGCCACTTCGTGTTCTTCGAGTTCCCAGAACTCCACTCCCGGGCCACATTTTGAATGCTGAGGCAGGCTGATGCTGAGGCTGAGGCAGGCTGAGGCTGAGG
>CAUYUJ010017435.1:62500-65000 GCA_963575745.1 Prorocentrum cordatum
TTGCTATTACTATTTGGGCTAGTATTAGTTCGACGACGACGGCGGTTACTGCCATTATTATTATGAATATTCGTCTGAGTCTTATTATGGTCACGATTATCATTATTCCCACTACTATTGCTACTGCTTCTGTTACTCATGTTGCAACTCCTTCTTTCATTATTTCCACGCAAACTGCTACCTCTACAACTACGATTAACACCCTTTTGCGCTACAGCTGCCGCTTCTACGACTATTGCCGGTACTACTACCACTACTGCTTATTAGTACTGTTCCCTTTCTGCTTGGTAGCACTGCTACTTCTATTTCTTCTACCACTGCTACTGCCACTACCGCTTCTTTTGCTATTAATAACAGACATATCATTGTTACTGTCACTACGATTGCCTCGACTATTGGTATTATGTCGTTTACTACTACTTATGCTGCCACTCTTGATACCGCTACTGCAACTACTCCTAATGATATTGCCATTCCAACTTCTATAAGTATTCATTGCTTTTACCACTGTCACCACCACAACCGCTACCCCTACCAATGCTACTGCCACTGCTAATGTTAGCGCTCATCGGCGTAGTAGTAGTAGTACTAGTCGTAGTACTACTAGTAGTAGCGGAAGCCGTCGTAGTAGTTAGTGCTATTCGTAGAAGTAGTTGTAGTAGTAGTCGTAGTGGTCGTAGGCGAAGTCGTATTAATAGTAGTCGCAGTCGTCGTAGTAGTAGTAGTAGCAGCAACAGTAGTAGTAGTAGTAGTAGTAGTAGTAGTAGTAGTAGTAATAGTAGTAGTAGTAGTAGAAGTAGTAGTAGCCGTAGTAGTAGTAGTAGTAGTAGTAGTAGTAGTAGTAGTAGTACTACTACTGCGACTGTTACCATTACTATTACTATTACCGCTACTACTCCCACGACTAACATTAGCATTGCTACTTTCACTGGTAGTTCGGCTGCCCATAGTAATTCTGATATTTTTATTTCGGCTACTACTACTACTACTACTACCACTACTACTACTACGACTACTACCAGTACTACTACTGCTACTACTACTACTACTACTACTACTACTACTACTACTACTATTACTACTGGCTAAGCACTACCGCCACCACTACCACTACCACTGCTGCAGGTCGTAGTTGTAGAATTAACAGTAGTAGTAGAAGAAGAAGAAGAAAGCGCCGTCGTCGTAGCCGTAGTAGTCGTAGTAGTACTAGGCCGTCGTAGTAGCCATCGTCATAGAAGTAGTAGTTGCATTCGTAATCGTAGTCGTAGTCGTGGTTGCAGTCGTGATCGTAGCAGACGTAGTCGTAGCAGTAGTAGTAATAGTCGTAGTCGTAGTAGTAGTAATAGTAGTAGTAGTAGTAGTAGTAGTAGTAGTAGAAGTCGTAGTAGTAGTAGTAGTAGTCGTAGTAGTAGTAGTAGTAGTAGTAGTAGTAGTAGTCCTAGTAGTAGTATTAGTAGTAGTAGTAGTAGTTGTAGCAGTAGTAGTAGTAGTAGTAGTAGTAGTAGCAACAGTAGTAGCAGCAATATTTGCAGTCGTACTAATACTAGTAGTAGTAGTAGTAGTAGTAGTAGTAGTAGTAGTAGTAGTAGTACTAGTACTAGTACTACTATTAGTGCTAGTACTAATACTAGTACTAGTACTAGTGCTAGTAGTAGTACTACTCCCACCACGACTATTATTATTTCTATTACTATTTCTATTACTACTGCGATCAGCACTACTACTACTACTTCTACTACTACTACTACTGCTGCGACTATTAATACTACTACTATTGCTACACTAACTCGGTTACTACTGCTGCCCCTACTGCTATTATTATTACTTCCACGGCTACCGCTTCCATTTATATGACTGCTACTACTAAATTTAGTCGTACTTTTACAGCAGCAACTCGTAGGTTCATGTTTTCTCTTGCTTTCGGCGCTACTACTACGACTTATTATTCTTGCTTTCATACCAGTATTATTGTTACTACTACCACTACTACGACTACTACTACTACTACTACTACTGCTACTACTACTACTACTACTATAACAACACCAGCAGCTGCTACTACTACCACTACTACTAGCACTGGTAGTCCTACCACCTACTACTACGGCGACCTCCATTGCTACTGCTACTACATTACTACTAGCACTACTACGGCCACTACCGTTACTACTATGCATGTTACTATTGCTACTACTACTAGTTCTATTTTTTAATCAGATTACCATTGCTACTACTCCTACCACTCTGATTACCTCTGCTACTACTACTTCTACTACTACGACTATTACTACGTCTACGCCTACGACTATTCCAATTGACTACTACTATTACTACGCCTACGACTATTACTACGTCTACGCCGGCGACCATTAGTATTTTTATTCCAAATGCTGCGGCGCCTGCGTCTACGTCTACTACTACTACTACTACTACTACAATTTCTGCTACTACCGCCAGTACGACTACTACTACTACTATTATTTCTACTGCTAATAATTAT
>CAUYUJ010017435.1:67500-90000 GCA_963575745.1 Prorocentrum cordatum
CTGGGCGCGCGCCACAAACTCCAGACGCCGAAGCAGTCGCAGCCGCCAACCTGGCTGTCAATGACAGTCCGCTGACGAAGGCACGGGAGGACGGGTTGCAGGCAAGGGGGGCGGATTTGGCGCGTAGCACGGCAGAGTCGGAGCCCGTGGCGCCGGAGCGCGCAGCCCAGTGCCAGATGCAGCCAGCGAGTTGGCGCAGTCCGCTTGGTGTCCAGGCGCGGGGCAAGCAGGCGCACCAGAGCTGGGGCGTCCCCCCTGACCGCGACGGGCATCCTCCGCGACGGGCGCCCTCCGCAGTCCAGGATTGCGCGGCCGCTTTTGTCGTTCTCCGCCGCTGCGGCTGCGACCCTGCGCGCCTGGGCTACTGCAGGCACGCGCGTCCTCGGGCAGTACTCGCGACGGTGCAGTTCTCCTTGGTGATGCCTCGTCCGCCTCCAAGCGCAAAACCCAAGCCCTCCTGCCAAGCATGGGCCCTGCGCGCGCCTTCTCTAGTGCTGTAGCTGGTGGGTGTGGGCCACTGACGCTGGCCCTTTGACCCTTGCGCCCCTGTGTCTGGCGCGCCGCAAGCAGGGCAAACAGCTGCGAAGGAGAAGCCTAGAGAAGGGAGAGCCGGCGTGGTAGAAGGCAGCGCGGGCATATTCAAGTACTGCCGGGCGCAGGACCTGCCTTTGTACGCCTGCAGGAGGGCGCGTCGACCGGCGGGGCAACTTCTCGCCACGAGCAGTGGGGCCCCTGCACAGCCAGGGTGCGTAGTGATGGGCAGAGGGGGGGGGAGCACGAGAGCTACGGCTGCAGCGTCTGTCAGCCAGGAGCGCGCCGGCAGGGTTGCTGCAACCCCATCCAAGATGGAAGCCGTGTGGCCCGCCGGAAGCGCATCAAACCGAGCGCGAGGCAGGAGGGGCCGTTGGATGAAACGCGAGCCCAGGCGCAGGGGTCAGCCGCACTGCGCCACCAAGACACTCTGGCGCAACGGCGGGCAGCCGGGACACCCCAGCAACTTTCTCGCCCTTGAGCGTGTTACGGGCCAAGTCGGCCCCGGGCACACCCGCCAGGATCTGGCACGGAGATAGAGTGGCCGACTCGACTCGCCGATGGACTTGCGCCACGGCCACCTGGGACCGAAACACCGCCCGCCAAGGCAGCGGCCAAGACCTGCTCAGAAACAGGTGGTGGCCACGCGTTACGCCTCCGCACAGCAACAGCAAGAAGGTGAGCCTGGCAGCAACCAGGGCGCCAAGGAGCCTCCTGGATTCTACCACTGGGCAGAGGGCGGCGCTCGGGAGGGGTGGCCAGCCCGTAATTAATGCACGCTTTGACCCGGCGCGCGTCCCTGTTGCACGCCGCAGACGGTTCGTCTCCTAATGCACCCCGAACTGCGCCCTCCGAGGGGCAAGGGGCGGCAAGGTCGTCGACGAATCAAGGGGGAGGGGGCAGGCAGCCTGGACCGAAGCGCTCCACCACGGCAACTCGGTCCGCCAACGACGGCAACTCTTGGAGGACGGAGCACACGGACCGCCGCGCATGCGGTTGTTGGGCATGCATGCTCTGCTCCCCTGTGCCCGCCGCCACCAGGAGATCCCCCCGCGGGGGGAGGTGGACCGCCGTGGGGGGGGACGCCTTCAGCGCCGGGAAAACAAAAACTCGAAGGGCGGAACCATCGTTGCGCAGCCGCGGGCCAGGACAGTCTCGACCTTGTCGGCTAGCCAACGCAGTTGTGCATTAAATACCAACACCGAGAGGCGTCGGCCCTGCGCAGTGCCGCAGCCTGGCGCGAAGGATGGAGACAGAAGACCGTGGAGGCAAACGCGCTGGTGGTCCTGCGCCAAGACGTCGTCGAGCACTAACCAGTCGGCGCCCCCGACGCCCGATTGAAACGCCCCCAAGAGCATTGCAGTAGAGGAGGCGACGTCGAATGCCTATTTCCCGTCCGCCAGGGCCCACCCAGTGCGGAGGTCCTGCGCGCTTGTACTTGGGCGTGCACCGCCAAGGCAGGGACCAGCGAGAGGGGATCGCCGACCCCTCCCTGCTAGGCGGGGCCCGCGTACGATTCGAGCGCCGCCGCGTTGCGGAGATCTCACAGCGCGTCCTGCACAGACGCCAAGTCGCACGCGACGGAGTTTGGCCGCAGCAGGAGGTGCTGCGGACCATGCGGGCGGGGGCTCGATTTGTGAATGGGGGGGGCGGGCGAAATGAGCACAGCCGTGGTGGTCACACATAGGGCTCGACTCAAGTTCAGCACGGTACGCGTGAGCCGGCGACCCGCAGGCACCTCGGCCTGTACCGCTGCGTTCGTGCCACGGACCATGTTCTCATGTGGTTTCAACAAGGCGATCGCCCAATCGACCTCCTCGTGCGTGTAGGCGCCCGGCGCGGGCGGCGCAGCGGCAGAAGGAAGGCGGGCCCCACTGCGGCGAATCTCGGCCACCCTCCTGCTAAGGGCCGCTGTCTCAGCCGCGTCCTCAGGGAAATCGTTGTGGGCACGGCCTTCTCGGTTTCGCGCTGCGGCGTTGACCATTGCAGGTTGCGTTAGGCCGGCTGCCGGAGAGGGGCCGACTAGCTGGATAGTAAAACGGGAAGCGCCACGAAAGTACCCCAAGAGAAAACGCTCAGCTAGGGGAGACCGACCGCAGCTGCACGTTTCGCGACACTGCGTGTGGGCGCTGTTCCCGCGGGGCCATGTCCACCGCATGCGTGTTTGTGCGCTCTGCGGTCCGAAAACAGAGCAGGGTTCAGGGGGGCGCGACTCGCCGGCCGGCTGCCTGTCGGCCTTTGGAGCGCTGTCGTCGCCCCCACCGCGTGGCCGGTCAAGGTGCAGACCGCCTCCTTCGCCCACGCTGCAACGTCAACCGCGGCCCTGCGCTCCGCCCTGGACGCGCTCCTCCCGGGCCAGGCTGGCTTGAGCGCCAGGGCTCCAGCTGCGCTGTCAGCCAGGTCGGCGAGGTGGTCCAGCAGGCTGGCCACCTCAGACAGCCCGCCCTTCCACTCTGGCACCTGACGCCCCAAAAACATTGCCGAATCCTAGGGACAGAGGAGCAGAATGTGCACAGGGCGCGCGCGCCACGACCATTTTATGATCGGACCTGCCGGTTTAAGTCTGGCATGACCAGGGTGCTGTCCAGGGCTGCCCAGGGCTCCCAGGGCTGCCCAGGGCTCCCACCACTAGGTCAATATAGGTTCCGGAAACGTGGGTGGGTTCGGGCAGATTGCGGGCGCGCAGGCCCGCCGTCTCCAGGGCGGTCTCCATGGCGCGATCAGCCGGCCGCTGGCGAGAATGAAGACAGCTGGCGCTGATACAAGACAGCTCGTGGGCCACAACGTAAGATAAGAGGAGGGTGGCCTCTCCCGCCAAGAGGAGCCGAGCCTGCGGGTAACGCTCGCGCAGCATGGGGAATCACAGTCGCCCGCGTGGCCTCGTCGCCCCCCGGCCGCGCCTTGAGAGCACAGAGCAGGAGGGATGGGGAGGACGCTGGAGGGGCCGGCCAGAGCGCGAACCACTGCTCGCGAGGTTGGGACAAAGCTGCAAGGGGGCCGGAGGGCCAGCTCGAGCCCCGGGCGGCAGAAGACTGCCACCGAATCCCAATCCGCACGCAGAGCGTGAGCCCTCAACCAGGTAAGGAAAGGCAGGAGGGAGCCTTGCGTCGGGTGGGAGGCGGGAGCCTGGCAGGACGCAGATGTCAACCCCATCCTGGTCTAGCGCGTGGACAACCGCTTCCAAGCGCCATTCCATCAGGAGTTCCGACCCCCGAAAACTTCAACCTGTCGGGATTCAAAACCGCTAGGGTCAGCTGCTCTTCGCTAGGCGGCGCAAGAGGGCACCCGGGCGGAGCCGCCGCTGCATGGGGATCGGACTGGGGCGCCGCCCCTGCATAGGGCGAACGCACTGGATCGGTCCCTGCCCGAGAGCGCAGAGCGGGACGCAGTTGACGGCAGAGGAAAAGGTCAAGTCCCTGCGCTGTGCCGGAAAGACCTGCAACAGCGACTCCCCCCTACCCCGCCGCTGCTCAGACCAGCCCTCAGACTAGACGAGTTAGCCGAGGCAGTGCAAAGGCTCGGCCCCGAGCTGGACTGCCTGCGCGCCCAGCTAGTATCCCTCAGAAGGCCTCGCACGTGTGTGACCGTTGGCGACATGAGGAACATCCATGCCCGCATCCCTGAGAGACGGAGCACGCTCAGAGGCGAAGGCGCGGGCGCGGACGTCGACGAGCCCCCCGCAGGTCCAGGAGACAGGGAAAGCCGCCCGGACCCCTCCGATCCTATCGACTCGGCCCCTACGTAGCCAGACTCACCGCCCCCCCCAAATCGGCAGGGTAGAATCAGACAAGTACCACTTATCACCCACGGGCGCTGGGCTTTTCTACTAGGTCGCTGCCCGCCAGACGACGAACCGAGACCCCGCGGCCCCCCAACGTTCCCAACCGCCCTTCTCGCCGCGACAGCGCGGGACGTCGCGGCAGACCTGGACATCTTCAGGCGGCCATACGTGGGGAACAGATCAGCCGACGAGACGGAGGTCACCTGCACCCTGGCCGGCCCAAATGCGTGGGAACAGATCCAAGCTCTCGTTAGCGAGCGTGCCCGTGGCTCGGACAGCACGGCTGCGCGGATCCCCATTATAATCCTTGCCCACACGCAAGCCTCTCAGACGGAAGCCGCCTGGGCCGCTGCGACAACGGCAGGAGGCCCCCGCGAGATCCTTGCCCTCGGCACCGACGGGGTGCCGAGCCCAGGCGGCCCTGGCCCGGTTGAGCTCACGGCCATGGCCAACGCAAAATGGGGCTACAGAGCGGCCAGCAGGATCACGCACCTCGTGCCTATCGGGAACCCGTATAAGACAGGACGCGCGAGTCCCCCAATGCAACAGCTGATCGCAGCCCAGTTCGACATCACAGGCAGACCCACGCGCACGGTACTCCCGCCCCCCATCGTGGTACACTGGGGCGCAGTCAGCGCAGACACGTCCGACGCCCTGCACATTCTGGTCCTGGACAGTGGCAACGACAACATGGTCACCCAGATCACCCGATGGCGAGATGAACTTGCGAACTTGGAATGCTCCAACATCCTCGCCGACTGGGCCACCACCAAGATTCAGCTCCCGAAAGACGAGCTCCTGCGCACACAGGGCCTGGAGCAGCTCTTTCACCACGTGCTCCGCTGCAAACCGGCACGCCCTTCGACCCGGACCCCAGGGCTGGGTTGACAACCCCCAGGCCGCGGCGCAAGCAATCGCGATGCACCGCGCCACTGCGAGCACCTGGAGGGTGCACGAAACCAGCGATTCTGTGCACATCCCCGTCCCGAGCAATGCAATATGCCCGGCATGCGCGGTCGCATCCGCGGCAGCGAGTGCCCTCGGGCATCGGGTCGGGATCTGTGGCGCCGGACTCCTCTTGTTGAGGATGCCCGAGCGAGCAGCAGCCCCGGTGTTACGCAACCTGCGCGACGAATTGCCGCGCGTTCTGGGGCGCGACAACCCTAGCTGAGCCCTTGCACCGAGAAGAATTTTCCTAGAGGGCAACTGGAACGGAGGGCCGTCCTTCGTCCGCCTGGCAGACCCAGAAGACGGGTTTCACTTAAGATGGAACCTTGTTCACATGGGTCAGACTCGCCCGGAAGAGGTACTCGAAGCCATCGAGGCCACCGCGGGCCCAGGAACCTTGGAGCAGGTCTCGACGGTGTGTGCCTGGTTCCCGGACGTGTCAGACTACAGGCACATGGCCCAGGTCAAAATTCGCCTGGCAGTGGCGGTCGCGATGGCGGCCGCCTTTGCTGGAACCAGCCAGGTCACTATCGGGGCGCAGGCCGTCAGGATTGTCCCAGCAACCCCCTTCAGGGACCCCGGCCACCGCGGCGCCGGGACCCCGAGGGGGCATCAGGAACACCTTGATGCCCTGGCACGCGAAGCAAATAGACAGGCACCCAGACGCGCCGTGCATCCCCAGATCCTTGGTCATGGCAAGGGGTCGCCACGGCGGGCAGATCGGCAGCACGCAAACCCGGACCATGAGAGCCGACTCCTGGTTCCCCGGCCACAGCGCCCTCAGACTCTACTCGGCCACGATCGGATCGGCAGGAGCACAACTTCTCACGAGGCTCAGGCCCCTGCCCTCAAGCCCGAGCGGAGCTCCACTCCCTGCAAACACTCGAGCAGCGCCGCCTGTCCTGACGGAAAGTTGCAAGACAATGCCAGAGCCATGTGCAGGGACGCCCCCGACGCCAACCGTCGCAGAGAGGGGCAGCAGGACGGCTTCGGGAATGGCGAAACCACAATCCACCCCAGCGAATACCTAGTCGCAGCCCTTTCGGCGGGCGGGGCCATCGAAGTCATCGCGAGCGGTGAGACAGGCTTCCTCTTTACAAGGACACCCACGTTTGTCACGATCTTGCTTCCTGCCGATTCAGACATGCGGGCAGCCAACAGAGGGGCGGACAGGCCGCAGGCTCGTGTGAGGCTCCAACACGCCGTAGGAACAGTTCACACCGCGCGCCTGGACACGGCGCCAGCAGCAGCTCCTCCCCCTGCCACGGCAGGGCCACGCGCAGGCCCGCCAGCATCCGATGCCCCGGCGCACAGCGACGGCCCTGAATCCGCAGCCAGGGCCCGCCAGGCCCACGCAGTTCCCCGACCTGGCCGAAATCCTGGTGAGATCATGCCGCGCCCCACAGGGGCAGGGCGGCCCCCTGGTAAGGGCGGGCGACGACGCCCTACGGGTAGCTCAAGGGATGATGGGCAGATTCCTAGCCTGCGTACTGGAGCAGATGGTGCACGACCTCGCAAGAGGAATTCAGGCCAGGATAACCCTAGAGCTCCGCAGGCAGCTCGACGGGCGGCCGCTGCAAAGGTACAACTGGGATATGTTCGCAGCCATATGGATTCTGCAACTCGCCAACCCAAGACAGCTCGACCGAGACCATCTCTTCCAGCTGTTCCGAGAAATGGGCATCCGGGAAGAGGCCACGAGACAGCTTCCTTTCACCCAATGGCTCGTCCCAGAGCCAGACCCGACCTATACAGCCCATCAAGCCTGGTTTGACGTCCCAGGCTCCAGGGGTGCAGACATCGACGCATCCACACACCACGCCATGGAAGACGGCACAATGGACAGGCTCGAGCAGCTGTCCACCAGACTAGGCAACCTTCACTTGGACGACAGACAGAGGCAAGACCCTGGACGAGCGCCCAGGCGCAGAGGAGGCAGAAATCAGCGGGAGACCGCGGCGCAGCCAGCCGCCCCAGAGACCAGCGGCAATAGGAGCAGGAGCCGTGGAAACGCGCCCCCGCTCGCTCCAGCAGACAGTGCAGCACCGACCAGTACCAGCGGTGCTGCACACACCGCTGCGGGCAGCGCAGCCGCTGCCCCCGCGGCCTGCGCAGGACACCCCCAGGCCGACGCCTCCGCAATCAGGTGCCACGGCGAAGGGAACACGCTGCCAGCAGATAACAACGCACCGGCAGCCGCGGGTTCGACTGCCACCGCGCCCGCCAACGGTCGCGACGGCCAGGGCGAAGGCAGCAGAAGGCCGGGCCCACCCCAGGAGGACCCCAGCCGGCACTTGATCAACCCGGCCCCGGAGGCAGCCAGCAGGAACCCCCCTCAGGGCCTGTCAACCCGACAGGGAACCAGACAGGCGTCCCACCGGGCACTCCGGGCCCCCCCCCATCGCCCACGGCGCGACCCGCGCCGGACACCGTATCGAGAACTGAATCCGACCCCCTGGGGCGAGGCGACACGCCCAGAGGGGGCGTAAGCCTACCACCCTGCATGGAGGCCGACTGGGCGCGTGCCCTGGACGCCCTATACACCTTTCTGCGAGCTGTGACAAGTACCAGACAGGCGAACCCGAGCGCCCTTCCCGCAAACCTACGGAACGACGCCCTCAGCACCATCGCCTGGGGCACCGCCTTACCGCAGCTAGAAGGCGACTGCGGAGGCTCTTCGAGCCACGCGGACTCCCCAGCAGAATCCTGAACGCATTCTGCGCCTACTGGGACGCTCAACCACTCCCTGGCACTCGCAACGCCGCCGGCAGAAAAGTGCTGTCCAGGACGGCCGCGCTCACCGCGGACGCGGCTTGCGCCAGGATGCAGAGCCTCGCGGACTCCTCAGCGGCGAACGTAACCTCGGGTGGCCAACGAGGGGCGAGGTCCCAGGCCAACCTTCCAGCTCTTGACCGCCAATGCAGTCTCCGCCATGCTCCGCCTAGGAGCAGGGCACCCGTGCACGGCCGAGCGGGGCGCGCAATTGCAAGCAGACGTCGAAACCGCCTGGATGAGCCTGCACGGCGCCAGCTCTGCCAGCGGCGCGGCCGACGGGGGCCCGGGAGGCCCGGGCACCACCGGCGAATGCCCAGGCAGTCCAGCGACAAGAGCTGGAGGCTCAGACTCGCCCGAAGCTCAAGGCGAGCGCGGCCTTAGCCGACGCGCGCAGGACAGATGCCCGGGAGCCCCGCCAGAAGGTGACCCCCCCGACGACGCCCCTCGCTACGCCCACCGCGAGCACAGGCAAGGGAGGAGCACCTCCAGAGCCCCTGGGCAGGGTGGGGCAAGACACACAATACCCGCAGTCGTAGACGTGTCCCCAGAGCAGACAACGCGGTGCAACGATCTGCCCGGGACAGTTTTAGGAGGCCACCAGCAGCAACGAAGGGCACCCGCTCCCTGATAGAACTGTTGGAGGGCGGACCCAGACGCAACGACGGACCCAGGCCACGCGCGGTCGAGCCCTCGAGGGGTGCAACTCGACCCGCGCAAGGCCCGGCCAGCGCCGACGACCAGGGACAGCGCAGGGCCAGGCAACGCACAGCCGAGTTCAACGCAGACGAAGCCGCCGCAGCACCATCACCGGCTGACGTCCTGCAGCAAGTCTGGGCGCACCATCGCGACGAGAGCACAGGACTCTCACCGGTCGCTCCGCCAGACACCGTTCTGGCAGCATACCAGATTGCCGGACTGGACAATAGCCAAATCCCAGACACGCTTCGAGCACTCCATGAGCAGGGAACTTTAACCCTGGGACCGACCGAGGCCACCTGGCAAATCTCAGGACAACTTCGAGTTGAACAAAGCATCAGAGATGACGAAATGGTGGACCAAACGCAGCAAACCACGGTGCGGGTCGAGGACCCTAGGACCAAATCCCGCGATGAAACGATGACAAACATCCACCTGGTCTCCCTCTTCGACGGCTTGGGGACTGGCAAGGCTGGCGATCGGAGACCTTCTGACGAGAGTCTCCGCTAGTCAACGGTTCCAGACCTCGGTCTTTGTGGAGATCAACGAGGACGCCGCCAGCGCCGTTGAGCGAATGTGGTCCCAGCCAGCAGCCACAACGTGCGACGGCGGCCCCCCGCACCGACGCCTGGGGACGTCTGGGACATGTTTCGAAACGACGGCGCCGGTACCCTTGGGAAAGACATGTGATGTCCCTCGACCACAATAGCCTCCTCCTCATCGTAGCCGGACCGCCATGCACCAACTGATCCTCAGCTGGCCAGCTCGGTGGGCTCGACGGCTTGGCGGGACTGCAGTCGGTGAACTTATTCGCCGTCCCGCTAGCCTGGGCTCAGGCGCACAGGCTCAGACCAGACCTCAGAATCGTAGTGCCGGTCGAGAACGTTGCCGCGATGAACTCAGTACATAGGCTCGCCATGTGCACAGCGATGGGGGGGCTCCCAGCCGAGTAGGCGGTCAAGCTCAACGCAGCGAGCGCAGTAGCGAGCCCAAGGGAAAGAGTATGGATCAGCAGTTGCCCACCGCCCGAAGACACCATTACCTACCCGAGGCCCCCATGCCCATGGGAGCGCAGGTGGTCGTTCAGACCAGACGGCAGGGTTCCAACATGGACTCAGTCAAGAGCGCCGGTGTCGGAACCTGACTCGATCATACCTAGCAGTTACCAGACTCACCCGCTCTGCCTGTTATGCGACGAGGACAGCCCTCACATATGGTTCCTCCGCTCCCTAACCGACACAAAATGGCGTGAAGAGCATCTTGGCAGGGACTGGCGCCGCACACTCGTTCCCAGGATGCACAGAGGGACTCGCCCTGGTCATGCAAAACAGGGAGCGAGAGAGCCCGGCCGCGGAGAGCAAAGTCAAAGCATGGGCCGCCTGGCTGAAGAGCGAAGGACGGACGCGCAGGCTCCACATCCCATCCCCGACCGAGCGGGCGCGGGCAGTTGGGCTGGGAGGATGCTGGGCATCAGCGGTAGACAGCTCTACGACGCCGTTGGCATACACTTCGACCCGCGCTGCCTTCAACGTAGGATCGTGAGCGTCATCCTCGCCTGGAGCCGGAACGATCCGCTTCCCGGCTGGCAGCGAGGCGCCCCCAGTGACGGCCGCATCCTGGCAGCCTGGAGGGCAGCTCGCTCCTTCGCTGCGGCACGGTGCCCTTGGGCGCCCCTTGGAGACTCCCCCGTCCCCGATGACGTCCTACAGTCGCTACAAGCACAGGGCCTCTTTCCAGACGGTCCGCCGTTCCCGTAGATTCAGGGAGCGACCTCAGGGCGCTTCGCGGAGCCCTGGGGTCGCCCAGAGGGCAAACCTTGGTACCCAGCGCCCGCGCGCGCGCGCCTGGCAGCTTGCTTCCGCTTTCCTCCGCAGAATCTTGGCTCCACATAGTACCCGCGCCCTGCGGCCCCGATCCCTCTGGGCCCTGCTGCACAGAGAACATTGGAACAACCCCACGTGGGCCGAACTGTGCGCCGCTTTCACCGTGAGGGATCTAATCCACGCCCTCGCTCTGGCCAGCAGCGGCGGGCCGCCGCGCGTGGCCTGCTGGAACGTGCGCTATCTCAGGAGCACTACCGCGCACAAGAATCAGATAAAGCACGCCGTGACAACTCAGATGACAAGCGATGGCAGGATCGGCCTCCTGCAAGAGACGCGCTGGTCGGAACGCGAAGCCGCCGTCTGGGCCACAATGTTCCCTGCCAGGACCTTGGTGGCCTCCCCAGCCTACGCCGGCCCCGGCGGGGGATTGGCTGGCGGAGTGGCCATCCTGTTTCCGCACGGCGTCAACCTGGTCAGCTCTGACGACCTGGTCCCGGGCTGCGCCGTGTCTGCTACCCTGGAGCGGAGCGGGCAGACCTTCCGCGTTGCTTCAATTTACCTCCCCCCCTCCAGGAAGATGGAAACCATTGCGGCCATCCAGCAAGCCATCGAGGCCTGGGGCGAGACTCCAACCTACTGGGGCGGATACGTCAACCTACATATCGACAGTCCCAGAGACGGCGAGACGGAAGATGTAGCGGCCTTCACCGACCTGCTCATCGGCGCAGGTTTTTTTATCGCCCGCTCCGACGGCCCCACCAGGGTTGACGCTGAAAACGAATGTCAGATTGACGTACTGGCGTGCCCCGCCCGGCGGCTGGGGTTCTATAGCGTCCGCAAAACCTGGAAACCATCGCTTTCCGACCACGCTATCCTCTACCTAGAACCAGAGGGAGCCAGCAGCCGCAGGCGCGACAACACCATCCTGGCCCACGACATCCGCTCACTCTCCCCCGAAGCTCGCACCGAACTCAGACAGATGTTCACCTACCTGGAGCGCGTGTTCGGCGTCCTGGACGCAGACCTGACCGGCCTACTACAACCTAGCGACTGGGTGAGGCCATCAGCTCCAGGCAGCTTCCCGGACAGGCACCACGATAACGATGACGGGGGCGGCGATGCCGCGCGCGACCCACCACAGCCACAGGCCGCCAGCGTGAATGACATAACAATTCCTCTCGTCCCCGCTCTGCTGATCTTGGGGCGACACGCCCTGTTCGCATCCATCGCAGATTGGTGGCGGAAATGGAAGCGGAGTAAGCCCACGCGCTCCCCGGGTGCCCGGCTGGTTGCAGCGACGCGCGCGGACCACAGCACCAGACCAGTTGGCACCCTCGCCGCCTGGCTCACCGAATACAGATGGAATGGGGAGGACCTCGCACCACGGCAAGCTGCAGCCTGGCTGCGCAAGTGGGGCAGCGACACCGCTCAGAGGCGCGCCTCCAGGCTCACGCCTGCGCAGAGAGGTCCCAGCGCGGACCGCCCGACCCTGGCAGCAGAACGGGGCGTGATATCTACGTTAAAACGCACGCCATCCTCGGCGTACGCGATGAGCTTGGCGCGTGGCACGAGAGACCAGACGACGTCGACAGGGTCCTATGGGGGAGCCGAAGCCCCATCTGGCAGACCGCCCCTCCGCTGCCCTCCTCCGGGACACGGGTTCTGGACCTTTTACTTCCGCGGGGGCGACGTGGGGCATTTCCCAGGCAGCCCCCGTCCACAATGGGGAAGGTTCGCCTCCCTGGTCCTGGAACCAAGCGTCAGCGCGCCTGGGGTGGACGGAGAGCCGCGCGAGATCTACCACCCTGGCGCTCGCTTCGTCGCCCGCCTTCTCGGTCATGCCTGGTACGCCGCAGACATCAACCCGGATCTAGTTGACAAGGTCATGGGCAGACCGGTCGACCTCCTGGTATGGATAGGTGAAAAGGCGGCCGCTGAGAGGCCCAGCGAATGCGGCCGCTACAACTCCCGACATGCATGCGGAGGCTTCACGGGGCCACCATCGCTGACTGCCTCGGCCCCGCAGTCGAGCCGCGGCTGAGCCAGCGCCAAGCTGCGAGGAAAGGGGGAGAGTGCGGCCCCAACATCGCCGCTGTAACCGAGCACCTTGGCCGCGGCACCACCTCGGACCCCAGCCCCAGCGGCAGCTGGCGGGGGCCCCATCGGGAACCACCGCGACGCGACACAGCGCTACATCCAATGAGCTGAGGAGCTCCTGGGCGCGGCACCCAGCACATCCGTGATATTCTGCGACCAAATCAAGGCCTTCGAAAGGATTGCACTCCAGTGGATGGGGCGCCTGCTACGCAAGTGGCAGCTGCCGCCCTGGCTCCTGCACTCCCTGGACCCACCCCTGCTCAGCGGACGTTGCGTCAAGACTTGCAAGTGCAGATGCAAGGGCATAGTACGAAGGCTACTACGCTCTAGCGGCATGGGGGGCACCGCCTCTCCACTTCTATGGTGCATGGGTTAGGACCCACTCATAGAAGCCGTGGCAGTCACAACGGGAGGGGCCAGCCTCGCCTACGTGGACGACCTCGCCGCCCTCCCCGCCTCAACGGGCCAGGCGCTCCGCGCGGCCATCGCCCTCCCATGGCTAGCCAAAGTGGCCGGCCTGTCGCTCGAGGCCCACAGATGCAGAGGAGTCCTTATGGCCTTTGACTTCCGAGCAACTACAGCCCTAGCGGACGCCCCTGTCACCCTGGAAAGACAGGGAAGCGACCTGCACGTCAATGGCTTGCCCCCCGTCCTCATCCAGGCCTTGGCCCTCGGCGCCCTGGGCCCCGCCGCAGCCGATGCCTGCCGGCCCCGGCGCGCGCCTTGCACCTGCAGATTCGAGACCGCCCTGGTGCCGGCGAGCAACCATGAGTGGTGGAGGAGGCTCATGGAATACACCCCCTTCGGCTCCTCCGCCGTCGCCGTCCAGTAGCCATACCTCGGCGCCAACGTGGTCTCCAGAGCCGCCGAAGGCGAAGCGCGCCCCTCAGGTGGACAGCTCACGCGCGGGCAGGTAGAGGCGCTCGTCGCCGGCACCTGGGGCCCCCGTCCTTGGGGCGCGGGCAGCGTCCAGCTGACAATATTGGCTCGTGGACTACCGCTGGGGCCGTGGTCCACCTGCCCCCTTCGGCTTTCGGCCAAGCTGTAGTTGTTTTCACCGGCGGTGCGCTCTCCACTCCGAGCCCCGTGGTGTCCACCGCGCTGGGACGGCTCCCCCCCGCGGCTTGGCTACCTCCCTGGCCCCTCCCCGCCCCGGCGGCCGCGCGGCTCGACGACCCCGTCCGCCCCGCCCCTCCGCCTCCTGCTCCTGCGGTTCCTCCCTTGGGGCACCTGGGGCTCTGGTGTGCGCGTGGTTCAGCCTGTGCGCCCTTGGCTGTCGGCCGACCGCGTTGATCTTTTCCATGGTCCTGGCGGCAGCGCCCGCGGCATCTCTTGCTACCTCGACCTGGATTTGAGGTGTCGGCCTTGTTGTTTCAGCAGCCCACAGCCGCCACTTCCAGTTCGTGAATGCGCGTGGCTTCCTGGTCCGTGGTGCGGGAGTTTTCGGTGTCGAGTACCTCCACCGTGTCCCTGGCCACTTGCCCGTCTATGGGTAACCTCGCGGACGGGGAACAGTGCTTCCCTTTGGGGGCCGAGTGCGCGACTTGCGTTGCGCTGCTCAATGCACCAGTTCGGGCCGTTCGGCACGCTCTGCAATCGTCGCAGATACTGGCTTGCCGCTTCCCTGGCCCCACTCTTGTGTGCAGCCCGCATCATTTTGGCCGCGCCCCAATTCTGGTTGGCCAATTTGCGCCTTGCCCTGGCTCAGCCCCTGGCAGCCGCAGCTTGCATCCCCATTCGCCGGTCCCGCCCGCCGTGGTGACGCCTGAGGCCCCCTCGCTTTAGGTAATTCGTCTTTGCGCGGCCCGCTCTGCCACGACTCGCCGCGTGCGCCCTCGCGCGCGGCAGCTGACAAAATTATCCCGGCAAAGCAACCTAACAGCGATGTGTAGGAGCACATCTGGAAGCATTCCCATTAAGATTCAGATGAGAATCCAGTTGTAGAATTCTGCTGTTCTCGCAGTCGTCGTCGCATTCGCGATGACAGTCGCAGGGGCAACGGCAGTCGCAGTCACAGCCTCAGCCTCAGCCTGCCTCAGCCTCAGCCTCAGCCTGCCTCAGCCTCAGCGTCAGTCTGCTTCAGCCTCAGCGTCAGTCTGCCTTCAGCTTCGGCCTCAGCCTCAGCCTGCCTCAGCCTCAGCCACCACGAAGTGGCCTACAGTTGGCTCTGGGCATTGAAAATGTGGCCGGTCTGGGCAGCCGGCCGGGGCACCCAGCTGGGGCAGCCGGCCGCCCTCCCCTCTTCCTCCTCCTCCTCCTCCTCCTTCTCCTCGTCGTCCTTCCCCTCCCCTCCTCCTCCTCTTCTTCCTGGTCGTCCTCCTCCTCCTGCTCGTCCTCCTCCTCCTGCTCGTCGTCCTCCTCCTCCTGCTCGTCCTCCTTCTCCTGCTCCTCCTCCTCCTCCTCTTCGTGCTCGTCCTCGTCCTCCTCGTCTTGCTCGTCCTCCTCCTCCTCGTGCTCTTGCCCCTGATCCTCTTACAGTTGGCTCCGGGCATTCAAAATGCAGCCCGGGAAAAAAAAATTGGGAACTCGATGACCACGAAGTGGCCTACAGTTGGCTCCGGGCATTGAAAGTGTGCCCCGGAATGGAATTTTGAGAACTCGAAGAGCACGAAGTGGCGTACAGTTGGCTCCGGGCATGCAAACTGTGGCCCGGGAATGGTGTTCTGGGAACTCGAAGAGCACGAAGTGGCGTACAGTTGGCTCCGGGCATTCAAAATGTGGCCCGGGAATGGTGTTCTGGGAACTCGAAGAGCACGAGGTGGCCTACAGTTGGCTCCGGGCATTCAGATTGTGTCCGGGAATGGAGTTCTGGGACCTCGAAGACCACGAAATGTGCAACTGTTTGCTTAAAACGACTTCCGCGGATCCTTGTCCGGATGCCGCCCAGACCCCCCTGGGGAGTGAAGATGTTTTTTTTGACCCCACTAGAAACCTATTAGTCTTCGCTGTTAGGTAGAATTATCCCGGCAAAGCATCGTAACAACGGTGTGTAGAAACATATCTGGAAGCATTGCCCTTGAGATTCATGTAGGAGTCCTGTTGTAGAATTCTGGTGTAATCGCAGTCGCAATCGCAATCGCAATGGCAGTTGCAGCGGCAGCGGCAGTCGCAGTCGCAGCCTCAGCCTCAGCCTGCCTCAGCCTCAGCCTCAGCCTGCCTCAGCCTCAGCCTCTGCCTGGTAGTAGTAGTAGTAGTAGTAGTAGTAGTAGTAGTAGTAGTAGTAGTAGTAGTAGTAGTAGTAGTAGTAGTAGTAGTAGTAGTAGTAGTAGTAGTAGTAGTAGTAGTAGTAGTAGTAGTAGTAGTAGTAGTAGTAGTAGTAGTAGTAGTAGTAGTAGTAGTAGTAGTAGTAGTAGTAATAGTAGTAGTAGTAGTAGTAGTAAGTAGTAGTAGTAGTAGTAGTAGTAGTAGTAGTACAGTAGTAGTAGTAAGTAGTAGTAGTAGAGTACCCAGTAGTAAGTCGTTTGAGTTAGATCCTCGGCCTCGACGGTTTTCAAATAGAGGCGGAGGGCGCGGAGGCCGAACTTCATTATCACGGGGAAAGTTCGCCATCGAGTTTACTTCCTTCTTATGTTGAGATAACAACATCAAGCGAAGCGAACACGTCCTCCTCCTGCTCTTCTTTTGTTTCTCTCTATATCTCTTGTTATTGCTCCTTCTTCTCGACCCCTGGCACCCTGAACTCGTTTATCGCTGTGTTTGATTATCCTGGGAAAACGAGGCGCATGAGCTACGCTACACGAGCAGATGAAACTTTTTATTTCCATTAAGCGTTAGCAAATTAAATTTAATAAGTTTTGAACTTTGGATTTTCGCTTCCTCCTTCTCCTCTCCTCTCTCCTCCGCCTCCTCCTCCTGCTCTTCTTTTATTTCTCTCTATATCTCTTTTCATTTCTCCTTTTTCTCGCCCCCTGGCGCCCTGAACTTGTTTATCGATGTGGTTGATTATCCTGGGAAAGCGAGGCGCATGAGCTACGCTACACGAGCAGATGAAAATTTTAATTTTCATTAAGCGTTGGCAACTTAAATCTTATAAGTTTTGAACTTTGGATGTTCGCTTCCTCCTTCTCCTCTCCTCTCTCCTCCTCTTGCTCCTCTTGCTCTTCCTCTTGTCCTTGTGTGTATGTATATATATATATATATATATATCTATATATATAAATATATAATTGAAGACGTCTCAAGCGGAACAGACAACTATTTCGAGGATGTCTCAAGCGGAACAAGCAATTCGCTGAGGATGTCTCAACCGAGACAAATCATTGTTGAGGATGTATCATACAGGACCAAAGACCAAGGATCCTCAAGATATCACTGGCTTTTTCCTCTTGATATCTCTTTATGCTGGCTCTGGCGGGCAACTTTTATTATCTCCCCGAACACCCCGAACTTTATTATCTCTGAGGGTTTATTCTCGTGGGTTCTTGGTTAGTAGTAGCAGTAGTAGTAGTAGTAGTAGTAGTAGTAGTAGTAGTAAGAGTAGTAGTATTAGTAGTAGTAGTAGTAGTAGTAGTAGTAGTAGTAGTAGTAGTAGTAGTAGTAGTAGTAGTAGAAGTGGTGGTAGTAGTAGTAGTCGTAGTAGTAGTAGTAGTAGTAGTAGTAGTAGTAGTAGTAGTAGTAGTAGTCGTAGTAGTCGTAGTAGTAGTAGTAGTAGTAGTAGTAGTAGTAGTAAGTAGGTAGTCGTAGTCGTAGTAGTCGTAGTCGTAGTCGTAGTAGTCGTAGTAGTAGTAGTAGTCGTAGTAGTAGTCAGTAGTCGTAGTAGTAGTAGTAGTAGTAGTAGTAGTAGTAGTAGTAGCAGTAGTAGCAGTAGCAGTAGTAGTAGTAGTAGTAGTAGTAGTAGTAGTAGTAGTAGTAGTAGTAGTAGTAGTAGTAGTCGTACTAGTAGCACCAGTAGTAACATGCAGGCGCTGCAAGGCGTGTCTGTATCCGTGTTTTCATCGCTCTGCATTCTCTCCCTACTGCGTTGAGAAGCACCACGCGAGTGGAGGCCACGGCATAGCGCTACACACGAGTGCAGGCTGGGGGCCTCAGCCTCAGCCTCAGCCTCAGTGCTGCATTCCCCATAGTCACTGGCGGCGCTGGGGGCCTCAGCCTCAGCCTCAGTGGCGGCGCTGGGGGCCTCAGCCTCAGCCTCAGTGGTGCGTTCCCCAAAGTCACTGGCGGATCCGCGGATTCTCCCCGGATCCTGCCTGGACCCCCCCGGGGAGTCATGATGCTTTCTTTTGAGACCATGAGAAACCTATCAGTCTTCGCTGCTAGGTAATAGTATCCCCACCAGTTGAGCGGTGACGAGGCCTAATTCTCGTGCCTGGTGATGCAGCTCCCATGGTACCTGTTCGTTGCACATTCCATTCGCCTCCGCAGCTGGCAGCATCCACGCTTCGGCGCAGCTCAGCCCCGGCGCAGCTGCTTCCCTCGGCGGTAGGTTTAGCCCGCTTGCCCGGCGCGCGCGCCGGCAATTAGCAGGTTGCTCGTAGCCCGAGCTAACTCTGCTGACGCTGTCAGACCCGTTGGCCTGCAGCTGCTACAAAAAGACCCCTCCAGCCTTCTATGGTGCCCGCGCGTTTGCAGCTTCCTGGCAGCCCCAGCAGCTTGCAGTCCCCGCCCTCGGCGCTGGTTCTCAGCCTCGGCGGTTGCAGCACGGCCCCGGCGCTGCTGCTTCCCCCGGCGGTGGGTTTCGTAATCTTCTGCGCGCGCGCCGGCAATTAGGTTTGCTCGTGGCCCGAGCCGACTCGACCCGCCGCTGGCGCCCTCGCCTGCGGCTGCGACAGAAATATCCGCACCGGCCCTCCGTGCGTGGCTCAGGCGCCTGGCCGCCCCTGCCCCTCCGCGCGCGGCCGCTTCGCCGCCGCGGGAGGGGATGTCGCGCCTCTGCAGGGGCGCGCGGTTCGCCCGGAGGCGTCCGGGCGAGCCGGCAGGCGGCGCCTCCGGCACAGCTGCGCCCCATGGCGGCTCGCCGCCGCTCCCGTCGGACGGCGGCTTCTGGGAGATCGCGACGGAGAGTTTCCCGTCGCGCCCCCCCGCGGGCCCCCGCCGGCGGCCGTCGCGGGCGCCCATCGGCGGCAAGGCCCAACGAGGGCGTCATCTTCGACGCTCCGGGCGCCAGCGAGCTGCAGACGGACAGGCAGGCCGCCGCCGATAGGGAGGCGACCTGTCAGTGCCAGCTGCTCAGGGCGGCCGTCTTGCTCGAGGAGTCCCCGGCGGCGCTCCCCGAGGACGAGGGGAAGGAGCTGCTGGGCCAGGCCGATCGCGTGAGGCGCGTGATCCGGGGGTGCGGAGACCGCGGGGCGAGGCGGGTCGAGATCGAGAACCCGCGGCGCGCCCTGTGGCGCTGCTGGCCGCGGTCCGCCGCGCCGGGCGGAAAGTTCGGGCTTTGCGGCGGGGGGGGCCGCGCTCGGAGGGCGTGGCCGAGGACGCCCCGGCTGGCATGGAGGAGTTCGCGAAGTCTCTCAGCGAGGTTGCCAAATCCGCTGGTGACGCAGCGGCCAGGAGGCGCAGGGCCAGGAGCGCCCAGGCGACTTCGGCGGGCTGGCCGCCTCCGCAGGCAGGAGCGCTGGTGAGCCGCCCGACAGTGTGACTATCATGGTGGGTTGCTGGAACGTGTTCGCGAGCGCGACTTCCGACGACGACGACCTGGGCGAGTGGCTCCTGGCCGGGGGCGCGCGCGGCCTCCCCGGCGTTCTGGTGCTCGGCTTCCAGGAAGTCACCCTTCTGAACCCGGCAAACTGCGTGCTCAAGATGGGCGGCGACTACGAGCGAGAGGATCTGATTGATGCCGAGCTCACCAGTTACCTCCAGAATCACGGCAAGTACGTCGAGGCCAGGAGCATCGGCATGATCGGATTATATTTGGTCTGCTTCGAGACGGAGCCCATTGCTCCGCATGTGGGCCAGGTCGACGCGGGCCGCGTGAAGGGGCGCGGCGAGGGGGTGGTCGGCAAGAAGGGGGCCGTGGCGATCAGGTTTGCAGTCGCTGGCCGCCCCATGTGTTTCGTGAGCGCGCGCCTGCCTTCTGGGCAGCGGCGGGATCTGGGGCGGCGGTCTTCCCTGGAGCAGGTCCTGTGGGAGGTCTTCCGGCGCGCCAACGTGCTGGGCGGGCGCCGGTCCCCTCGGCTGGGCTTCCGATGGGGCGCCCCGCGCGGGCTGGCGGATCGGCCGACGGAGGTCGGGCCGGGGGGCGGGGGCGCCGGCGCGGCGTTCCTTTACGGAGACTTCAACTCGAGGCTGAGCCTGGCGCAGAAGGACCTGCCATTAGGGGCGCCTGGGCTGGGCCCGGAAGCCGCGATGGCGCTCCGGGCCTTCGACCCCTCGCAGCAGGGGGCCACGGCGGAGCCTGTGCTGTCAGCGTTCAAGGAGGGCGCCATCGACTTCGCGCCCACCTAAAAGTACAAGGTCGGCGCAGACGAGTTCGAGAAGATCCGCGTGCCCGCCTGGGCCGACCGCGTCTTCTTTCGCGGCGACTGCGCGGGGCAGCTGCACTATGGCTCGCACCCCGCGCTGCGCCACGCCGCCGACCACCGGCCTGTGAGCGCCCTGTTCGCGGTGGCTATGCCGCCGCGGCCCGGCGGGGCTGCCGCGTGAGCCGCCGGCGAGTGCGCGCGCGAGGGCGCTCGCGGCCGCGGGCGCGGAAGCGGCCGCCCGCGGCCGCGGCGGAGCCTGGGCGCGCGCGGGCCCCCCCCCAAAATGAAGTTCACCCTGGCCTTCACCGCGGCTGGCCGCAGCGCGCTACAGCCCCCCCGCTGCTGGCTCAGTGATGTCCGGTGTCGGCCCCAGCACGGCACCTGGCTCGGCCCCCCGCCCTTGGGGGCCAGGCTCCCTGCTGGGGCGGGTGCGCTGGCCCCTGCTGGGGCGGGGCGCGGCGTGCCTCTCGGCTCCAGCCGTTGGCTGTAGTTGTTATCGCCTTGGCCTTTGCCTGGGCCTGGCCACGGCCTGGCTCGGTATTCCTGGCGCTGGCCTCTCTTTCGTGACCCCTCCGACTCACGCGTCTTGTCTCGGGCTCTTGGGCTTCGGTCGCCGCCGCCTTCGGTGCTTGTGACCCCACTCTGACCCTCGCGCCTTTGGCACTCAATCTGGTTCCGTGGAGTCGGGTGAGGCACACTGGCGCTCAGGTGACGTGCGTCCTGACCAGTTCTGGCACGAGTGCTTGCACTTTCTTGGCTTATGGCCCCCAGTCACCGCCGCAGCTGGCCGTGTCTGTCGTTGCCGCTGGCCCAGTGGGATATCGGACCACTGGTTCACTCAGGAGTGGTTCAGCCTTCTTGATCGACCATGTGTGTTCCCCCTGTCGGTCTGCAGCCAGCATGTTGGACTGTTTACGCAGCCCCGCGCTTCGCCACTTCTGTGGCGCACCGACCTCCTGGCGCCTGGTGGCGACAAGGTCCAATTCACTCATCCTGGTGGTCTCGCCCCTGGGGTGCCCGCGCGCCTGCGCAGCTTCCTGGCAGCCCCAGCAGCTTGCAGCCTCCGCCCACGGCGCTGCCTCGCTTCCCTCGGCGGTTGCAGCTCTGCCCTCGGCGCAGCAGCTTCCCCTGGCGGTAGGTTCTGCTGATGCCTGCGCGCGCTAGGCAAGTAGTTCTGCTCGTAGCCCGAGCCGACTTGAGACGCCGCTGGCGCCTTCGCCTGCGGTTGCGACAACGAAAACCCCACCAGCCCATCCAGAAATGATCAGCAAGGAAGTTGGGAAATCAGGGACGGGTGGAAACATGCAGTTGTGCGGCCGTCTTCAGAAAAAATATGTTGGTCAAAGACCCAACCATGCGCAAGTGTAAGAAACGCAAGGCAGGTGGGACGAAGCAAGGGGACTTTCCTATGGGGCCACGAACCGTGTGATGGGGGTGCGCCAAAATGGGGCGGGGCCGCCATGCGTACCCTGCCACTGGGGCTTTCGGTGGAGCTCCCTATGGGGCCACGAGCCGTGTGAGGGGTGCGCCAAAATGGCGTGGGGCCGCCATGCGAACCCTGCCTTTGGGGCCTTCCGTGGAGCCTTCTATGGGGCCACGAGCCGTGTGAGGGGTGCGCCAAGATGAAGCGGGGCCGCCATGCGAACGCTGCCACTGGGGCCTTCGGTGGAGCCCTCTATGGGGCCACGATCCTCGTGAGGGGTGTGCCAAAATGGGGCGGGGCCGCCATGCGAACCCTGCCACCGGGGCCTTCGGTGGAGCTCCCTATGGGGCCACGAACCGTGTGACGGGTGCGCCAAAATGGCGCGGGGCCGCCATGCGAACCCTTCTACTGGGGCCTTCGGTGGAGCTCCCTATGGGGCCACGAACAATGTGAGGGGTGCGCCAAGATGAAGCGGGGCCACCATGCGAACGCTGCCACTGGGGCCTTCGGTGGAGCTCCCTGTGGGGCCACGAGCCGTGTGAGGGGTGCGCCAAAATGGCGCGGGGCCGCCATGCGAACGCTGCCACTGGGGCCTTCGGTGGAGCTCCTTATGGGGCCACGATCCTTGTGAGGGGTGCGCCTAAAGGCGGGGCCGCCATGCGAACCCTGCCACTGGGGCCTTCGGTGGAGCCCCCTATGGGGCCACGAAGCGTTTGAGGGGTGCGCCAAAACGCGGGGCCGCCATGCGAACGCTGCCACTGGGGCCTTCGGTGGAGCTCCCTATGGGGCCACGAACCGTGTGAAGGGTGCGCCAAAATGGCGCGGGGCCGCCATGCGAACGCGGCCACTGGGGCCTTCGGTGGAGCTCCCTGTGGGGCCACGAAACGTTGTATTGGGTGGGTGAAACGCAGGGAAGAAGGAGGAAGAAAAGGAGGAGCAGGAGGAGGAGGATAACGAGGAGGAGGAGGAGGAGGAGTAGGAGGAGGGGGAGGAGGGAAGGTAGGAAGGAAGGAAGGAGGAACGCGGGGC
>CAUYUJ010017435.1:92500-95000 GCA_963575745.1 Prorocentrum cordatum
CGTGAAGCGTGTGCCGAAATGGGGCGGGGCCGCCATGCGAACGCTGCCAGTGGGGCCTTCGGTGGAGCTCCCTATGGAGCCACGGTCCTCGTGAGGGGGTGCGCCAAAATGGCGCGGGGCCACCATGCGAACGCTGCCACTGGCGCCTTCGGTGGAGCTCCCTGTGGGGCCACGAGCCGTGTGAGGGGGTGCGCCAAAATGGCGCGGGGCCACCATGCGAACGCTGTCACTGGGGCCTTCGGTGGAGCTCCCTATGGGGCCGCGATCCTTGTGAGGGGTGCGCCCAAATGGGGCGGGGCCACCGTGCGAACGCTGCCACTTGGGCCTTCGGTTGAGCTCCCTATGGGGCTACGATCCTCGTGAGGGGTGCGCCAAAATGGGGCGGGGCCGCCATGCGAACGCTGCCACTGGGGCCTTCGGTGGAGCTCCCTATGGGGCCACGATCCTCGTGAGGGGTGTGCCAAAATGGGGCGGGGCCACCATGCGAACGCAGCCACTGGAGCCTTCGGTAGAGCTCCCTATGGGGCCACGAAACCTTGTACTGGGTGGGTGAAACGCAGGGAGGAGGGGGGAAGAGGGGGAGGAGGAGAGGAGAGGAGGAGGAGGAGGAGGAGAAACGCGAGGCGACGTCTCTTCAAAAAGAGGACCCAACACCACAGGATGGTTGGGAAAAAGAGGGGGGTCTTAGATTTGCGCCCCCCCCATCAGAGGCCCAACAGGGGCGTCTTTGTGCCCTCTTGGACCGCTCTTGGGGCGCTCTTGGGCGCTCTTGGGGCCGTCTTGGGGCTCTCTTGGGCCTCTCTTGAGGCTATGTTGGGCCACCTTGGGGCCATCATGACGCCTCAAGAGCCCATCGGAAACGAAAAAGCGACAAGGCAAACAAACACATGGATTTTCTACAGGTTCTGAACCCGTTTTGGCCTCTTGGGGGGGTCGTTGGAGGGCTCGGAGGGCACTTGAAACCGTCTTGGGGCCGTCTTGAGGCCTCTTGGATGCGTGTTGGAGGCTATTTTGATCAGTCTTGAGGTATCTTGGGCGATCTTGGAGGCCATATTGGGCTAGCTCAAGCCCTCTTGAAGCTATTTTGGACCATCTTGGACTCTCACACCCCTCACGGGGGAGCCCGTCCAGACCCAGGGAGGGGGCGGGGAGGTAAACCTCCCGTGCAGGGAAAGGAAGGAGGCTGGAAAAGGAAACGCTCTAGACCATCTGCGCCCAGAGGGCTGGTGGGATTTGGGTGCGAAGCCGGGGCGGGCGAGACCGACGCGTGAACTTTCGCGAACTAAGCGCACTTAAGCGGCGCGTGCGTGCGCTCGTGAGTGTGCATTTGGTGGCCTGCACGCAGGCGGAGAGAGAAGCGCGGGCGGGCGCGCGGGCTGATGCGGGCGCGCGCGTCCTCCTCCCACCCCCTCTCCTCCCTATCCCCTCTCCCCCCCTGGACTCGGTGCGCACGTGGTACCTGTGCGTGCTCGCGCGCGTGCGCGTGCTGGCGTGGGTGGGCTAGGTAGCTTGCGTGATGACGGGGCCAGAATGCTGTGGAGTTCCCTTCGGGAGGCGGGCGGGCGGCGCAGCGGAGGGGGAACGCGAACCCAGGACCACAGGAGGCCTGGGACAAAACATATGGCCGCACCCGCGCCCAGTCACGTTCGGGCCAACGTGTGCAAGCTTTGCCCACCCTGGGCGCTCACGTTCGTGGTGTCGCGGCAGTACGGTCCATGGCCCCGCCCGCCTCGTCCTGCGGCGCCCTGGCCATGGCCCCAACGGCCACGGAGAGTCGGGCACGCCGTCGCGCGTTGCCGTTTGCTGGCGCTGTGCCCATGTAGCGGGCACCTGGCGCACGCGCTCGGCGTTTTGTGCTGGAGCAAGCAGATGCACCAGTCGCATCGCGTCCTCCTCCATCTTTGCACCATGCGCACGCGTGCCGCTCTTCATGGATTGCGTCTACTGCAGCTGTTTTTCGTCCCTCCGTTGCGGTGGGCGCGCGGGACATGCGCGCGGTCATGGCCCTGGCTGCCACGAGGGCTGCGGCGACCTGGCCAGCACGCTCTTCACCGCCCCCCGTGGATGCTGATGTCCTATTGTCCTTCGATGTTTGTTGCCACCGCTATCTTGACAGCATTTCCTCTGCCTGCCAGTTGAAGCCGTTGGTCTGGTGGCTCAATCCTGGAACGCCGGGTGGCCCCACCGCTCGTGCCTTGCCGTGTTTCCAAGTTGTAAGTTGCTCATTGGGAGTTGTGGGGTTCCGGTGACAACATCTCCGGATATTTTGATATTGTAATGGCCTCCGGCCAGTGCCGCCGATCCGGGGGGCTCCAGATTCGGTGCTCTTGGAGTCGTCAGGGACGCTGTTTGGGAGGGAGGGCGCTCTTGGAGTCGTCGGGGACGCTTTTTGGAGCTGACGTGCCTGCTGGGGCGGTGCCTGGAGCGGTCCCAGGGGGGGGTCCGGGGAGGGTTCCGAGGAGAGGGCCCTAGCGGCTAGATCCGAGGGGGGTGCCTGGGA
>CAUYUJ010017435.1:103855-131355 GCA_963575745.1 Prorocentrum cordatum
GTAGAAATAGTAGTAAGTAGTAGTAGTAGTAGTAGTAGTAGTAGTAGTAGTAGTTGTAGTAGTAGTGGTAGTAGTAGTAGTAGTAGTAGTAGTAGTAGTAGTAGTAGTAGTAGTAGTAGTAGTAATTGCTGCCCTCGGCCATGCGCCAGCTGCTGCATGCACGTCAGACCCGCCCTTGGCTTGCCATCCTGGCCTCGTCTCGCGTCTTCTCGCGCTCGTTGGCCTGGGTGGCGGTACTGGGGTCGCCCCGTGTGCTGCTGTACCGTTGCTGGCGCTTCACTTTGGGCCGTTGGGACCAGCTGCCCACAGGACAAGCGCCTGACGCTGCAAGCATGTCAGACCCGCCCTTTCACCCAGAAGAGGTGCCCGCTACATACAGGCAATGAGGCAGCCACAAGGACGCTTTTTCCTAGGTGGATGAGCCGTGGTGATGTGGTGCACGAGACCGCCAGTAGTAGTAGTAGTAGTAGTAGTAGTAGTAGTAGTAGTAGTAGTAGTAGTAGTAGTAGTAGTAGTAGTAGTAGTAGTAGTAGTAGTAGTAGTAGTAGTAGTCGTAGTAGTAGTAGTAGTAGTAGTAGTAGTAGTAGTAGTAGTAGTAGTATAGTAGTCGTAGTAGTAGTAGTAGTAGTCGTCGTAGTCGTAGTCGTAGTCGTAGTAGTCGTAGTCGTAGTCGTAGTCGTAGTCGTAGTCGTAGTCGTCGTAGTCGTAGTCGTAGTCGTAGTCGTAGTCGTGTCGTAGTATTAGTAGTATTAGTAGTAGTAGTAGTAGTAGTAGTAGTAGTAGTAGTAGTAGTAGTAGTAGTAGTAGTAGTAGTGGTAGTAGTAGTAGTAGTAGCAGTAGCAGTAGCAGTAGCAGTAGTCTTAGTAGTAGTAGTCGTAGTCGTCGTAGTAGTCGTAGGCAGCTCGCCGCCAACAATAACATCAACAACAACAACAAGGAGGTGGAGGAGGAGCAGGAGGAAGAGGAGGAGGAGGAGGAGGAGGAGGAGGAGGAGGAGGAGGAGGAGGAGGAGGAGGATAGTCATTGTCCCTAACCACCTAACGCCTCGCGCCCAGCGCCGTCCGCCCGACAGGCCCGCTCCAGCCAGCAGGGCCCCCGACGGGCACCCGCCCTCCAGCGGCCCGATCGAGGAGAACCCCCCCCCCGTGGGCCCCACATTTCCTGGCCACCTGCCCTCCCTCCTTCCTCTTCTGCGCTGTTCGTATGTTCTTCCTCCCTCCCCCCTCCCCTCTTCCCTCTCCTCCCTTCCCCTCGCTACTACCCCCCTCCCCTATGTCCTCCCTCTTCCCCCTCCCCTCTTCCCCCCTCCCTTCTTCCCCCCTCCCCCCTCCCCTCCCTCCCCTCCCCATCCCCTCTCCCCTCCCCCTCCCTTCCTCCTTTTCTCTTCTTCGTCCCCTGCATTTGCTCCCCCTCCCACTCCGCCGAGACTCCCCTGTCTCCATCTTCATGCCTCTCTCTCGCTCTCTCTCTCTCTCTCTCTCTCTTTCCACTACTCCTCTGTTTCTTGTAAAAACAAACAATAGAAACCAAAGAAAGCAACCTATACTTACTCCGACGGAAGGACCCCGCATGAGAATCCTTTGGGCGAATCTGGAAAAAGCCCTCACCGTCGTCCTCGCGGTTGGTGAGGCGTCCTGGCTGTCCCTTCTGCGTATATTTCTTCTCGCCCTGGCGCGGGCCCTCCCCCCGCTCCCTACGTTGCTCCCGACCTCGCCCTCCTGTTTTTTTTTTTTCCGCGCCCCGCCACCTCCTCGCCTTTCCATTGCATGAGCGCGCATGTCGGTTTTCCTCGGCGCCGTCGCCGCCTCGGCCAGCACAGGCGCGTTCTCTAATGGCCACGTCGCGCAGCCGTTGGGACAACCCCGCGGGCCAGGCTGTCGGGACAACCCCGCGAGCCGCTTGCGCGCAAGACCAAGCCGTTGGGACAACCCCGCGGGCTTCGAGCGGGGCGCAGCCGCGCTCAGGCGGGCAGCACGAAACCCAGCTCTGCCGCGAGCTGCTTCTCTTCCGCCCTGGACAAAACCGCTCTCTTGTCGAACTCCAGGAGCGCCTTCCACAGTCACGCCGGCGGCCCTCGCTCCAGGAACTCCCGCGGCGGCGGCCGCAGGATCAGCATGTTCCGCATGCACGTGGCGCGGGAGAGCATGACGTAGAGGTGCAGCCACCACTGCTCGTCCGACATGCCCGTGCGGCCAGCGTCCTCGTCTCTCGCGCAGTCGATGGTGACGCCCTTGCGCAGCGTCTGGCCCTGCGACAGCGTGGAGCTCAGGTAGGACGCGTGCGTCAAGGTGAACCCCGAGCGGCGCACGGTGTGCGGCCCCGAGCTCTGCCACGTGAACTCCTGCTCGCTGGGCCTGAACATCAGCAAGCTCCGCGCCCGCGCCTGGGCCTGGCCGTCGTCGTCGGCGTCTTCGGCGCCTTGTCGCAGCACCTCGACGACCTCCTGGTAGATCGGAGGCTCCTGGAAGCCGTGCACCTGCAGCCAGATTTCCTGCGGTAGGAAGCGGGGACGAAAGAGCTGGCCTGCCGAGCGCTCCTCGTGCCGCTGCTCGTCCTCGCGGTGGACCTCGAAAGACACGATGGTGGCCCGTTGCTCCTGCGCGAGCCCCAACTTCTTCTTCAGCTCTTCCTGCGCTGCCGTGAACCGCACCTCCATGCCGACGTGGGCCAGCAAAACGCCGTGGATGTCCCCCGTCTTGTGCATGTTCGGGACTTTCAGGAGGCGCCGACCCGCGTCGGGATCGCCCTGAATCGTGCCGCACTCGTCGACGGCCTGCAGGAAAACGAGGGGCACGCCTAGACGCCGAGCGTCGCGACGAGCACGCGTGTTCATCCACCTCGCAAGCGTTTCCCAGTAGATGCCCATGCCGTAGCCGAGCCGAAAGTTCTCGTGCTGGTGCCGAGGGTCCAGGACGCCGCGGTTGTCCGTGGCCAACGTCTTCCCCCAGGCGGACCAGACCTCCGGTGGGAAGGGCTTGCTCTCGCGCGTGCAGCCCAGGAGCGTGATCCGCGGGCCCCCAGGCTCGAAGCGCTTCGTGCCCTTCAGCTCGAAGACGCAGGGGATCTGAGAGAAGACCTTGATGGCGTGCTGGATCTCCACCGTCGGCGGGTCCGCGTACCTGCACGACTCGTCGTCGTCCAGGCGCTCGTTCACGTCCGTCAGGAGGCCACTGCTGCCGGTGGGTTCAGCTGCAGGGAATCGCCGAGGTGCAACACGATGGGCACGCGCCCAAAGTGGTGGCGTGGCCGCTGGTAGTTCGACTCCTGCACGTCGTGCGTGTCACTGCGTCCGTGGCAGGCGCGAAGGCCCAGCGCGTTGTACAGCGCGGCTGCCACCATGCTTATCTCCTCGATGGCAAGAACGCGGACGTGCTCCCACAACCACTTCAGCCTCTTCTGCATGCCCCCCGGCCGCAGCTTCGCGTTTGTGTATTTCTGAACTTTCATGGCGCAGGCATTGTGCAGCGTTCTGGCTTTGACAGTCTCGGTGGAGATGTTCTTCGCCTACGCGTTCGAGAAAACCACGGCCATCATGCTGGCCCTGTCCAGCGCCGGCGAGGGCCACACGTATTCCACCACTGGGAAGACGATCTTCTGCACCACGTGCGTCTTCCCCGAGCCGCCCTGGCCCAGCAGGAGCAAGTGCGTCACCTTTCTCTCGCTCCAGGGCTTCTTCTGCGCGTCGTCCTCCCAGGCTTCGTTGCAGGCCTTGGCGAACTTGGCGACGAAGAGCGTCTGGTCCCGCGTGAGTCTCTGGTCCTCTGGCACATTAGCGACCAGTTGGGCGATATACGCGCTGGGCGTGGGGTACACGCTTCGGTCGAAACTTGCCGCAGGGGGGTCGGTGCCCTGGCCGCCGGCGCTCTCGGCCGCGCCGTCGTCGACGCCCGCGTCATCCTCGTCGCCAGTGCCCTGGAGGTGGTGGATACGTGCCGGAGCACGACCCAGAGGAAGCGCACGGGAGTGCGCCCCAGTGGATACGTGCCAGAGCACGACCCAGAGGAAGCGCACGGGAGTGCGTCCCAGTGGATACGTGCCAGAACACGACCCAGAGAAAACCGCGCAGAGTGCGTCCCAGTGGATACGTGCCGGAACACGACCCAGAGGAAGCGCACAGGAGTGCGTCCCAGTGGATACGTGCGGGGGCACGACCCAGAGGAAACGCACAGGGGTGCGTCCCAGTCGATACGTGCGGGGGCACGACCCAGAGGAAACGAAACGCACAGGGTGCGTCCCAGTGGATACGTGCGGGGGGCACGACCCAGAGGAAGCGCACAGGGGTGCGTCCCAGTGGATACGTGCCGGGAATAGCGCTCTGGGAACACGACGAACACAAAGTGGCCTACAGTTGGCTCCGGACATTTAGAATGTGGCCCGGGAGTGGTGTTCTGGGAACGCGAAGAACACGAAGTGGCCTACAGTTGGCTCCGGGCATTCAAAATGTGGCCCTGGAGTGGTGTTCTGGGAGCACGAAGGACACGAAGTGGCCTACAGTTGGCTCCGGGCATTCAAAATGTGGCCCGGGAGTGACGTTCTGGCAGCGCGAGAGCCCAAAAGTGGCGACAGTTAGAGGAATTTGATGACCCGCTCGGATTAGTAACTTGATCCGCGGGCCCCATAGGGAGGGGGCTCCCGCTTGAGACTTCCTCGCAAGTCACTCACAGACGAGGCCCAAGGCGAGTGAGTGAGTGAGTGAGTGAGTGAGTGACTGACTGATTGGTGATGACGATGATCATCATACTCTCTCACGCGCACACTCATCATCATCATATGTGAGTTCATGATCGTGTGAGTGAGTAAGTGCTGATGAGTCAGTGAGTGAGTGAGTGAGTGAGTGAGTGAATGAGTGAGTGCGCTAGTGAGTGAGTTAGTGAGTGAGTGAGCGCACGAAGACAGAAGAGGAGAGTGGGTGAGGTGAGGAGGTTCCTGCGCGGGGTGTCCAGAGAAAACAAGAATCCCATTTTGGATGTGGGAAAAACAACTACCCCTCTGTTTCTCGTGCCTCTTCTCCTGCCCCTCCTTTCGCCTCCTTTCTTTTCCGTTCCCCCCCCTTTTACCTCAACCCTCTCCCTGCTCTCTCCTTCCTGCAGGGACGATGCGACTCAATGACTTCAAGGATGAAGCGAGTCTGGGACGAAGGGATGCCTGGGCGGAGCGACGATGCATCCATGCCGCCCCCCCTCTCCTTCGCCCCTGTCTCTTTTTTTCCTTGGGCAGTCCGTGAGGACAGCTGGGTGCCGCCGGAGATCCCGTGCACGCTGCTGTCACGCCTGCACTGGGAGGGGTCCGATCCGGCGTGGAACAAGGAGCCTGGCTTCCGCGCTCGGTCTGCCGCGAGAAAGCTGGGTTTTTTCGTGCCCTCTCCGCCTCGCCGCTCGCCTGCCCGTAGGGCGAGATCTATGCCTCTCCACCGCCGCTGGCCAGGCTCGTCCTGGGCCTGGGAGCGGTGTGCATGGTCTCCTGGCCAAGCCAGGGGCGCGCACACACCGCTCTTGGCCCAGGATGGGCCTGGCCAGCGGCGGTGGATAAACACAGGTCTCGTCGCCCCCTTGGCCCAGGATGGGCCTGGCCAGCGGCGGTGGATAAACACAGGTCTCGTCGCCCTATCCCTAGCTCGCGCTTCCCCCTCACATCCACGCCCCCTCCTGGCCGTGTCTCTTGCTGCGCTGCCTGCTGCATCTGGCTGCTGGTCTGCCACCGCCGCTGCGGCCGCTGCCGTTGCCGCAGCGGCTTCCGCGGCAGCTGCTGCTCGGGCAGCTGCCAGCCAGCCTCTGCAGCCGTTGCTGCTGCCCGCATGCCCGCTCGGGCAAGCCCCTCACGTGGCTCGTACCCCACAGGGAATCCGACCTGCGGCCCCAGGCGAGGGCGTCCCCGTGAGGTCCCCGCCTCCATTCGGCCCGCCCCTCCGCGCGGATTGCGACCCAGAGGGAGCCCCGTCCACGGGGGCTCTTCGTGGAGATCGTGCCCCGCAACAGACCCCAACCGCGGCCCCAGTCCCAGTGAGGGCGTCCCCATGGCGTTCCCGCCTCCATTCGGCCGGCCCGGCCCGTCCACGGGGATCGCGATTCAGAGGCAGCCCAAAGAGCGGGGGCTCTCAATTGGCGCCCCGCCTTTTGCGCGGCCCAGGCCGGCCCCAGTGGGCCGCGCGCATGACCCAGAGGCTTTTTTGCACGGCGGCGTCCCCCGCCGGCCTTATTGTACAAATTGCGGCCAGCGGCATGGCCAGGGAATGTCTGCTCTCGAAGACGGCCAACACGCCGCAAAGATAAACTCGCGGAGATCTGCGCAGGTTTCTTGGATCGGCGCCGGCTGCTCTGGCGGCGCCTCTGGCGCCGCCCCTGGCGCGCTGGGTCCAGCGCCGATCCAAGATTCCCGCGCGGACCTCCCAAAGCTTGTGTTCATGCACTTTTTTTGCTTCTCTTCGATTGCTCCGATTTTGCGACGTCAGTGAAGCGCTGAGGCTAAGTATGATTGCCATCGGCGAGTCTGACAGGACCCTTGGGCGAAAGGCCGCGGGCACAATCGAAAGACAATCGAAAAAGGTGACGGTCTGCTAAATCTGGGCGTTTCCTGAGAACGATCAACGTGTAGTGATAGTGGTCGTGGTATCAATGGTCGCAAAGTGGTCTTTACTGTTGTAGGGGAATTGAACGAAACAGTCGTCTCGGTCGCGTTGGTTGCGGCGGTGCTGATTTGTGGTCGCTGTTCCGTCGACCGGGTGTGCAGCAGAGAGAGAGAGGCTTTCCATGCTGCTACGTTTCCGTGGAGTCACTGTCAGGAGGCGGTCGAATCTCTAAGAAGAGAATACGCCCCAGACGAGGCGCTGATGGGCGGACGGATCGAGCGGAAGGAGAAAGCAGGATGCGAAGGAGGATGAGGGGAGTGGGGGCAGTGTCTCAGAGGATGCGAGCATATAGTGGTTTGAGAGGGAGCAGGCGTTCCAAAGTGGCGCAACGTTGCTTGTGTAGTATAAGTAGCGTAGCGGGCGAGGAATAGCAGTTACAATATTTTGCGGGGGCTCGAATTGGATGAGGTGACGTGGATATCTTCCTTCTTGGGCGTCTCGCTGGGAACTTTGCAGATAAACAGATGCGTTCCAGATCACCATGGGAGACTGGACATGTGACCATATCCTTGCAGCACGCTCGCGCACACACACATACATACGCATATTTACACATATGTAGATATACTATACACATCCAAGCATATATGTATGTGTGTACATATCCGTAGTACACGCAGATTTGTATACATACAACTGTGCATGTTTTTTTGGGAGGGGGTCAGGGGGGGAAGGGTTTTTCATACTGGCTACGATGCCTGATCGTCTGCCAGGATTTCAGTAGCTATGCTTTCAATGACTGGGCAAGCTCGCAATCAACGTGTGTGCCCCTCCAGTAGCGCCAGATCCTCGGAAACAAGTGTTCCAGGGATGCATGGGCGTAGAAAGTCCTTCGATAACATGTGTGATGTTGCATGTCTGCCCTCTTGCTCTGACCGGTACAGTCGCTTACCTATGACACATAAGTTGCCTGCACTCCCTGTCATAATAGAATTTCAGAGGACCTTCAGCAATTTTCGGCACAGGCTTTGGATAGCTTGTGACGGAGCAGCGACACGGAGCCCCATAGCAAATTCAGTCAATGTGGTTTGCTTCGCTGTGCGTCGGCCATCAAGGGGAGTGAAGGTTATTGATGGATTCGATTGGTATGTTATTTTTCGATTTAACGATGTGGACAGGTGTGAAGCAGTGTTCGAATCCATTGACATGGCATTGAGTCGTTGCCAGGATTGCCGCTTTCTTTGTCTTCTACGGGAGAGACTGGGGAGCACACTGTACCGACATTCGTGTGGCCTGCTTTGACGTCTGTTCTCGATCTCCACTACACGTGCTCAGATGCTTTGGAACGGAAGCTGCTAAAGTTGCGAGCGTGGATGTGATCAATTCTGAGCGCCACCAGCTTGCTGGCCTCTGTGAAGTGTGACACCGCGGATGTCCGAGGACGGGGGGCCTGGATCATGGTTCGTCATTGGTCGATGGTGGCAGTGGGGCGGTCGGTGATGATAGGCTTATGTCGGGCGTGTCCCCCTGCAGGGGGATTTTCGATGAAGAATCAAAAATACCCCCCCAAAAATTTAAAAAGATACAAAAAATGTCCCCAGACTATTTTTGGACAATTTTTTGATTATTTTTGGGGTATTTTTATGTTCCGTCGAAAACCCCCCTGTAGGGGGACAGGCCCGACTTAATGATAGGCGGGGAGCGAGGGGGGGAAGTGATAAGGAGAAGGCTTTCTCGGAAGGCGGCGAAACTTCTCAGAAGCCCTCCGGCCTTCTGAGAGTCTGTGTCTTCGGGGAAGGCTCGGACAACTTTTCAGAAGGCCGGGGAACTTCCGAGCCTTTTGACAAGGTCCGCTTCTTCTCACTTCCCCCCCAGGTCCGCCGACGAGATGAGGAGGACGTTTGGACTGTCAAAGGCATTCGCGGTGGTGTTGGCTTTTCGATAATAGTGTTCGGCTTTCAGCCGTAGTTTTGGAAGTCCGTGTGTTACATTTGCTGCTTTATATGTTAGCCACCGTGGACCCCAAACAGTGTGTGTGTGCATGATGTGTGTGCGATATATATATATATATATATATATATATATATATATATATATATATATAAAGATATGTAGTGCAATCGGTGTGGTGACCTCAACATATCTATATACACATGCATCGATATGTTGTGTAAGCTATGTTGCGCAGGCTACGTGAAGCAACATTTTTTACCCGCAGGAAGGGGCCCAGTGGCACGACGAACCACGGACGAAACGACAGACGACAAACGAAAACGACGGCGCGCGAGGGGAGACATGGAAAGGGGGGAGGGAGGGAGGGCGGGCAGGGGGTGCCCGCGCCCGGCGCAGCCCCGCTCACGCCCCGGAGCGCCGCGGCGGTCATCGCCGCGGCGCCGCGGTCAGCAGGCATGCGCCTACCTCCCGGCGGCGGCGATCCCGGCCGCCATCGGGCCCATGAGCTCGGCGAGCTCTGGGCCCGAGAGGCGGCGCAGCGCGCCATCCGGCCGCCGCTGCAGCTGGCGCCGCTTCCCGCCCGTGGGGGCCCGCAGCAGCGCCGCCGGCTCCTCCTCGGCTGGCCGGCCGCCCGCCCGGACAAGCGCGCTCACCAGGGACACGTGGTGAAAGCGCGCCGCCGCCTCCGCAGCCTCCGCACCATCCGGCGCGACCTCCACCGGGCCTGGCCCAGGAGGGAGGGGGGGGCGGGCGGCGCCTCCACGCCAGCGCACGCCTCGGCAGGGGGGCCAGCCCGCAGCGCCGCGGCAGACCCGAGCGCCTAGACCTCCACCTCCACCGGGCGCGGCCCGGGAGAGGGGCGGCTCGCGGATGCCTGCCGCGTCCGCCGCCTCGACCAGGGGGACCCGGGAGGGTCCTCAACCTCCACTGGGGGCGCCCCGGGAGGGAGGGGGTGATGCCCGAGGGCGTCGTACGCGAGCTGGATGTCGAACTCGCCCGCGTCGAGGGCTTTTGGGAGGAGCGCTGGCTCCAGCGTTCCCGGAGCCCCTCCCGCTGGCAGCGTCCGCCGCTCCGCCACCGTCGCGCCGTCGGCAGCGCCTGATGCGTCATCGGCAGCCGGGAGGTGCGATCCAGGGAGCCCTCCTGCCGCCGCGGGTTGCTGCAGCGCCCGGAAGCGCGCCAGCAGCCGCTCCGCCGCCGCCGCGCCAGCAGCCGCTCCGCCGCCGCCGCGCCATCGGCAGCGCCTGCGCAGCCTGGTGCGCCGCTGACCCCGGCCACCTGGTCCGCCGAGGGCGGAGCTGCCTGTGCGGAGCTGCCTGTGCCGGCCTCGAGGCGGCAGGGATCCACCCTCCCCACTGCTGCAGGAAACGCCGCGCCAGTGCAAGCTCCGAAGCGCTCGCCTCGGGGACGGGAGGCGCCACCTCGACCGTCCTGCACCCCACCTCCGGCGACTCCCCAGGAGGCCCAGCCGCCGCGCCGCCAGCAGCGCCGTCGCCGCTGGCAGCCGGCTGGGGCGGCCGCGGCGAAAAAGTCAGAGAGGGTAAGCTGCCGCCTCTTCGGAGCGCTCCCCTGGATCTCTTCTGGTCGCGGTAAGCCGCGTGCCCAGGGCGGGCACGGCCGCCGTGTGCGCTCGAGGCCGAACTCCGAGAGCGTCCGCTGCCGAAAGCGCCGTCTTCCCCCCGGGCGGCCTGCGCCATGCTCCCCAGGCTACGTTAAGCAACACATGTGGTGCAATATGTGTGTTGTAAAGTATGTGGTGTAAGCCAGATGGTTCAATCTATGCTCGACAATCTATGTGGTGCAATCTAGGTGGTGCAATCTCTGTCTCTGTGGTACAATAGCTGTACTGTGAGCTACGTGATGCAATCCATGTGGTGTGCGCTACGTGGTACAATCGATGTGGTGCACCATATGTGGTGCAAGCCATGTGGTGCAATCGATGTCAAGCATTGGGCAATATGTGCGGTGGAACCCATGTGATGCATTATCGGTGGTGTAACAACCTATGTGGTGCAGTCTATGTGGTGCAACAATCCCACCCACCCACCCACAACTTGGTCTGCAAAACCCCTGCGGTGGCGATTGCGATGACTGCTTGGCGCTGGCTGGCTCATTGCTGCGGCCGCACTTGCGCGCGCAGGCTCGCTAGCAGAGCGACCAGCTAGTTTGGTGCGAGCGACGCGGCCGCGGTGGCGCTGACCGCTGGGGACTTCCCAGCGCGTCTCGCAGGCCCCGCTGACGCGAGTGCTAGTCGATGACTCGGGCGGGCGCGGTATCATGGCGACGTCGACAACGGCAGACACAACGATGATAATCGCGATGCTGGTGACGACGGTGACGATGACGACAGCAAGGCCAATGACGGCGCCAATGCTGATCACGCCGATAGCGTTGATGGTGTCGACGTGCCGAGGACGAAGGCTTTAGAAGGATTTCGACATGTGCGCGCGACCGACGCGCGCGAGTGGCACGCATGGTGTTAATTGACAGGGATCGTGCCCCCCCCCAGCACGCGCGCAGAGGCTTTCGAATGATTTCGACATGCGCGCGCGAGAGGCCCGCTGGGTCCCATTTGATGGCGATGGAAAAAAACATGAGGGTTTGCGTGGGCAGCCAGGTTGCAAACACGTTGGGTTTCATATGTTTTCGGGGAGCTTTACTGTGACATCTTCAACCACCCTGTGGTGTTAGGCCCTCGTTTTGAAACGGCAGCGCCCCGCGTCACTCCTTCCTCTCTTCCTCCTCCCCCTCCTCCCTCCTTCTCCATCAGCATCACCACCACCATCATCATCAGCATACTCGTCATCATCATCATCATCATCATCATCATCATCATCATCATCATCATCATCATCATCATCATCATCATCATCATCATCATCATCATCATCATCATCATTATCATCATCATCATCATCATCATCATTGACGTTCCCCTCCTTCCCCTCCTCCTCCTCCTCCTCCTCCTCCTCTCCATCCTCCCCTCCCATCATCTTCTTCATCATCATCATAATCACCATCATCATCATCATCGTCATCATGATCATCATGATCATCATCATCATCATCATCATCATCATCATCATCATTATCATCTTCATCATGGTCATCATCATCACCACCATCATTCATCATCATCAGCATCAGCATCAGCATCAATAGCATCATCATCATTTTCATTATTATCGTCATCGCATTGTTTTCTGTCATCGTCATCGTCATCAGCGTCATCATCATCAGCACCCGTTCCTCTGCTCCCTGCATATCATCCGTCACGCGTTTCGTGGCCCCGTAGGGAGCTCCACCGAAGGCCCCGGTGGCGGTGTCCGCATGTGCTTCCTCTACCCAGTGCAGCGTCTCGTGGCCCCATACGGAGACCCACCGCGAAGGTCCCAGTGCCATACGGGAGCTCCACCGAAGGCCCCAAGGTCGCTGTCCGCATGCGTTTCCCCCACCCAGTGCAGCGTTTCGTGGCCCCATAAAGGGGTTCCACCGAAGGCCCCAGTGGCCACGCCCGTATGCGTCACCCCTACCAGTGCAGCGCTTCGTGGCCCCATGAGGAATCTCCACCGAACGCCTCAGTGGCACCGCCCGCATGCGTCACCCCAGCCCAGTACAGCGCTTCGTGGCCCCGTAGGGAGCTTCACCGAAAGCCTCAATGGCACCGCCCGCATGTGTCACCCCCACCCAGTACACCGTTCCGTTGCCCCATAAGGAATTCAACCGAAGGCACCAGTGGCCCTGCCCGTATGCGTCACCCCCACCCAGTAGAGCTTTTTGTGGCTCCATAGGGGGCCCCACCGAAGACCCCAGTGGCGGTACCCGCATGCGCTTCCCATCCGATAACATTTCGCTACCCCATGGGGAGCTCCACCGAAGGCTCCAGTGGCGGTGTCCGCATGCGTTGCCCCCACCCAGTGCTGAGTCCCACCCAGTGCAGCGTCTCGTGGCCCCATACGGAGACCCACCGAAGGCCCAAGTGGCGGTGTCCGCATGCGTCCCCCCCACACAGTACAGCGTTTCGTGGCCCCGTATGGAGCTCACCGAGGCCCCAGTGGCTTTGTCCGCGTTGCCCCACAGGAAGCTCCACCGAAGGCCCCACTGGCTGTGTCCGCATGCGTTTCCCCAACCCAGCGCAGCGTTCCGTGGCCCCACAGGGAACTCCACCGAAGGCCCCAGTGGCGGTGTCCGCATGCGTTTCCCCCACCCAGTGCAGCGTTTCGTGACCCCATAAGGGGCTCCACCGAAGGCCCCAGTGGCGGTGTCCGCATACGCCTCTCCCACCCAGTAAAACATTTCGTGGTCCCGTAGGGAGCTTCATCGACGGCCCCAGTCACGGTGTAGGCATGCGCCCCCCCCACCCATTACAGCTTTCCGTGGTCACGTGGGGAGCTTCATCGAAGGCCCCCGTGGCGGTGCCCGCACGCGTCTCCCCCATTCAGTACAGCGTTTCGTGACCCCATAGGGAGCTCCACCGAAGGCACCAGTGACATGGTTCGCACGGCGGGCCCGTTCAATTTCGGTACTCCCCTCACACGTCTCGTGGCCCCACATGGAGCTGTACCGAAGGCCCCAATAGCTGTGCCCGCATGCGTCCCTGCCCCATGTCGGAACACACTTTGACCGCTTCGGGGCCCCATGCAGAAATTCACCGAAGACGGTACCCACAGCGGCGTTACTCACAGTTGCATATGGTTGGGCTTCTTCGCCAGCGTAATTTTTGGATGTCGGCATGCGCGCGCGACGACGCGCGCGCGTGTGGACTTCGTCTGTTTTTGCAAGGGGCCTCTGAAAATGGATGATTTTGGGATGAAACGGTTTCCGCGCATAGTTTTATTTGCAAGGCGGCACGCGGGGCCGTACGGATAATCCTGGGAGGGGGGCAGATCGCAATTCTCTTATATCGGGGGCGGCCAAGAGGGGGGGGATGACCAGGGAGGGTTGGATATCATGGCGGGAGCCATAATACCTCCCAAGATTCCATGGCGCCTCTTCTTGTTCTATTATGTCCCCCCCCCACTCTGGGCCGCGCACGCGCCGCCAGCCATGATTTGCGCCCCCCCCTCATGGCCCCCTCCCCCCTCTCCCACCGAGCGCGTTCCACTACCTGCAAAGTGCCCACTAGCAAGCGTCCGAAAACGCACATGCTTGCCTCGACGTATAATGGATCGTGAATCCACCGCAAGGGAGCCAGGCCATTTGCGAGTAGTTGCTCCAGGTTTCGTAATCAAAGGGAGGGGGTCACAACCCTCCCAGACGAGAAGCTTTAGACCCCCCCCAGACCATCCATGAAAGGGCGTCCCTGTGCCCAGACCCCCCCGAACCCTCCAAGACAGCTCAAGTCAGACCCCCCCCAAATGTCCCCCCCCCCCCCCCCCTTAACATGGAATCCAGAGTACCGTGCGAGTCGTGGGTGTGCTTGTTTACTCTTGGACGTCCCCGATTATAGCAAGGACTGCGTGTGAGGCTCGCACAAGCAAGCCTGCGACCACCATGCGGCGTCGACGGCGGCGACACGGGCGACGACCAGGGGGCGCCGCGGCGGCGGGCGGCGAAACGAGCGGCGACCAGGGCGGCGACAGGGGCGAGGACCGGGGCGGCGGGGGCGGCGACACCAGCCTGGTCGAGGCGGCGACGGGCGGCGACGAGCGGCGAGAACAAGCCGGCGGTGGCGGCAGAAGAGCCGAATTCCTTCAAATTGCATAAACAGAAAGTGGGGACAAAAAGGCACACGAAGTTTCTATCGCAAGCTACAGAAGTGACATGAAGTTCCATAACATTCAGGAAGGAAAGAAACACACAGACACAATTAATCGTCGACTCCCCAGATTAGATGGGAAAATATGGGAAGGGGAAGACAAAAACACATAAAACATGGGAACATCTGGGGCATCTGTTTATTTGTGTATATCTATTTGTGTGTCCCAGGGCCCCTTCAGTGGGGACGAACAGTTAGACAAACATAAAACCTCGGAGGTCCGCGCGGGTTCCTCGGGTCGGCACTGGGGCCCCCCAGCGGCGCCTCTGGCCGCCCCTGGCGCGCTCCGGGTGCCAGGGAGGGGGGGTCCAGCGCCGATCCGAGAAATCCGCGCGGACCTCCGAGGTTTTTATGTTTATGTCATGTTTTGTTTCCCGAGGAAGAGCCCCATGCCTTCAAATCGGGGAAGCGTAAGACTCGAGTGCGCCGGAACTCGGGCTTGCCGCCGCTTCTTGACGAGCCCGTCCCGAACTTTAAGAGTCCAGTTTTCGCGAGATGTTTGCAGCGGGAGTTCGCGCCAAATTTCAGGCTGGTTTTCGTCATTTTCATGCGGGCCGCCCGCGTCAGGCCAACCCGAGTCCCACGTACCCGAGTCTTACGTCTCTCCGATCAAAGCAAAGTAAGAACCACTTTGAACTGCAAGCCCTGTTTGGGGAATCTCATCCGCTTGCAGTCGTGGCTTCTTGCTGTAGCCGTAGCTTGAGTTCATATCTTTTCGGTTTAGCATGTTTCAGCTCAGCACACCGCAGCTTTGCAGACGTTAGCTGGACTTTGCTCGGCCCAGTTTGATACTCTGATCCCAGCCTGGCGTCGCCTCGCCAAGCTCGAGCGATTTCCTTTTCATGCCATAGTTTCGCTGTTACGTTCTTGTTCGTTTTCCTCGGAGGTTCACATTTAGCTCTAGCTCCAGCTGCGGACATAGCTCCACTTGTCGCCATCGCCCTAACTCTAGTCGTAGATGCAGCTTTAGCTGCCGCTTTATCCTTGAGCTCCAGTGTTGGCTTGGCTTAGTCCCAGGCCTGCTCGCTGCAGCCCAGCGTCAGGTCAGCATTCGCGTTCGGCTTCGGCTTCGGCTCGGCTTCTAGCTTCTAGCTGTCACTCCGCTTTCGTCTTGCCTTCTGTGGGGTCTCCTCGGAGCGGTCTCGGGGGTCTCTTGGGGGCAGTTCTGGGGCCTCTTGGGGGCCTCTTGGGGTGCCTCTTGGGGGCCTCCTGGGGGCCTCTTGGGGGCCTCCTGGGGCGCCTCTTGGGGGCCTCCCTGGCGCCTCCTGGGGGCCCCTCGGGGCCGAGGGCTCGGCAGCCGCAGGCCCGACGCAAGGGCCCACAGCCAGGGGATGCGTCCCCCGAGGGCTGCGGCCGCGGCGACGGCTCCGAGCCCGCGGCAGCCCCGTCGGAGGCCGAGTGGGCACGGTGACCCGCGCTGACCTGGCACCGGCGACTGCGACGACGCCGCTGTGCGCTGGCCCGCTCACTCCGAGTTGCTTACTGAGCGTCGGGGGGGGGGCGGCACCCCCGCCGACAGCCCCGCCGCGACCCCCGTCGCGGGCAGCCACCGCGCGCCAAAGGCGCTCCGACCCCCGTCGCGGCGAGACGGCGAGGCGAGGTTGACCCCCGTCGGGGGGGGGGCCCCCCACGCTTGTGAAGAAACCCAGAGTACTCGCAGACCCAGGACCAGAGCAAATACCTTCCCAGATCTTCGACGTCGTACTGGTGAAGCGAGCTGCTATTACTGCTGTTGCCAGCGTCGCCGCGCTATATTATGCAAAAGGTTGCTCCACGGCTGCCGCTGCCGCCCCCCCATGCAGGAGGCGGACCCCGAGGACTGCAGGACGCACGATTTCATAAAGGCCATCGAGTACGTCGGGTGGGAAGGGATGCGTGGGGGCCAAGAGACCCTCTCCGCGCAGGCTGAAGTCAAGCAGCCCACCGCAAGCTTGCGAGACGGTGACGGAAGTCCTTCTTCTTCGGGCCGCCTTCTTTCTCGTGTGGGTGTCGGTATGGTTCGGCCTCATCGTTCACCTCGTCATCGTCTCCTCCGCAGGGTGTCCTGGCAACCTAGGCCCTTTGGATGCCCTGGCCTGCGTCACGTGGGCCATGGCTGATGGCGCTGGACGCGTTCGCAACTATGGAGGGCATTATAGCCCCCGGCACCCCCTCCCCCCCCCGTATAACGTAACGCTCCTCCCCCCCAGTGCGCTCCGGGCACTGCCGCCGTGCGCACGGCGGGGGGAGGCGTTACAGTATACCCCCCCCTGGCCCCTCCCCCCCCTATAATGCCCACTGTCGCCGAAAATTGAGGCACGCGCGCCTCAATCGCACCCACATGGTATGCAGTTGTCAACGCTCGGCGGGTCCCCGCGAGCCCATCCAGCGACGAATCCCAGGCGAGGTGTCGCGCGGGGTCGCGGACCTCTGCGACGAAGTCTGCCGGCGACCGCTCACTATCCATAGCATGGAGGGCGGAATGCTCACCGGAAGGAGGGAACGAGACAGAGGAAAGAAGGAGAAGAGCGGCCCCTCCGCCACCACTACGCAGGGAGTTTGAAATGAGCGAACAGAGCAAGAAACTTGCCCTCGAGCTCGCGAAGGGAAGTGGAGTATTGGTTTCGGGGAGAGAGCATGGGGCGGGCAGTAGTCGAACCGAAGCTTGGCTCAGCCCGAACCGCTCCCAGCAATGGCCAACCCGGGGTCATATGGAGGTTTTGTTGAAGCCTTCCAGGGCCATCTCGGAGCTGTCTTGGGGCCCTTTTCGCTGCCGTTCGCGCCTTTTTGGGGATCTCCTGGGGCCCGATGCATCCGGGGCCTCCTGCAGCAAGGCAACGTCGCCAATGAGTAGACATGGGGACTCAGAAATAAGTTTCGTAGTTTCTATGCGCAATCACTGACACAAGACTGGATGTCCTCGGCGATGAGGAGCCGCCATTGAACAAGACTCCATGAGCTGAAGGTAAGCACTGTAAGACGGCTGCGGGAGAGAATATGCATACTAATCTTCCCTGAAAAAGGACCGCCCGTATTTAACACGTCCGACAGTTTTTTTTCATGAGACCTCAGTCAAGCAATGTAAGCTCACCATTCACGGGCCATTTGAAAGCCTTCGGAGCCCTCCTGGTGCCGCCCTGGATGTCATTGATCAACGCTTGCTCCCTAAACTAGCGCTACCCATCTGGAGCCCCAAGAATACCCCTTTTGGGACCTCTTGGGCCTTGTGTCGGTAGCTCTTGGGGTCTTTTGGGGCCCCCACCTTTTGGGCTCCTCTTTGGGCCATCTTGGGGCCATCTTGGGGCTTCATATGCCTACGGTAAGTTCGCGTCGTGTCGACCAGCGGCGACCCCGCCGCGGGCGTTCAAGGTTGAACGCCGCCATTGGCCCAGAATCGGCCTATATGGAACGATCGAGCGATCGAAAGTCGCCGATCGTTCGAGGATGAACGATCCACGCGGTGTCAGAAACCAACGCCGGGGTCGTCACGACACGAACCTGCCGTAGCCATCATTGGCACTGCTGGTGTGTTCGATGATTTGGCCTCCCGGGGGCGGCCCAGAATCGGCCTATGTGGAACGATCGAGCGATCGAAAGTCGCCGAGCGTTCGAGGATGAAATATCCACGCGGTGTCAGAAGCCAACGCCGGGGTCGTCACGACACGAAGCTGCCGCAGCCATGGTATCCATCATTGGCACTGCTTGTGTGCTCGATGACTGTTGGCCTCTCGGGGGCATCCTCGGGGTGCAGAGGGGCCTCCGGAGGCCCGCCTCGGCTGCATCCTCGGGCTAGCCGGGGCCATGCTGGGCGATCCAGAGGTGATGTGCCTGTTTTCCACCACCACCACCATAAGTTGGAGGGGGAGGGGGTCCTCCTCCTCCTCCTCCTCTTCCTCCTCCTCCTCCTCCTCCTCCTCCTCCTCCTCCTCCTCCTCCTCCTCCTCCTCCCCCTCCAACTTCTGGTAGTGGTGGTGCAAAAAAAAACAGGCCCATCAAGAGGCCCACCTCGGGGGAATTTTTCGTGCAGAAGTACGGGGGGGGCATTGATTTAAAAAAGCGTGCACGGGGGGCTTCGGGCCCTGGAGGGCTCCTTATCCGATGAGGGCGGCGGCAATATCCACTGCTGATCCGCGATTGGAGTTCCACGGGCTTCCCGACCCTGGATTCCTGATCCAAGCATCCGTATCCAGTGCCCCCACCGTAAAAGGTGCGTCGCCGCTGTCCGTTCTTTGCGCCCGTCGGGGGAGCTCTGTTCAGCACTGTGCGCTTACAGCAGCATGCGTCGCCTGCCTGCCTCATGAACGGGGGGCTCCAGGGACGACCCCGAGTTGCGGAGGAAGACTGGCAGGCGACAGCGCCGTTGCTTTGTGCCCAGGGTGAGGTGTTCCAGGGTCTTGCTTCAGCCTTTGCTGTCGGTTACAACGTCCTCACTACCACCAGAGACTTGATGATGGTAGGGATGGCGCGGTGGGCGAGAAGGAGAGAGAGAGAGATATAATAATACTCATACATAGTATACAACATGGTCTCGACGTGGATGTGGATGGTTGCCAACGTGGGTGCTAAATGGTGCGTTATGGCATTCAGTAAGTGACAACTATGCTGTGTAGGGTATGTGGTGTAATGTGTGTGTGTGGGTGTGGCGTAAGGTATGTGATGCAAGGTGTGCGGTGCAAGCTGCGTGGTGTAAGCTATCTTGCGTGAGCTGTGTGGTGCAAGCTCTTCTGCGTGGGCTGTATGGTGCAAGCTAGGTTGTGCAAGCAGTACTGTGTGAGCCATGCGGTGTGCTCCATGCGAGGTAAGCTACGTGGTGCAAGCTCTGCGGTGTAAGCTCTGCGGCATCTGCTATGGGGTGTGAACTGTGTCCTGTAAGCGAGGCCGTGCAAGCGAGGCGGTGTAAGCCACGTGGGCGGCGACGAGGCGCCCACGGGCGCCCACCAGGAGAGTATCCAGCAACCGACGACCACGCACAGGGTGCCCTAGAGGCGCCCACGGGCGCCTGCCTGGAGAGAGCCCAGCAACAAGCTACCACACATGGGGCGCCCTCGAGGTACCCACGAACAGCCACAGTCAGAGCACCCAACATCCAGGCCCCATGACTCAAAGGTGAAGTTAGACAGCCTGAACGCAAAAACAGTCGGAATAGGCAGACGCACGGATTTCAATGCTAAGAACTCCGTTCACGTTGAAGTGAAACATCAATATCCGTCACAGTGAATACCAGCGCATGTGTTAGGTATGTTTATGTTTTTGTGCTATATATCCACAAGCGTAGACTTAGTTATATTATAGTTTGTGTGTGTGTGCACTTGCGGTTGCACTTGACTTTGCACACTCGCACACACGTATGCTATGTACATATACCTAAACATCTACGTGCACACGCCTCCGTGTACCAACACGTAAGGGTATCCTCCTTAACCTCCCGACGTCTGACGTCTGTTGCCATTTTGTGCTCAGGCGCTGGGCTGTTTCAGATCAACGCTTGGGCGCTGAAGCTAGCCGCTGGGCCGTGCGCGCTCGACGCCGCGCTGCGGCGGTCAGTGACACAGTTCCCTGTGCGCCTGCACTGTCGAAGCCCATGTCGCCCCCGTGGGCGCGCAGACAGATGGCGGGCGACGCCGGCGCAAGCGTCACCACCCACCAAACCACCCCAACCCGTTTCCAGTGGGGGGGGGGTCGGGGAGCGTTGAAAAAACACATGGTGCCCGTACCCCCCCCAAACCGAAATTCGGGTCAAATTCGGGTCTTCGGGTTGGGTTGGGGTGGTCTGGTAGGTAGTCAAAGCGGTGGCAGGGGAAAGGCGGGCGCGGACGGCAGCGGAGTTCCATGCGGCTCCTCGGGGCAGGAGCCAGCCGGGCACGCGGGGGGGCCGTCTTCCTCACCGCCCATCCATGCAAAGCGACGGGGAGTGGCGCGAGGTTCACCCGAGAGTCACCTCAGGAGAAGCTGTCTGTTCTGGTCAAGGATCAGGAGGGAAAAAACCACAGACACAATTAATCGTCGATTCCCATGAAAATATGGGAAAATATGGGAAGTGGGGGGGAAGACAAAAACCCAGAAAATATGGCAACATATGGGGAATCCTTCTATTCGTGTGTATTTATTTGTGTGTCCTGGGGCCCCTTCAAAGGACTCAAGCGGCATCATCTGGTTCTCAGGCCGCCACGTCATCGTCCGCAGCCCCGTCGAGTGCCTGTGCTGCACGCGTGAGTGCGGTCCAGCTTCGCCCAGGTCTACGATAGTAGCGACACCCTTGCCTTCCAGAGCGGCGGCTCGGTCTTCGCGCGGGAGCACGTCGCCAAGGCCATGCATGGACTGCACAGTCAATCAATCGCTCGTCAATATGACCCCCGATCTTTCGAACTCTTGCCACTACATGTGCTAGCCGTGCCGCGGCCGTAAGAAACACGCGGGCCAAACCGCTGGCGTAGGCCTGGCACCATGAACTTGGGATCCGAGTGACAAGATTACGAACAAGCAAAAGAAGGAATCCCGCCTCAGCAACTCACGACCCTCAGCCTCGCCATGCGCGCGGAGCTCGCGAAGTATGGAAACAGGCTGTCGTTCAGAGCGTCGGCCTGGAGGAGGTCTACGGCGTCATCCTGAAATACGAGGGTCTGGGAGCCGCGGCTGACTTCACGAGTGCCCCCGGCGGCGACAATCACATCATGCACGTCTGCCCGCGCTGCACGACGCCCTCCTTCGAGCCGAAAGAGTGGATGCGATATGCGGAGCAGGCGCAGCAGTAAACACCTGGAGGCGCCATCGCGGGAGGCAGCCACTGGAGGTGCCTCAGCGAGAGCTGCGGCCTCCGGTGGGGGAGGGAAGGCACCGACGCGTATGAGTATCGGGTCATCGTCATCCCGTCCCAGGCCATTATCGGTCATGGGGGTGCGTCGGAGGCCAGCTACGGGAGGATCCACTTCATTCAACGGACCCTGGGGCATGAGCCGTCCGAGCAGGCGGAGATGGTCTGCTGTGGCCATGATGCTGTGGAGCAGGAGGTCATCCTGGCCGTGCTCAGGACGGGCAAGCTGGTTTCTGCATGTTCGCCCTCCCGCAGAGGGTCCCATCCTGGACCGTGAAGAGCGTGCTCTGCTCCTTGACTGTCTGCTCCCGTTCTTCGACAGCGAGGGCGCCTGCGGCAACCCGTGTGCCCGGCGGCCTGCAGCTGCGTCGGCAAGACTGTCAAGCGCCAGCATCGGCGGGGCTCCATGCGACCCGGCGGGGCGGGGGCCCCGCGAGAGAGCTGGCCGCCGCGCGGCCCAGGGCGCGACCAGGCTCGGCTCGAGGGGGGCCGCGCCGGGTTGAAAGCCGCCGCGTCTCCTCCTCGTCCCCGGCCTTGCGGGCCCTCTTGCGAGGGCGCGCGGGGTCGTCCAGCCCCGGGGGCGCGGCTCCCAGGGTTCTCTGCTCCGCGCGCAGCCGCAGCTCCCCTCGGCCAGGTGCTGGGCCGGGGGGGCGCGCGCCCCGCTGCCGCCGCCGGCCGGCGCCGGCCGGGCGGCCCCGCGCGGCCGCGAACGGACGCCAGGGTTCCACCTTCAGGCAGCCTGCGCCGTCCGCGCGCAGAGCGAGCCGCCTCCGCGACGCCCGTGGGCCCGCAACCTCGCAATCGCAATGTCATCCTGACAGCCGCTCGCGAGGCCGAGAGCGAGATGTGTCGCCGCGCCCCCGCGGGGGGGATTCCGACGGAGATGGGGCGAGGAGGGAATGGGGCGTCGGCCACGAGCCAGCGAAGACGGACTTCCTCTCCCGTCGCCCACGCGCCGAAGGGCGGAGGAGGAAGCTCGCGGGCGCGCGCCCCCGCCCCCCCGAGCGCGGCCAGTGGCCGCCTCCGTCGGGCGACAGCGCGGCCGGGAACGCGGCGGCGGCCGCCCGGCGACCCCGCCCGAGACAGCCGTGGGCCCGGCGCCCGTGCTTCGGCCTCCGCCCGCGCAGTCGCGTCCCGAGTTTTCGGTCCCGTAAGTCGGGCGTGGCCCTCGACGTCTTTCTGGGGCAGAGACGTCGGACAGACGTCGCAGCCTTCGCGCGGGCGCCCGTGCGCGTTTGGCAAAGGTGGAACCCGGCGAGGTCGGATGGCGCTGGCCTCTCCAACGCGGCCCGGCAGGACTACTACTGTGGGAGGCGAGTGGGGCGTGCCCGGGGTCTCGCCGCCCTGGAATCCACGACGACCGCGGGCGAGACGGACAGACAGATCGCCGATGCCCGCGCCCGTTGCGGTCGACGCAGTGCCCCAGGACCAGAGGTCCGCGGAACAACGGGCCAAGTGTCCAACCAGCTCGCCAGCTTCGCCCCCCTAGCGCTGAAGGTGCAACTGGCGGGCAGCGAGCAGGCGGCCGGCCTCCTCGAGCAGCCCGAGGACATCGGCGGCGACGGGGCGGGCGTCCATCGCGGACAACGCCCCGCCAGTGTGCGACAGCCGCCAGCGATGCGCGAGCTGCTCGGCCTCGACGACAGGCGCGTCGCGGCCTGGCCCCCGCAGCTGTGCGGGTGGGCGGCGCGGGGCTAGCGGCGCGCTGGCCATGCGGCTCGCCGCCCGGAATGGGGGGTGAAACCGCGCCTGGGGCCGTTTGGTAAACGCGCTTGCGGCGCAGGACAGGTGCCCGGCTGCGCCGAGGAAGGCCCCCCCCCATTAGAGAGCGGCCCGCTCGGCGGAGGCGAGGTCTGCATCGGCGGGGGCAGTGGCGAGGTCCCGCCGAGCAAGTGGGGCAGCCCCTTCCCCGTCAATCGCCGCGGCAGGAAGGTCGCCGCCGCGGCCTGCGCGGACTGGTGTCCGACGCGGCCAGTCCTGGTCGAGGCGCTCTCGGACCTCGGATCTCGGCGGCAGCGCCCTCGGGGGCCGTTGCAGCTTGGATGCCGACGGCCGCGCGGGCGCCGTCGTCGCAGCGCGGCGAGCCGAAAAGGGGGCGCCCCCCCGCCGATTCGGGGGCGCAGGGCCGCCGCGCAGCGGCAGGTGCATCGAGGGCCCGATGGGCTTCCATGAGGGCGCGGGCCCCCTTTCCTGGTCTCCGGGGCCCAGATCTCTTTTGGGGGCCCCCCAACTTGAGGCCCGAGCTCTTCGGGGGGATTGTGCAGCCATGGGCGGCTGGGCAGCCGCGGGGCGCGCCCCGCGCGAGATGGCGGTGCGGGCGCGCCCGGCCGGGGCCGGCCCGAGCGAGCCGCTCGCCCTGGCGAAGAATGCGGTCTACGAGCCAGCCAGAGGGTCCTCCGACGGTGGGCGCGAGCGCAAGCAGCGGCGGGGCTCCACGTGACCTTTCGGGGCGAGAGCCTGGCCCATGCGCGGGCGCGTGATGGCGCCGTTGCCGCGCGCCTCGCCCAGGAGGCGGCCAAATGGGCCGTCCCAGAAGCGGCCGAGCACAGCAGCGTGGAGGTCCGCAGCGACTGGCTCCAGGAACACCTCGCGGACGAGGTGTAATTGGGCAGGGTGGTCACATGGTTCTAGGTGCAGTTGCGCTGCCGCTTCCACGGCAACTGCTCCATAGCAGTGTTGGCAGTCCTGGAGGGCGCGAGCGGCAAGGGGCGGCTCGCGCGCATTGGCGCGCGCGGGGTCGCCGCGGGCAATTTGGCCCGATGCGCGGGCCGCGAGGGGGCGCCGATGCCAGCGGGGAATAACTGTGCATCCTGAGCTACTGCAGGGGGCGGTGTGGAGTCTTCTTCTCGCTCGTCACCGACGCCAGAAGCAAGCGTCGGCCCATCGAGATTCGCGCGGTCGAGTGAGGCATGCTGGTTAGCCAGTTCGAGGGCGAGATCTACGGCAACACCGTCGGCGCCTTCGGCGTCTTCAGCGCCTCGGAGTGGTGGGCCACGTGGTCTGGCGCCGCGCCCGGCGCCCGGCCCGTGGGGCAGCTCGCCCGCGCCGACGACCTAATGGCGATCGGCTCGGAGGGACGCGGGAGGCAAGCTGCCCACTCCCGGGTCGCCCTCATCGGAGGTTTCGGCTTTCCGGGGCAGAGGGCCAATGTGCGGGGCGGCCTCGAGTTGGTCTGGGTCGGCCCCCACTGCGCTTGCACCGCCTGCGCCATATACTTTCCGGAAGTGGGTGACGCTCGATTGGCCATCTGGTGCTTGGAGATGGTCGAGCGCGGCGCCGTCCACAGGAGTGAGATGGCGGCTGGCTTGGGGCGCCTGGGCGTCGCGGCGATGGCTCTCGTCTGGCCGCCCCTGGTGCCCGCGTGCGCTGAGTCCTTCAGCGTCGACAGGTCCGGCAAGAGGCGGGCCTCTTGGCCGCGGGCGGTCAGGCTCGCGCTGACGTGGACTGGCAGGCGACTGGGCAGCAGAGCATAGATGCTCGAGGCGCCGCTCGAGATCGAGGGCGATTTCCGCTCGGGCGCGAAGGCCGAGGCAGGGCGCTGCTGGATGAGCGGCTGGGAGGTGCTCCCGAGTAGCAGCGCTCGAGGGGCCCGGTTCCCATGCGCGCGATGGAGGTGGAGAAGTGCTGGTTCCCACGGGCCCGGACCAAGGCCGAAGATCCGAACGGGGCCATTGCCGCGCGGGTGCTTCTCAGCACGATGCCGCTGCGCAGAACTATTCTCGGGTGTGGGGGGGCTTCACTGGCGGGGGAACCTCGGGACTACGGGTTCGACCGACGACCTGGGGAACGCTGCGCGGCGTCCCGGGCCACGCCGACCAAGCGGCCATGGACGGTCCTCCTCCTCGAGCTCTCAGAAGAGCTGAGGTCGCACAAAATGGCGCTGGCTTGGATGGGATCCCCCACAACGAGAATTGGAATGCGGCCGACCTCGGCATAGTGAAGGTGCGAAGTTCCGACGAAGTTTGGGGTCGTTCCGCGGGGCCACCCTCGAGGAGAGGGGGTCGCTGGCCGGGGTGGCTGGCGGCCGGTGGCGGCTCCGCTCGACGTCCGTTCAGCATACTTTCCCAGTCGGAGGCTGCCGACCGCGCGCTTTGAGACGTGTCCCGTGCGGGGTTCGTCGACGGCCTCCCGAGCAGGGAGTGGCTCCGAGCGGCTGCCTGGCATGTCTCCGGGATCGTCTTGGCCCCCGCCTTATGGCGGGCTCCTCTTCGGCGGGGGCGCCCTGCCTTTGGGCCCCATCTTTCCGCAGCGGGCGGGGGCGGGGGTTCGGGGCGGGAGATGGGCCTCAGCTGCGGAGGGCCGATGAGAGATGGGCAAGGCTTCGAGAGCGCGCCTCTCTGTCCCTGTGCACGCGGGCGAGTGGCGAGCAGTGGCGACGGCGCTACGAAAACGGGAACAAGGAGAGGGGTGAGAAAAGGTGGATGGGCCTCTGACGTTCGCAACGTCCGATGGGGCCCCCAGCCTCCTCCTCACCTCTGGGTCTCCTCTCCCCCCTAAGTGTATCCTCCTTAACCTCCTGGCGTCTGTTTTCTTTTGGGTTCAGGCGTTCGTCCGTGTCAGAACAACCCGCCCGCCACCCTAGTGCATCAAGTTCTTGGGAGTGGCATGGGCCGGGCCCCCCGAACCACCACCCGAACAACAGACATCACCGTCACCTCCCCTATTGTGTCCGCCCATCGTGCCGCTACTCGTGCCCATCGAGGATACATGTATATCCACACATGATATATCTTTACATACATACACACATACACATACACTTAAAACATACAGGTATGTATGTATACTCACATGCATTTGCACATGCATGTGCAGTGCACATGCATCTGTACACATATCTATATATACATATACATCGAACCATGCACATACAAGTACATCGACACACAAACTTGCAGGCACGCAAACATGCATATCACATTTATGTGATTACACGGGTGACGGGCGTATGCTCGGCATCAATTTGTGCGTAGGGATAAGGACGAGGAGGACGAGGAGGATGAGGAAAACACGGAGGATGAGGAAGTGAATGTGGAACAAGAGGAGTAAGGGTGGGTGTGAGCATCATGATGACGAATAGTAGTGCAGAAAGGATGCAGGAAGGCAGGGAGGTAGGCAAACATAGCGGGAGGAGATACAGTAAGGCAGGGAACCTGGGATGCGCGTGGCGTATTCGGTTTGGGCAGAAAGACATCCTGGAGCGGGCCAGCACTTACAGCAGGGCCTTGTAATTTCCACTCCTGGCCAAAGTCCACACCTCGAGCCCAGCATGATTGTGGTCGCTGCCATTTCAGTCTATTCTGCTTGTTTCTGCATTCCGAAGGCGCTTGGTCTGACCGAGGAGCCTGGGCTGCGACCTGGCGTCCATTCCGCGTCCATCCCTCTTGCTCCCCAACACTCCGACTTCGTGTTTTGGCAGAGCGTAGAACCCGAGAGGCCTAGACCTCCTTCCGGCACCGGCTCCTCATCCCGAGCCGTTGTTTGACGGTCCCGGGGCCAGGCGAGGGCGCCCAGAGGCCGAAATTGATTCGAACATTCGCGTTTTTTTTGTTTGTTTGTTGTTTGTGTGTGTGTGTGTGTGTGTGTGTGTGTGTTTGTTTTGTATTTTATGTATTGTTTCCCTCCCCCCCCCGCCCCCCCACTGGAGGCTCTGGGGGTTCCTCGCTTCTTCGCCCTCCTCTGCCTGGGGGAGGCGGCTCGTGCTCGTTGTGGCGGCGGCCGGGGCGCAGAGCCCCCCGCGCGCCCCACGGGCCCGGCGCGGCGCGCGTCGGGCGGCGTTCCTGGCCGAAGGCGTCCCCGGAGGAGGTGGAGGAGGAGGAGGAGGAGGAGGAGGAGGAGGAGGTGGAGGAGGAGGAGGAGGAGGAGGGAAGAAGGAGGAGGAGGAGGAGGAGGAGGAGGAGGAGGAGGAGGAGGAGGGGGAGGCCCGGGGAGGGCCTCCCGGCATCGGCGACTACAGAGGGTCTGGTTGCGCTCGTTGTGTCGACCAGTATGGGGCGATGAAGTCTGTACTCCCTCCTCGTCCTCCTCCTTGTCCTCCTCCTCGTCCTCGTCCTCCTCCTCCTCTTCCTCCTCCTCCTCTTCATGCTCCTCTTCCTCCTCCTGCTGCTCCTCCTCCTGCTGCTCCTCCTCCTGCTGCTCCTCCACCTCCTCGTCGTCGTCGTCGTCCTTCTCCTCCTCCCCCTCCCCCCCCTCCTCCTCCACCTCCCCCTGCTCCTGCTCCTGCTCCTGCTCCTCCCCTCGCCTTCCTCCTGCTCCTCCCCCTCGTCGTCGTCGTCATCCTCCTCCTCCTCCTCCTCCTCCTCCTCCTCCTCCTCCTTCTCCTCCTTTTCCGCCTCGTCGCTGCGACCTCCCTGCTCCCTGGCCAGGCCCATCCTGAACCCAGGAGCTGTGTACACTCACTCCTGGCCAAACCAGGATGGCGTGGCGCATACACC
>CAUYUJ010017435.1:136355-151355 GCA_963575745.1 Prorocentrum cordatum
CGATCTCCTGCTCGACATCCTGGGAGGCCGCTACACCAGGCCCCGGGAAGCGCCCCCGGGCCCGTGCCGGGCGCCGGCGGGCGGCGCGCCCCAGGAGGAGGAGGAGGAGGAGGAGGGAGGAGGAGGAGGAGGAGGAGGGGGAGGAGGAGGGAGGAGGAGGAGGAGGAGGAGGAGGAGGGGGAGAGGGGAGGAGAGGGGGGAGGAGGAGGAGGAGGAGGAGGAGGTGCTGCCGTGCCCCGCCTTCGGGGGCAGCGGCCAGGGGGCCTCCAGGAGGGGGGGCCCCTGCTCCCGGCGGCTCGCAGAAGTCGAGGTGGAGGTCTTCGGCCTCGTTTCTTGACGAGCGACTCCGCGGGAGACGGGGAGGAGGAGGAGGAGGAGGAGGAGGAGGAGGAGGGGAGGAGGAGGAGGAGGGAGGGAGGAGGAGGAGGAGGAGGAGGAGGAGGAGGAGGAGGAGGAGGAGGAGGAGGAGGAGGAGGAGGAGGGCCGGAGAGGGGGGAGGCATCGGCGGCGAGCTTGGGGGGAGGGGGGGAGTGAGACGGAGGAGGCCTTCTCCGAAGGCGGCGGGGCTTCTCAGGAGCCCTCGCGCCTTCGGAGGAGCTTTCTGACGAGCGAACAACTCACACCCATACCCATAGGAGGGTCGAGAGGAGGGGGACTGGCTATGGGTATGGGTGTGATTGTCGGACCCGGGGGGAGGCTCCCGTTCGAGCGGGGACCCCCATCCGACAGCACGCACCCGTAGCCTCCTCCGTCCCCCCTATGGGTATGGGTGCGTGTTGTTCGATCGTCGTTCCTGTGGCCCCTCGGGGCCCTCACCGGGCCTCGGGATCGTCAGGCAACGGCGCGGGATGAGAGGTCGGGGCCCGCCGCGTCTCGGCTAGCTCGAGCCGCGGGCTGTCTGGGGGGCGTCCGAGCGGGGCAGCCACAGGGGGGGCGTCCAAGAGCGGGGTGGCGTCCAAGAGGGGGCGCCCGAGAGGGAGTGGGGGGAGGCTTTCGTTGGTTCGTTGGGGTTTTCTCGCCTCGGGATGCCTTCCAGCAGCTGCGCCTCGCCGAGCGCGTTCGATTGTCCTGGACGACCGCCTGAGACCCGAGCCGTGACTCGAATGTCAGGGGGCAATTATGTGGGGGGACAGGCTCAGGGGGCAACGCATCGATCCCCTCTCGCCCATTCATCGCCGATGCGGGCCTGATAGCCCACTCCGCCCAGGAACGGGCGTCTTCGTAATCGGGAGCTCGTCGCCGATCCATCGGAGACGTATCGCCGATTCCAGGTCGATGCTTCGTCCTAGCGTTCGCTCTCACACTTCTCTCGTGGCGACGCAATCAGGAGTGGAGGTTTGCTTTGCCGTTTCCTGGCTGGAGGCCCTCGCTGGGCTCCAGGACCGTCAAGAGGAGGGTCTGGATGGAAGACCGTTCCCCGTGAAGGGGTCCAGACCTCCTGGGGTCCATGTTGTGAGCAAGCGTCTCGGCGCCGGAGATCTGGGTTTCTCCTGGCTTTGGAGGGCAAAGTCTAACTGTTGCCAGAAGACCAATGTCTCGGGCCTGTGCTAAGCACTGTTCGCACTTTTTAGCCACAAGCCTCTGTAGGTACATTGGGCGTCGTTGCGTATTTGTAGACACATGTGGGGTCGGATACGTCTGCAGACAACGCGGCCGTTGCGCTCGGAGCAGCACAGAGTCGGAGACAGGATAGATCCGTGAGCGGCATGCTCCTGTTCCAGGTCAGGAGGCCACACATAAGACCTTACTATTAAACACATTAAAGTAAGAGGTATCACATATGCACATATATGTATTTATGTGTATATGTATATGTATTTAAGGTTTATATGTGTATATCATACGAACATAGATTAAACCTTCTCACAGCGTCAATCTCCAGAGGTCTGGACCCCTTCCCCCGGACCCGGTGTTTTTCATCCCGAGTCGCTTCCTGAAGGTCCCGAGGCGCGGCAGGGGCCCCCGCGGAGGCCGAAGACATCGACAAACCTCCCGTCGTGTTTTTTTCGCAGCGCTGTGAAGAGCAGCCTCGGCGCCAGAGATCTGGGCTCCCCTTGGCTTCCTCCTCCTCCTCCTCCTCCTCCTTCTCTCCTCCTCCTCCCCCTCCTCCTTCTCCTCCTCTCCCCCTCCTCCTTCTCCTCCTCCTCCTCCTCCTTTTCCTCCTTCTCCTCCTCCTCCTCCTCCTCCTCCTCCTCCTCCTCCTCGCCGCTGCCTCTGCCGCTGCCGCTGCCGCTGCCGCTGCCGCTGCCGCTGCCGACGCCAGCCACCGTCGGCGGCGGCACAGCCCCCCCTCCTGGGGAATGGGGAGGAGGAGGAAGGAGGTAGGAACATGATGCTGCTGATGATGCTGCTGATGATGATGATGATGCTGATGATGATGATGAGGAGGAGGAGGAGGAGGAGGAGGAGGAGGAGGAGGAGGAGGAGGAGGAGGAGTGAGGACCAGTGTAAACCCAAGAGTCATCAACGCTGTTGGAATCAACCCTCCCTTCGAGCTTTCTCTTCACATGCGTCTACATCTGTTCAGTTCCACTGAGGGAGTTGCCTCGTTGGAAGACAACCGTGTGAAGACCCTGACGCACTCCAAAACATGGTTCTCGGGATTCCAGCGCCACGGATCAACCTTACTGTTGCGTCTTGACGAGCCTGAATCGTGGCAGACCGCCGTTCTTGGGACTTCAAAACCGCGAACCAACGTAATTCTTGCACCCTCAAAACTTCAATCTTTCCAAAACACAATTTCTGGTACGCCGATCATGGGAACCCGTGGAACTCTTGCATACAAAATGCGTGCGGCGCTAGGGCGAGAACCACACTTTGAAACGGAACCGCCCTCAACCCGTGAAACTCTGGCAAATTATCAAAACGAATGTACGCGACGCTAAGGCGAGAGCCACATTTTGAAAACGAACCGCCTTCAATCCGTGAAACCCGTGCAAATTGTTAAGACGAATGTGCGCGGCGCTAAGGCGAGATCCACACTTTGAAAACGAGCTGACGTCAGTCCGTGACCCTCTTGCTTTTATCATGATCGAAGACGAATATGCGCGGCGCTAAGGCAAGAGTCGCATTTTGAGAACAACCCGCCCTCAATCCGTGGATCTCCTGCAACGTTTCAAAACGAATTTGCGCGGCGCTAATGCGAGAGCCACATTTTGAAAACCACCCGCCCTTCATCTTTGAAACTATTACCGCTTTTTAAGCTTCAGGGTCATAAATGGCGAGGGAAGCTCAGGCGAAACGCCCGGCCCGCCCTAACAACTTGCCTCGGGGTGCGACAGGGAGGAAGTACATAGCACCCCGCAGATGCGGATAAGAGTGAGTGGGCGGTGGGGACGTCGGCAGTTTGCGAGACTCTGGAGAAGCCCGCCGCAGGCGCCAAAGTTTCACAAATTATGCAACGAGCCCGCCGCAGGCGCCGATTATTCGTTAAACCAATGTGGGTAGGTCGCGGGTGGGTCGCAAATGGGTCGCGGGTGGGTCGCTATTGGGTCGCGGGTGTAGAGGGCAGAATCTCCACCCCATAACTTATCACCAAGACAAGCGAGGCCGTTTAGTAAACGCACACAAGGAATGAATTGAACCGGGCAGGACTGTGGGTCGCGGGTGGGTCGCGGGTGGGTCGCGGGGTGGGTCGCGGGTGGTTCGCGGATGGGTCGCGAGGTGGGTCGCGGGTGGGTCGCGGGGTGGGTCGCGAGGTGGGTCGCGGGGTGGGTCGCGGGGCGGGTCGCGGGGTGGGTCGCGGGGTGGGTCGCGGGGTGGGTCGCGGGTTGGTCGCGGGTGGGTCGCGGGTGGGACGACGACAACAACAACACCAACAACATCACAACCACCAGTAACAACAACACCACCACCAACAACAACAACCACAACAGCACCACTGGCAACAACACCAACAACAACACCAACAACACCAACAACGGCAACAACACCGCCACCAACAACACCACCACCACCAACAGCAACAACACTAGCAATAGCAATGACAATAACAACTCCACCACCACCAGCAACAACAACACCACCAGTAACAACAACAACAGCAGCAGCAGCAGCAGCATAAGCAACAACAACAACGCAACAAGCAGAAATCTCACCACGAAATCCTTATTCAGCCACGCACCCAGGGACAAGGAATGACCGTTCGGCCCCCTCACTCTGATTTGTAAGGAAAAGGAATGAAGGAGGAGGAGGAGGAGGAGGAGGAGGAGGAGGAGGAGGAGGAGGAGGAGGAGGAGGAGGAGGAGGAGGAGGAGGAGGAGGAGGAGGAGGAGGAGGAGGACGAGGAGGACGAGGGGGCGGGGGAGGGGGAGGGGGAGGAAGGGGAGGCCGGAGGGGGAGTGGGAGGAAGGAATATTTTGGACGAGGGGGAGGGTCTCCCGCCGTTGCCCCTGCTGCACTGCCTCCCCGCTGCCGCCTGCCTCGCTGCTGCCGCTGCCGGCCGGCGGCGGCGGGCAGCTCCAGCAGGCCATCGCCGCAGCGCAGGGCGAGCGCAGCAGCGTGGCAGGCTCCCGTCTGCGGGGGGGGGGGGGGGGGCGCGGGTGGCGGAGGCGACGGCGCGGCGCCTCGCCAGACGAGGGACAACGTATGGCATAAGCGTGCGGCGATCGGAACTCTGGGTGGCCAGCCACGCGCAGAGGGGGGGGGGGGGAGCGGGGTGGGCTTCTTAGAAGCACCCCTGCTTCTTAGAAGGCGCGGGCCTTATCTACAGATGCAAGCCCGGCGTCTTCTAAGAAAGAAGCCTTCCCCCCTCCCCCCACCCGCTTGTGCGCGCCGCCAAGGAACGTGTCGCGCCGCCAGTTCTGGCCCACCACGCTTCGGAGCGACACGCTATCCATTTCCCGGCCCCCTCGCGCCAACGGCCAGAGCCATTCTCGACCTCCCAGCCCCAGAATTATCATTATTATCATTATTATTACTATTATTATTATTATTATTATTATTAGTTTTTATTTTTATTATCATTATTATTATTATTAGTATTACTATTATTATTATTATTATTATTATTATTATTATTATTGTTGTTGTTTATGATTATTATCATTATCATTATTATTATTATTATTATTATTATTATTATTATTATTATTAATAATATTATTATTCATATTATTCATATATCTATAAATTATACATATGGTTTGCATATATATATATATATATATATATAACAAGTTTGTCTCGGCCTGTGGGGCCCGTTTTCGGTCCCCCCGACCTTCGAAAGCGGATCTGCGGCGAAGATTTGCACCCGATGGGCTCTGGGAGGTGTCCAGGGGGTGATTTTGAGCGGATCAGCTCTTACCTAACTTTTCTCGGGGCCCACCCAGATGAGACCCCCTGGCCGCCTCGAGGGTGAGAGGTGCTCGTGTCGGCGCAGCACCTCGCCAAACGAGGAACAACGAACGACATGAGCGCAAATTTTAGGAGGTCGCCTGGGCTCGAGGAGCAGCAGTATACTGAACCATACATTTTCGGAGGTCTGCGCGGATTTCTTGGGTCGACGCTGGCCCCTCTGGCGGCGCCACTGGCGCCACCCCTGGCGAGCTCCGCGCGCCAGGGAGAGGGTCCAACGCCGATTTATGAGATCCGCGGGGACCTCCGACAGTTATATTCAAGACGTTGTTTGTTCCTCGCGCCAGGGCGGGTCTGCTTCCGCTCTCCCCGATGAAGTTAAGACGATCAAGACGGACGACGAAAGCACCGTTGTGCACGCTGTCCTCGAATAGTGAGTCAAGCGGCATATTTGTATTTGTTCGGAGCTCCGCGCGTTTTTTTCTGGATCTGCGCTGGGCCCTCCTGGCGGCGCCTTCGGCGCCGCCTCTGGCGCGCTCCGCGCGCCAGGGAGGGAGTCCAGCGCCGATCCAAGAAGTCCGCGCGGAGCTCTGAAAGTTTGTGTTCATGCTTCTTTGGCCTCCTTCGCTGTGATCAGTGTCGGGCCAGCTGCGCCACTGGTAGGGCCCCCTCGTCGCCGCGGCCAGGCGCAGCTCGGAGACCTGTTGCGTTTGCACCTCTCGGGAGGGCTCCCGGACAGCTTTTGAGCTACTGCTGTCTCAGTTTGCCCCTCGCGGCCCCAGCCTGGCCGCTGAGGCCGGGGGCGCGGCGTCGGCAAGAGGCTCTGCTGGGCGTGTCGGCTCCTCCTCCCGCCTCCTCCTCGTCGTCCTCCTCCTCCTCTTCCTCCTCCTCCCGTGCCCTGCCGTGCGGCGTGCGGCGATCCAGCTAGAAGGATGCCGCAGAAAGGTAGGGTCTAGGGCTCCAGTCGTTGTTTTTTGCGTTGTTGCATGTCTCTGGAATCGTCGGGTCTCAGGAGTGCCGTGCCGTGCCGTGCCGTGCCGTGCCGTGCCGCTGTGCGCAGCAGGCGTCCTGCGCGTGCGCCTTCGTTCGCATCCCCGTCGCGTCTCGTCAGAGTCCACCTTTTGCCTGTCGTTCGGGGCTCCCGCGCAGGGTGGCCCGAGTTCTCGTGGAAAGGCCGGCCCCGCTGTGCCTCGAGCAAGACGACCTTCGCTTGCCGTCGTCTTCAGAGGGGGATCGGCGCCACCCCAACATTTTTATACTTATATAGCTGCGTCGCCCCCCCCCCCCCCCCCCGGGGGGGGGCGCGCACCGAGAAATCGTGCAGTATATATATATATATATATATATATATATATATATTTATATATGCGCCGTGGCGGGCGCTTTCTGGCCACACCGCTCGGGAAACGGTACAGTGGGGGCGCGCATCAAGAAACGATCTACTTTTCGTCAGGGTGCCCTGGGTTTCTTCGCTCCGCGCGCTGCGCGGTGGCTTCCCGCGGCCGTCAGAGGAGCTGCTGCGCTCCTGGTGCCCCGTGCTCTCCCTCAGGCGCACCGCGCGCGCGCGGGTTGTCAGGGCTGGGTTGCTGGCGAGGGCCTCCTGCGACCGCATCCGCACTGTGTGCTACAAGATGGTCCGACTACACGTTCGGGTCGGACGCGCGCCTCCAAGGAGAGCATACAGTCGCAGGCCTAGAGAGTGATACCAACACCAATTTCGGCGGTGTGCCTCCACCGAGGGAAGAAGATCCCGATCTCGGTGACGGTGGTAATATTCTGGCTTCCAGGGTGGCCGAACTATTACCACCAGCACCGACAATCTAGGATCATCTTCCCCCTGTGGAGGCAACCCTCTGTCTTGGTGTTGGTGCCAATTTCCAGGCCTCCAATACAGTACTAGTATGTCTCCGCGCGTCCCACGAGAGTGTTCCACGGTCTGCTGCCCCGAGGCCCGTGGGGACATGGGGAGCGTCGGCTGGCGCGCCGCGTCGCGGCGGCTCCGGCCGCCGCCTCCGCCCCGCGCGTCCCCTGCTCGGCCCGTCGCTCCTCCTTCTGCTCCCCTCTCTCTCCCTGCCTCCCTCCTCTCCCCCCTCCCCCCTCCTCGTCGCCAGCACGCGAGCAGCGACTCTCTGCCGTTTTTCCGTGTGCGGGGCTCGTTTCGGTCTCTGGCCAGGCGGCGTCATACGCGATGCCTTCGCACGTAACGGTTGCTTTGCTCAGACTGTCGGCGATTGTGCGGAAGTTTTGCCAGAATGGTACCCGTCCCTCCCTGCTGCCTCCTCTCCACCTGTCGATCTCGCCCGCCCTCTCTCTCTCCCTGCAGCCGAGCTGCCTCTCGGGCGAAAGAGAGGCGAGAGAAGGTCGGTGAGGCGGTGGAGTCGCCCGCACTCCGGCGCCGTGCCTCCCTGCCTGCCTCCCTCCTTTTCTCCGCCCCTCCCTCCCCCCCTCCTCAGCTCGAAGAAGAAAAAAACGCATAAACATAAACTTTCGGCGCTCCGCGCGGATTTCTTCGATCTGCGCTATGGCTTTGGCGGCGCCTCTGGCGCCGCCCCTGGTGCGCTCCGCGCGCCAGGGACGGGGGCCCAGCGCAACTCCAAGACATCCGTGCGGACCGTCGAACAAGTCCATGTTTATGTTTTTTTTTTCTTCCTCTATCAGTGGTCCTTAGTCGTTCATTCCATCCCTCCCTCTCTCCCTCCCTTTCTCTGCCCCTCCCTTCCCCTCTTCAGTCGCCCTCAGTCGTCCATTGCGTCTCTCTCTCCTTCCCTTTCTCCGCCCATCCCTCCTCCTCCTCAGGCGTTCTCAGTCGTCCATGCCGTCCCTCACTCCCTCCCTTTCTTTCGTAGGGCCTAGATCAGGTCACTTGTGGCCGGTATCCTGTTTTGTGGGTGAGTTCCTCCACGGCTTGCGCCGCCTCCTCGAGGGCAAGCGCTGCTGCTGTAGAAGAAGAAACTGGATCGCAGACGAAAGTCCTGGCTATGATAAGTGGTTCCCTCCCCTCCTGCCCCCCCTTCCGCTCAGCGCCCCTCGCGCACGCCGCCAGGGTCTGCCAGCTCCCTGTCCCTGTCAGTTTCGACGGCGCTCAAGAGCGAGGACGCCGCGGCGCGGCCATGGGGGGGGGGGATTCCAGCTGCCGTTTCGTCCCACTGTGTCCAGGCTCGTCCAGTCTGCCTCGTCCTCCCCGTCCTCCACCCGAGGCGCTCAAGGAAGGGCCCTGTCTTCGAGGAACGAAGAAGTCCTCGGCGGATGGCGGTGAAAGTAAGCATCGGCTTCCTAAGAGATGGCAGGGCTTTTTTGGTGCAGGGTTCTTTGAACCCGCCACCTGTCCCTTGTCGGCAGCTGGACGGCACGATCAGGAACGCCTGCTCAGCATGCCGCTGTGCCAATCCTGGTCCACAACGCTGCGGCGCGACGCGCTGCCACCGTCCCCGCTCCCGAGCGCCAACTGCCAGAGCTTTCCTCGGGTGCCCCCAAGCGGTGCGGTGACCACGCCGCACGCCGAGTCGGTGGGGATTCGGGGTCACCGCGCGGCCTGGAAACTCGGGTCGCGCTCCGAATCTGCTTGTGGGCGGCCGGGGCCCCCAGAGCCCCAAAGCCGTGCGGTGGCGGACCGCCCGGTGAGGTCCCCGGGGGGTCTCGGGCTCACCGCCGGGCCCGTCGCCGCGCCGTGCCAGGACGCGTGTGGCCTTCCGCGCTCCCCGCCCCGCGGAGCGGAGCGACGCGCCGCCCGCCTGCAGGGCGCAGCGTGTCGCCGGGCCGCTGCCGCGGCACGCTAAGGAGGAGGAGGAGGAGGGGGGGGAGGAGGAGGAGGAGGAGGAGGAGGAGGAGGAGGAGGAGGAGGAGGAGGAGGAGGAGGAGGAGGAGGAGGCGGAGGAGGAGGAGGAGGAGGAGGAGGAGGAGGAGGAGGAGGAGGAGGAACTCCCGACCGCGTGCGGTGGGGAGCCTGTGGCGCAGCGTGTCGCGCGGCCAGTGCTTGCCCAACACTCCTCGGCGCGGCGCTCTGTCCACAGCTCCGTCTCCCAGGCGCCGGCGTGCCGAGCCTCTCCGGGCCTCCCGCGCCGCGGAGCGGAGGGACACGCTATCCGCCCGCAGGGCACGGCGTGTCGCTTGGACTGCCGCCGCGGCACGCTGAGAAGCAGAAGTGTTCCCGACCGAATAGGTCGGCTGCGCGTAAGATTAGGTCGGGCCTGTCCCTCTACAGTAGGAATATCAAAAATAGCCAACAAATAGTCAGGGTCCGATTTCCTGAATATTTTTGACTGTTTCGGAATATTTTTTGAGTATTTTTTTCCGTCGATAATCGACCTGTAGGGGGACATGCCCGACCTAAGCGTAAGGGTGATCTTCCGCTGGAGTGGCCATTGGTGCTGGCACAAAGGGGTCCTGCCAGCACTGGCTGGCGCGTTCGGCTTGCTTCGATTTGGCCTCCCCGCGGCCCCCTGCAGCCGCGCACCACAGGTCACTTCTGCCCAGGGTCACCCTTAATGGAGGATGACGATTAATAAATGACCAGGGGTCGTGTTCACGCGGCGGAGCCAGGGATGACGATTAAAAAAACCGGCCGCGGGCTGGAACACTATTTTTGATTGTTCTCCTCCAGTCAAAAAATTATGCAGAAACAGCAGAGAACTATTTGTTTAAATCGTTCTCTCCCATTTTTAAAACTAACCGTCATCCCGCATTACGTGCAGCCGTCTAGGTGTCCTTGCCCTGCCTCGCGGCCGCGCTGCGACCCGTGCGCTTCGGAGGCCGCCCTGGGGGCATTGCGGTGCACGTCTCAGATCGACCCCCTCGGCCACGACCACGGCAGACCGCCTGTCAGGAGAAGCGTGATGTTTTCGGGCGTTGTCGGGATGCCTTCCAGCCGCTGCGCCCCGCCGAGAGCGTTCCATGGGGTGCCCGGATCTTCCCGCACGGCCGCCAGAGGCCCGAGGTGTGACCCGACAACCGCCAGGGGATCGGCGCAGGGGGAGGTGCATCGTCCCAGTCCTGGGCATCGCTCGGACGTGTGCATTCTTCCTTCGGCGAGGACCATCGAGGAGCATCCTTGATCATTCAGCGAAAAAGCCACGCACGAAACCAACAAAAAAAAACACAGGGAATGGACGTCCGAGCGATGGCGAGAGTCGCCCATTCATCGCCGACAGGGGCCTGATATCCCACCCCGCCCATGAACTTCCGGATTCGCTGTCGGGGGCCCATCGCCGACCGATCGGCGGCGTGCCGCCGATTGCAGGTCGATGTTTCCCTGCCGAGCTGGTCCCCCCTCGAGCGTTTCCTCCGAGCTGTGGCCCACTATCCTGGGGCACAGGGCCGTGCTCAGGCTCACCTCTGGCGGTTTTGCCGGTGAGCTCTTGCTTCGCCGCCTGGCGTGTGTCTGGTCTTCGTCCTCTTCCCTCTCCTGCGCGCTGGCCAGTTGGCTTTTGGGTTCCCCTGTTTAGCTTTCTCGCTGGTGCAGCCATTCTGCCTCGCCGCCGACGGAACAAGTGTCTGCTCTTCGTGTCCTCCTCCTCCTTTCCCCCTTCCTCGTGCTTCTCTTCAGAACGTGCTTGCATGCCTCCCAACATCGTATGGTTCCTGATGGGTAAATGTCGCCGACGAGCTCTGCGTCACCCTTGCTGGCTACAGCTGTGAGGCTGATGGCCGACGGCCATCGCCACCTCAAAGAGCAGTTACACTTGTGGAGGACGATCAATGGAGAGGAAGCATGCGGCCAAATAATTTCCAGATGTCTAAAAGACGTTTCAAAGATGCTTAGAACATGTAAAACACATGTTCGAAACATGTTTAGAAAATTTACACATTTTAGACGCACTTTCAGTTCAATGATCAGATTGTTAGAGTGTCCATTGTCATGGCATCCACATAGTTACACCCAGTTGAGTCTTGCTGGAGCGCCCTCCTGGCGCTCTTGTAATGACGAGTGGCCTCGCCAGCGCGGTCCTGGACGGCAAAATGAGGCCTGTCGTCAAGATGAGGTCCGATCCACTCGAGACCCATTCTCCCACCCCAGCTCGGGCCGGGATCGATAACAGACCACTTCTGTTGCCCGGCAGGGTTTACCCACAAGGGGGCCCTCACTTCTTTGTGCACATGGTATGGTGGCTGTTCCGTGCTTGCACCTGGCTCCTCCGTTCTCGGGGGGCGGGCCAGCGATCTTTCCCAACCATCCTGTGGTGTTGGGTCCTCGTTTTGAAGAGACGGTGGCCCGCGTCTCTCCTCCTTTCCTCCTCTCCCCCCTCCTCCCTCCTCCCTCCTCCCACCATCATCATCGTCATCACCATCATCGTCGTCATCATCACCGTCATCACCATCATCGCCATAATCCTCAGCGTCCCGCACACCCATTTTGGCACACCCCTCACACGTTTCGTGGCCCCATAGGGAGCTCCGCCGAAGGTCCCAGTGGGTGTGCCCGCATGCGTCCCGCACACCCATTTCGGCACACCCCTCACACGTTTCGTGGCCCCATAGGGGGCTCCACCGAAGGTCCCGGTGGGTGTGCCCGCATGCGTCCCGCACACCCATTTCGGCACACCCCTCACACGTTTCGTGGCCCCATGGGGAGCTCCACCGAAGGTCCCAGTGGGTGTGCCCGCATGCGTCCCGCACACCCATTTCGGCACATCCCTCACACGTTTCGTGGCCCCAGGGGGGGTTCCGCCGAAGGTCACAGTGGGTGTGCCCGCATGCGTCCCGCACGCCCATTTCGGCCCACCCCGCGCACGTTTCGTGGCCCCATAGGGAGCTCCACCGAAGGTCCCAGTCGGTGTGCCCGCAGGCGTCCCGCACACCCATTTCGGCACACCCCTCACACGTTTCGTGGCCCCATAGGGGGCTCCACCGAAGGTCCCAGTGGGTGTGCCCGCATGCGTCCCGCACGCCCATTTCGGCACACCCCTCACACGTTTCGCGGCCATAGGGAGCTCCACCGAAGGTCCCAGTGGGTGTGCCCGCATTCGTCCCGCACACCCATTTCGGCACATCCCTCACACGTTTCGTGGCCCCATCGGGAGCTCCACCGAAGGTCCCAGTGGGTGTGCCCGCATTCGTCCCGCACACCCATTTCGGCACATCCCTCACACGTTTCGTGGCCCCATGGGGAGCTCCAGCGAAGGTCCCAGTGGGTGTGCCCGCATGCGTCCCGCACACCCATTTCGGCACACCCCTCATACGTTTTGTGGCCCCATAGGGAGCTCCACCGAAGGTCTCAATGGGTGTGCCCGCATGCGTCCCGCACACCCATTTCGGCACACCCCTCACACGCTTCGTGGCCCCATAGGGAGCTCCACCGAAGGTCTCAGTGGGTGTGACCGCATGCGTCCCGCACGCCCATTTCGGCGCACCCCTCATACGTTTCGTGGCCCCATAGGGAGCTCCACCGAAGGTCCCCGTGGCGCAGTCCGCATGCGTCCCGCACACCCATTTCGGCACACCCCTCACACGTTTTGTGGCCCCTTAGGAGCTCCGCCGAAGGTCCCAGTGGCACAGTCCGCATGCGTCCCCGCCATTCATGTCGGCACACCCCTCACACATTCCGTGGCCCCATAGGAGCTCCGCCGAAGGTCCCAGTGGCACAGTCCGCATGCGTCCCGCACACCCATGTCGGTGCACCCTTCACACGTTTCGTGGCCCCATAGGGAACTCCACCGAAGGTCCCCGTGGCGCAGTCCGCATGCGTCTCCCTTACCCAGTACAGCGTTACGTGGCTCCAAATGGAGCCCCACCGCAGGTCCTAGCCAGCCAGCTAGCTATCTTTGCTCCGCGCAGCGGACGACCCGCGCGCGTCGTTGGGACCCCTCCGGGGCGATTAGCGCGCGTCGCGGGGACTCCGTGCTGCGTTCTGCCCAGCGCCTCGCTCGCCCGTCGTCGCTCTGCCCAGCGGCAAGAGCCTTGCCCGCTATCAGCCAGCCAGCTAGCTCTCTTTGCTCCGCGCAGTGGACGACCCGCGCGCGTCCCTGGGACCCCTCCGGGGCGACCTGCGCGCGTCGCGGGGACTCCGCGCTGCGCTGCGCCCGCAGCCTTGGACTTTTGAGTGCGCGGGCAAAGAGGGAGTAAAGGAAGGGGAGGAAGCGGGCGCGATCCTCGCGGGGGTGCGCGCCGACATTGGCGTCACGGCGCGCGGGCGATGCCGTCGGGGAGTCCCGGGGAAGCTCCTTGCGGCGGCCACGCTCAGCGTCACGAGTACTCAGAGGCAGTCGTTGTCAAACTATTGATATTTATATACAATTGCACCATGCTTTGTTATACTCGCGTTCATGCACGTAGACTCGCTCGCACGCAAATTCATTCACAGTCAGACGCACACGCGCGCACATTCACCCGCGCTCAGTCTCCCTGCGTACTCAGATCAATCGTTTTCGCTCGCGTTGTATACCACGCCACTCATGTCGGCACACCTCGAGCACGGTTCGTTGCCTGATAAGGATCGCCACCGAAAAAGTGAATCACTATTGCGGTACTCACACCTGCATCTGGTTGGGTCCCTCGTCAGGCTAATTTTTTCCGAGCTCCTCCTGTTACGGTACCCCACTGGCTTCTCATGGATCCCGCCCTCTTCCTCGCTGCTCAGTTTCGCTGTGTTTTGCCCAGCTGTGCTTGACGCTCCTTGGCCTTGCGTTGTATCTTTTGTTTTGAGCTAGACTGCCGTGCCTTGTATTGCTTCGCTTTGCCTTGTCGGATTTGCCCGATTTTGCATTTCATTGCATCGCGTTCGTTGGATTTGGCATCGCTTTGAACTGCTTTGCCTTGCGTTGCTTTGCCCTGCTCTGCCCTGTTTTGCCCTGTTTTGCCCTGCCATGCCATGCCTTTCCTTGCTTTGCTGTGCTGTCATTCGCACTGCAGTTCATTTGTCCCTTTGCTTCGGATACGTGTTGCTTTGTTTTCTCGACAGTGCTGCCCTGCATTGCGTTGCTTTGCGTCGTTTTGTTCGGCATTGTTTTGCACTGCCATGGGACACATTCCTCCGCGTGTTTGTATTGACATATATATGTATATATACATATACACATGTGTATGCCTGTAGGCATGTATGTATGTGTGGTGTGTGTATGTATGTATGTATGTATGCATGCATGCATGCATGTATGTATGTATGTATGGATGTAAGTATGTATGTATGTATGTATGTGTGTATGTGTGTATGTGTGTATGTGTGTATGTGTGTATGTATGTATGTATGTATGTACGTATGTATGTATGTATGCATGCATGCATGTATGTATACATGCATACATGCATGCCTGCATGCATGTATGTATGTATGTATGTATGTATGTATGTATGTATGTATGGGTGTATGTTTTTGTTATATATATATATGTATTATTTACCTCGGCGACTTGTACATTGCTCTGTTCTGCTCTGCGTCCGTTCGTACACGTACATCATTGGTCTACCCAGATTCAGTTTTTAGTTTAAGCTTCGTTGCTTTTCTCTGCGCCGCAATGCATTCGTCGTTTCGCGTCGCTTGGGGCGACGTGTCCTGCTTTTCATTTTGCCGCGCTCGCAGGGTCAGCCCTGCACCGTGCCTGCACTGCACGTGCGCAGCGCGGATCGCTGCGCTGATCTGGCGGGGGGGGCAGCCTAAGGTAGTGGAGCGCAGCTCATTTTGAATCAGCGCAGTGCAGGAAAGGATCGGAGGAAGGAGGAGGCAGTGGAAGAGGTGGCGGAGGAGGAGGGCGAGGACGAGGAGGATGAGGATGA
>CAUYUJ010017435.1:153855-161355 GCA_963575745.1 Prorocentrum cordatum
TGATGCTGATGGTGATGATGATGATGATGATGACGATGATGATTATGATGATGATGCGGATGATGATGATGATGATGATGATGATGATGATGATGATGATGATGATGATGATGATGCTGATGATGATGATGATGACGCTGATGAAAATGATGATGTTGCTGCTGCTGCTGTTGATGATGCTGATGATGATGATGATGCTGATGATGCTGATGATGCTGATGATGATGATGCTGACCATGATGATGAGGCTGAGCATATGATGATGATGTGCTGATGATGATTGATGATGAGGATGATGAGGATGCTGATTATAACGATAAGATGATGACTGAGGGAGGAGGAGGAGAAGGGAGGAGAGGAGGAGGAGGAGGAGGAGGGGAAGAGGAGGAGAAGGAGGGGGATGACCAGGAGGAGCATGAGAGCACAAGCCAGGAGGGATGAGGAGGAGCAGAAGGAGGGAGGAGATAGGAGGAAGGAGGAGGGAGGAGGAGGGAAGGCAGGGAGCAGGGAGCAGGAGCAGGAGCAGGAGCAGGGAAGCATGAAGGAGGGGAGGGAGGAGAGGAGGAGGACGGAGGAGGAGGAGGAGGAGGAAGCAGGAGCAGGAGAGTAGGAGGAGGAGGGAAGGAGGGAGGAGGGAGGAGGAGAGGAGGGAGGAGCAGGAGAGAGGAGGAGGAGGAGGAGGGAGGAGGAGGAGAGGAGGAAGGAGGAGGATCTGGATGGGAATTGGGAACCACGTCGGGAGCAAGGCTGGGCCATCCAGCAACGAAGGATGAAGAGCCGACCCTGCACCGCTAAGCGGCACAGGGCGGCCCTCCAAACAACATGCCAGAGGACCCGACCTAGAGAGAACAACCGCGATGAGTCCCACGCAGTGCAAAGCAGGGGCAAGCAAGCGGTAGGCTACAAACCAGTTCCATTGGTTGCCTCCGCTGGCCACGAGGAATCAATGAACTGCGCACGATATAGCACAGTCGTTCAAAAAGAAACAATATCCTTCTCCTCCACCACCACCTCCTCCTCTCCTCCATGCCTCCACCACCCCATAATCGAGCAGACAACACCGGGCGAAGAGGCAGGGGGAGGGAGGGATACAGAATGAGGCAGGAAGGGAGAGGAAGGCTAAACGGGAGCAAACCGCTTGGCCATCACATCCTTCTCATTGTCCTTGCTCTTGGCAGGAGGCGCTCCCGTACTGAATCGAGCAAGACGTTCTTCACGAGACACATGGCGAGCAGCAGGGGCTCGCACCTGGGCCCGCGAGTTATGGCCATCTGCCCAGGCGTCCCGACTGGCAGAGGGGGCGGCAGCATCGCCAGGAAGAGCTCCAGGAAGCGGCGCATGTCCCGCCTGGCCGGCAGCGCCTGCAAAGGGAGCAACTCCACTGCCGTGAACAGCTCCAGAAGCACGAGGAGTGGGTGCAGCATCAGCAGCAAGAGGAGAAGCAGGAGGGTTGCCGGGGGGCGCACCAAAGGCCTCCTTGGCCTTGCCCTTGCCGTTCCCGATGACCTTGCCCTTGTCCTTACCGGCCTCGGAGTAGGGCCTATCACTTGGGTCTCGGCTTTCGCGAAAAGAACGAGAGTAGCCAGGAACGCCAGAAACAACATGGGGCTCAGGATCTTCACCGAGACCGTGAACAGCTGCCGAGAAGTTCAAGTGCCCAGCTGACGCGAGCAGCATGCGGAGCTCTGCAATCTCCTGTTTCATCACGCTGAGCTCGCGCCGCAACTCGGAGACCTCCGAGGCCCCAACACTACCTGGAGCGGAGGTGTGATGCGCGGCACCGGCCTGGCGCAGCGACAGCAGCCATTGCACGTTGCGGGCAGTGGAGCGCTGTTTCTGCTCGCGACGGCGGCGAGCAACACCAGACGAGGCAGCGCCGACAGCAGCGCCAGACATGGCCGCGGCGGCGCGAGCGGGGCAGTCAACCTGGGGAGGTCGCCTGCCAAGCGGAGGAGGAGGAGGAGGAGGAGGAGGAGGAGGAGGAGGAGGAAGGAGGAAGGAGAGGAGGAGGAGGAGGGGGCCGAGGAGGAGGAGGAGGAGGAGGAGCAGAGCAGGAGGAGAGGAGGAGGAGGAGGAGGAGAGGAGGGGAGGAGGAGCAGGAGGAGGAGGAGCAAGGAGGGAGGAGGAGGATTTGGAGGAAGGAGGGAAGGCGCAGGAGGAGGAGGAGGAGGAGAGGAGGAGGAGGAGGAGGAGGAGGAGGAGGAGGAGGAGCAGGAGCAGGAGCAGGAGCAGGAGCAGGAGCAGGAGGAGGAGGAGGAGGAGGAGCAGGAGCAGGAGGTGGAGCAGGAGGAGGAGCAGGAGTTTGGTTTTACCTTCAGGCTGCATTGACTTCGGGCTGCTCCCACCCCGCCTGTTCTCTCCTTGCGCCTCTGCGATCGGGGACGCATGCTGCATAAAGGAGTGGGGCGTCGGGGTCCTGTTGGCCAGGCCCTGGAGCACTCCCGGAGCGCATGGGCGCCGCGTTCTGCCTCCCCCGGGACGCCTGGTGGGACGCGCAGACGACTCCAGGAAATGCTCTAAGTTTCCCGTGTGGGCTCCGAGCAGATGGGGTCGGAGGCCTCGCCTTCGAGGGTCGAAGGAGTTGATGTCTCTTCCTCGTTTGAGTTCGATACCCGCAACTGCATATGGTTTGGCCTTCCCCCAGGATACTTATTCCCAACAATCCTGTGGTAATGGGTCCTCGTTTTGAATAGACAGTGCCCTGCATTCCTTCATCCTTCCTTCCTCCTCCCCCTCCTCCATCCTCCCCCTCCTTGCCTCTGCCCTCACCCCTCACTTTGGCACACCCCTCACACGTGTCGTGGCTCCGTAGAGAGCTCCTCCGAGGGCCCACGCGCTACCACCCGCATGCGTTCCCCCATCGAGTACATCGTTTCGTGGCCCCAGAGGCCATAGGGAGCTCCACCGAAGGTCCCAGTGCTACCGCCCACATGCCCCCCCCCACCCTCGCCCAGTAGAGCGTTTCGTGGACGCATAGGGGGCTCCACCGACAGCCCCAGTGCTACCGCCCGCATGCGTCCCCCCACCCAGTACAGCGCTTCGTGGCCCCATAGGGAGCCCCACCGACGGCCCCCAGTGCTACCGCCCGCATGCGCCCCCCCACACCCAGTACATCGTTTCGTGGCCGCATAGGGAGCTCCACCAAAGGCCTCAGTGGCGCAGCCCGCATGCGTCTCCCCCACCCAGTACAACGTTTCGTGGCCCCATAGGGAGTTCCACCGAAGGCCTCAGTGCTACCGCCCGCATGCGGCCCCCCCCCCAGAGTACAGCGCTCGTGGCCCCATAACGAGCTCCACCGAAGGGCCCAGCGATACCGCCCCGCAGCCCCCCCCACCCAATTACAGCGTTAGTGCCGTACAAGGGAGCTCCACCGAAGGCCCCAGTGCTACCGCCCGCATGCGCCCCCTTACCCAGCACGTACAGCGTTCGTGGTCCCAAAGGGCGAGCTCCACTGAGGGCTCCCAGTGCTACCGTCCCGCATGCGTCCCCCAAAAAACCATACAGTCCAGCACTTCGGGCCCCAAAGGAGCTCCATCGACGGCCCCAGTGCTACCGCCCGCATGTGCCCCCTCCCACCCCACCCAGCACAGCGTTTCGTGGCTCCATAGGGAGCTCCACCGAAGGTCCCAGTGCTACTGCTTGCATGCGTCCCCGCCCCACCCAGTACAGCGCTTCGTGGCCCCGTACTCAGCTCCACCGACGACCCCCTGTGCGCTTTGTGGCCGCATAGGGAGCCCCACCGACGGCCCCAGTGCTACTGCTCGCATGCGCCCCCCCCGCCCAGTACAGCGTTCCGTGGCCCCATAGGGAGCTCCACCGACGACCCCCAGTGCTACCGCCCGCATGCGCCCCCCCATCCAGAAAAGCGCTTCGTGGGCGCATCGGAAGCTCCACCGACGGCCCCAGTGCTACCGCCCGCATACGTCCTCCCCATCCAGTACAGCGTTTCGTGGCCGCACAGGGAGCTCCACCGAAGGCCCCACTGCTACCGCCCGCATGCTCCCCCCCTACCTAGTACAGCGTTCCGGGCCCCACAGGGATCTCCACAGGCGGCGCCAGTGGCACCGTCCGTATTCTTTTCTCCAACACAGTACAGCCTTTCGTGGCCCCATAGGGAACTCCACCGAAGGCCTCAGTGGCACTTTGCGCATGCGTCCCCCGCCCAGTACAGCGTTTCGTGGCCCCGTACGGAGTTCCACCGTAGGGCCCTGTGTAACCGTCCGCATGCGCCCCCCCCCCCACACAGTGCAACGTTTCGTGGCCCATAGGGAGCTCCGCCGAAGGCACCAATGGCATAGTCCACTTGCGTCTCCCCCACCCAGTACAGCGTTCCGAGGCCCCGTAGCGAGCTCCACCGAAGGCCCCAGTGGCAAAGTTCGCATGCGTCCCCCCCGCCCACTACAGCGTTTCGTGGGTCATAGGGAGCTCCGCCGAAGACGATACCTTCAACTGCGGGACTCACTACTGCATAGGGTTGGGCTTCGCCAGGCTAGCGTTTTCCATGTTTTCTGGGCTTGACTGTTTTGTAAGTGTCAGCAGACTTTTGGGTTAAATGAGTGAAGATGGTTTCAGTTGTACCGGTAGTAGTAGTAGTAGTAGTAGTAGTAGTAGTAGTAGTAGTAGTAGTAGTAGTAGGAATAGTAGTAGTAGTAGTAGTAGTAGTAGTAGTAGTAGTAGTAGTAGTAGTAGTAGTAGTAGTATTAGTAGTACTACTAGTACTAGTACTACGTACTAGTTAGTAGTAGGTAGTAGTAGTAGTAGTAGTAGTCGTAGTAGTAGTAGTAGTAGTAGTAGTAATACTAATAGTGGTAGTAGTAGTAGTGGTCGTCGTCGTCGTCGTCGTAGTAGTAGTAGTAGTAGTAGTAGTAGTAGTAGTAGTAGTAGTAGTAGTACATGTAGTAGTAGTAGTAGTAGTAGTAGTAGTAGTAGTAATACTAGTAGTAGTAGTAGTAGTCGTAGTAGTAGTAGTAGTACATGTAGTCGTCGTAGTCGCAGTCGTAGTAGTAGTAGTAGTAGTAGTGGTAGTAGTAGGAGTAGTCGTAGTGGTAGTGGTAGTTGTAGTGGTAGTGGTGGTGGCAGTGGTAATATAGTAGTAGTCGTAGTAGTAGTAGTAGTAGTAGTAGTAGTAGTAGTAGTTAGTAGTAGTAGTCGGTAGTGTAGATAGTAGTAGTAGTTAGTAGTAGTAGTTAGTAATAGTTGGTAGTTCGTAGTAGAGTAGTAGTAGTAGGTAGTAGTAGTAGTGTAGTAGTAGTAGTAGTAGTAAGTAGTAGTATTATAGTCAGTAGTAGTAGTCGTGGTAGTAGTAGTCGTTAGTAGTAGTAGTAGCGTAGTAGTAGTTAGTAGTTAGTAGTAGTGTAGTAGTAGTAGTCGTACTGGTAGTAGTAGTAGTAGTAGTAGTAGTAGTATATCAGTAGTAGTTAGTATTAGTAGTAGTAGTAGTAGTAGTGGAGTCGTAGTAGTAGTAGCAGTAGTAGTAGTGGCGTAGTCGTAGTAGTAGTCGTAGTAGTAGTAGTAGTAGTAGTAGTAGTCAGCAGTATTAGTAGTCGTAGCAGTGATTTGATCTCAGCGTAGCGCCGTGGCGTTCGGAGTAGGAGTAGTAGCCTGTAATTGTAGTAGTAGAAGTAGTAGTAGTAGTAGTCGTAGTAGTAGTAGTAGTAGTAGTAGCGTAGTAGTAGTAGTAGTGCCAGTAGTAGCAGTAGTAATAGTAGTAGTAGTAGTAGCAGTAGTCGTAGTAGTAGTAGTAGTAGTAGTAGTAGTAGTAGTAGTAGTAGTAGTAGTAGTAGTAGTAGTGGAGTCGTAGTAGTAGTGGTAGTGATAGAGGTAGGCGTAGTAGTAGTACTGGTAGCAGTAGGCGTTGTAGTCGTAGTCGTAGTAGTAGTCGTAGTAGTAGTAGTAGTAGTAGTAGTAGTAGTAGTAGTAGTAGTAGTAGTAGTAGTAGTAGTAGTAGTAGTAGTAGTAGTAGTAGTAGTAGTAGTAGTAGTAGTAGTAGTAGTAGTAGTAGTAGTAGTAGTAGTAGTAGTAGTAGTTATAGTAGTAGTAGTAGTAGTAGTAGTAGTAGTAGTAGTAGTAGTAGTAGTAGTGGTGGTAGTAGTTGTAGGAGTAGTCGCAGTAGTAGTCGTTAGTAGTATTTAGTCGTAGTAGTAGGTATGGTGTAGTATTAGTAGGTATGGTAGTGGTAGTAGTAGTAGTAGTAGTAGTAGTAGTAGTAGTAGTAGGCAGTAGTGTAGTAGTGTAGTTGGTAGTAGTAGTAGTAGTAGTAGTAGTAGTAGTAGTAGTAGTAGTAGTCGTCGTAGTGTAGTAGTAGATAGTAGTAGTAGCAGAAGTAGAAGTAGTAGAAGTAGTCGAAGTATTATTATTAGTAGTAGTAGTAGTAGTAGTAGTAGTAGTAGTAGTAGTAGTCGTAGTCGTGGTAGTAGTCGTAGTAGTAGTAGTAGTAGTAGTAGTAGTAGTAGTAGTAGTAGTAGTAGTCGTAGTAGTAGTCGTAGTAGTCGTAGTAGTAGTAGTAGTAGTAGTAGTAGTAGTAGTTGTAGTAGTAGTAGTAGTGGTAGTAGTAGTAGTAGCAGTAGTAGTAGTAGTAGCAGTAGTCGTATGAGGCGGGGGCGGAAGTAGTAGCAGTAGTAGTGGCTAGTCATAGTGGCAGTCGTAGTGGTCGTCGTCGTCGTCGTCGTAGTAGTAGTAGTAGTAGTCGTCGTCGTCGTCGTCGTCGTCGTCGTCGTCGTCGTCGTCGTCGTCGTCGTGGTCGTTGTCGTAGTAGTAGTAGTAGTAGTAGTAGTAGTAGTAGTAGTAGTAGTAGTAGTAGTAGTTGTTGTAGTAGTAGTAGTAGTAGTAGTAGTAGTAGTCGTAGTCGTAGTAGTAGTAGTTGTAGTAGACGTATTCGTAGTCGTTGTAGTAGTAGTTGTAGTCGTAATAGTCGTAGTTCTAGTAGTCGTCGTGGTAGTAGTAGCCGTGGTAATCGAAGTGGTAATCGTAGCGGTGGTAGTAGTAGTCGTAGCATTAGTAGTAGTACTCGTAGCAGCAGCAGCAGCAGCAGCAGCAGCAGCAGCAGCAGCAGCAGCAGCAGCAGCAGTAGTAGTAGTAGTAGTAGTAGTAGTAGTAGTAGTAGTAGTAGTAGTAGTAGTAGTAGTCGTCGAAACCAATTGCCCTAGCCAGCCCACCCAGCCAACCCAACCAACCAGCCACCCAAACAACCCAATTGGCTCAACCAGCCCAACCAGCCACCCCGCAACCCCAGCCAACCCGCCACCCCGCCAACCCGCCCACCCCCGCCGCCTGCCCTCCGTCACCGTCGAGAGGGGGGGGGGGAAGTGTTTCTTACAAGCGAAAACCACAAAAATCACCCTTCCGGGGTCCGGCGGGACAGCGGGGGGAGGGGAAATCGCACCGCACTATGCGGGAGCGGGATTCGCGCCCGAGGTGCCCAAAGACGATTTGGGGACTCAAATGCGACACTGTCGTCACTTTATTACCTTTCACCGCGCCCCCCTTCTCAACGGAAAGGCT
>CAUYUJ010017435.1:166355-178855 GCA_963575745.1 Prorocentrum cordatum
CCATGCCCACCCTGAACCCAGGGGCTGTGCATGCGCCCTCCTGCCCGAGCCAGGACGGCGTGGCGCATGCACCGCTGCTGGGCTTAGGATGGGCCGGGCCAAGGAGCAGTGGAGATGTATAGATTTGGTTGTTCTGCGCAAGATCGTTGAGATGAGGCTGCTGACGACCCCCAAGAGGCCAGGAGCGTCGAGTCCTCGTTTCGTCTCGCCTCCTGCTTTCACGTGCTGTTGGCATGTCGTCCTTTCGATTCGGGACGGCTTCCCACCAGGCCCCCGACACTCGCGAGAGGCCCTACGGTAGTGTCTAGGTCACCCCCGCGGAGGGCCCCAAAACGTGCCTGGGACACGTAGCGGCCCCCCTCTGTAGCTATTTTGGCTCCAGTTCGCGCTGCCTGGCCCGGGAGACCCCTGCCGTCCTTCCCGCTCGACCTGGCCCCCTTCGCCGCGCGCCTCCTTGCCGGCCAACTCCCGCTGCGGATGGGGGCTTTTGGCTCCCCCGCGTCCGCGGCGTTCGCCGCCGCGCGGCCGTCTGCCCTGGCGGCGCGGTCGCATCGCGCGGGGCCCCCCCCCGCGCAGGCCGCCGCGCGGGGCGCCCACCGCGAGAAGCCGCCGGCCGCGCCCGCGGTGCTGCTCGGGGCGGCGGCGTGCGCCGCCGCCAGCATCGCGCGGCCGCGCACGCGGCGAACGCGCATGCGGCTGGCACCCCGCGCGGAGATGGAGGCGCATGCCATGGCGAACGCCACGGACCGGTCCTCAGAGGATCGGGGGCGGAAAAGAGGGGGGTGATGACTAGGGGGGGGGTGGATATGCCCCTTCTTATTTCATTACGTCCCTGGCCCCCCCGCTGGGCCGCGCCCGTGCCGCGGGTCATGATTTGCACCCCCCCCTCTTGGACAACCCCCCCTCTTGGCCGCTCCCGAGAGGAAGACGAGGTACCGCTGCCGCTGCCCTTTCTGGGGCCTTCTGGGAGGCCTTCGTCGCCGCGGCTGGATTCGCCTCGGAGTTTTCTGGTCAGGACGCGCCCCAGGAGAGGTCCAGGGAGCAGCGGTATCGGTACTCCAGATTTCGTAATAAAAGGGAGGGGGTCTTGACCCTCCAAGACAAGCCATTTCAGACCCCCCTCGTGGGAGAACCCCCCAGGCCCTCCAAGATAGCCTGGAAGAGACCCCCCCCGAAATGAGACCCCCCTCCCTTTATTACGAAATCTGGAGTACCTTGTCCTTGTGGTGTCCCCAGGTCCGAGGCGAATCCTGGGAAAGTGGTGCAGATGGCACAAGATGTTGGCCTGAGGCTCGACGTTAAGCCCTGGGAGTTCCTCTCCTCAATCGCGAAGGACGCAGCGCGCAGCTGGTTCATCAAGCGAGCGGAGGATCGCGGTATCCAGTGGACTGAGAGCGTGCAGCTGATGAGCAGTCGCCAGGCGGAGCTGGACCGCCTGTTCAAGCAGGTGCGCGATCCCGAGCTGCAGTACCCGGCCTACTACACCCAGCCTTTCCACGGCTACGACGACGGCAACCTCAGCTGGAAGGCCGCGCACGAGCTGGAGGCCGCCACGCAATCGATGTGCCTCGGCTACTACCAGGCCGAGACGACGTGGGAGGAGGCACAGGAGAGGTTCCGCGGCTCCGCTCGCGTGGCAATCGCGGACAGGTGGCGCCAGGCACAGGGCGTGGCGGAAGCAGCTTCGGCACCGCCGCCCACGAGGCTCCTCGACGTAGGCTGCAGCGGCGGCTTCTCGACGCGGCAGATGGCGGACACGTTTCCGGGCGTTCGGGCCACGGGGCTCGACCTGAGCCCTTACTATCTGGCCACGGCAAAGAGCACGTACCCAGATCTGGAGTTTACCCACGGCCTCGCGGAGGCCACAGGGTTTGAGAGTGGACTGTTTGACGTGGTGACGTTCAACTTCCTCTTACACGAGCTCCCTCGCGAGGTCAGCATCGAGGCTCTCCGGGAAGCATACCGGGTGCTCGCGCCAGGTGGGGTGATTGCGGTGTTGGATGTCGACCCGATGAGGCTGCTGGAGCTGCCACCATTCCGTCGCTGGGCCTTCCAAGTGACGGAGCCGTGGTGCAAAGACGGCGAGTATTATGCTCTTAATGTTGGTGAGGAGTTGCAGAAGCTGGGGTTCGTCGATGTGGTTTCCACCTCGAACGATCCAGTGAACTCCCTCGTGCTCGCGACGAAGACGAAAGTCTCGTGATCGAGCCGACGGCAGAGCTGCAGGTGGAACGACATTCGGGATCTTTACCCAGTTCGAAGCCTTCAATCGAAGAATTGCTAAGGTTTGAACTCATGTATGCGTGAGGTGGTGTTGACTTACAGTAAGAGAAGCATCCCCATTCATGTACACATTCTTCGACCAAGAGGTCGTATTACTTCTGGCCCAGCGTATTTAAGTTGCTTCTGGGAAGTTGACAGATTTTAATACACCCAGTAGGGTCGCACGCGCATGTGGCATTAGCGGGTTGCTCGCTTAAGTGGGGGCAGCCCAGTTCCGTATGACACAGTTGACCGTGTTGCATGGTTTTGTCGGCATTTGCCGCTCAACGCAGTAGTTCGACAGTGACGATTTCGCGCTGCGCGCTATTTGGACGCAGTCTGCCCGAACTTCATCAAGTTTTCGAGCTCGACCATGGCTTTTTTTGTGAGCTTCTGTACAAATTGTCGCGGATCGCTAAGCGCGTACAGACACGCGATACTCGCAGCCCTCGGCTGGAAAAAAAGGAACATGCATTTCGTGACGGCCCCATGATGCCCATAACAGCTTGCACGTAGGAGTGCAACGGGCTCGTCACACGCATGCCACTGCAGAATGGCCATCGTTTTTCTTTAAGGTCAAAGCCTTGCCGCCCGAGTCTGGGTTCTGTTGAATAATCTTGCGCTTCCACGGCTGGCAGTGCTTGATCATTCATCAGGGTGTCTGCTATGCATCGTTGCGTCCATCTGGGAGGTTGAGCAGCAGTCTGTCACATGATCGTCGTGTCTCCCGAGGTGAGATGGTCTGGTTCTGTGTTGGGGTCGTCTGCCGTGGCAACGGGCCAGGCCAGGCCATAACCAGCGCATGATAGAGGTTCACGTCACTCCGAGTTTCTCAATAAGCGTCGGGGGGGCGCCACCCCCGCCGACAGCCCCACGTCGACCCCCTTCGCGGGCAGCCACCGCGCGCCGAAGGCGCTCCGACCCCCGTCGCGACGCGACGACGAGGCGAGGTTGACCCCCGTCGGGGGGTACCCCCCACGCTCATTCAGAAACCCAGCATAGGCTTGCCCCATGCTTTGGCCGCCCCTCTCAAAAAGTGTTGCCCCTCCCTCCCCAGGAGGTAACACCAGCCCCTGAGCAGAGACCGAGCACTTTCTTTGGGTGGAGGGCAAAGGGAGAACTCTGAAATGCCGTTCTGATTGATTTTCGAGGTTTGAATCTGCAAAAGGTGAATCACCAGACGGTTTTGATTTTCGAGGTGCAAAAGCCCATATGGATTTCGCCCTGAGCCCTCCAGCTTGAGAGTATGCTCGGAAAGAGCTGCCCGAACCTTCCCGGAGCCCTCCCCGCGCACCCCGCCTCTCTCTTCCGAGGGGCCCGCGGCACTCCCTCGGCGCTGCCCTCCGCTCTCCGCCCTCCTCCCTCCGCCCTCCGCCCTGCTCTCCGCAACCCCGTCTCCGCCGGGGCTCCCCGCCCCGCCGCGCGTCCCCCCGCCCCGCCCCGCTGCCAGCTGCCCGCCCCCGCTCCGCCCCTCCCCGCTCCTCGCCGCTGCGCCCTCCCGAGACCCGGACAGCAGCCTCGGGTCGTCGTTGCCGTCGTCGTCGCCGTCGATGCCGTCGTCGTCGTCGTCGTCGTCGTCGTCGTCGTCGTCGTCGTCGTCGGCGTCGTCGTCGTCGTCTTCGTCGTCGTTGCCGTCGTCGTCGTCGTCGGCGTCGTCGTCGCCGCCGCCGCCGCTGCCGCCGTCGTGTTCTCGCTGCGGTACAAAACACGACTGGAAGTTTGAGGCGGTTGTCGGCCTCCGGGCCCCCCCCGTGGCCCCCCGGACCGGCCGCAAGCGACTGGGGATGAAAGTCCGGCCCCAAAGAAGGGGTTTCAGACCTCGAAGGGTCGACGCTGCGTAAAGATCACGACCCCGGAGTTCTGAGGATCTCCCCGTCCCCGCTCTGCGCCCTTCTCCCCTGCGGCCTCCCGCCGGCCAGGTCGGCGCCTCCCTGAGGCGTGCGTCGTGCATCAAGGACATACATTACCACGGGACACCACGGGACACCACGGGACACCACAGGACACCGCAGGACAACCTTGGTTATGCAAATGCTGGGAGGTCAATTTGACATTAGTGCTGGCAGATATGTGGTCGAATCCGGCCTGGCACAGCATAACCTTAACTCCGCTTAGTTCTGCGCAAGCCCACCCATTCCATTTGAAACGGGCTCAAACTTGGGCTTATTGATGGCCTATCCGGCTTCGTGGCCCTTTGAGAGACAGTGTGTGTCATCTCGTGCCGATGACAGGCGCGACGGGGGGGGGGCGTGGGGGCGGGGCCAGTTGCGAACGTCATCGCGAATGGTCTATTATCGACCTCTCATCGGGTTCAGCAGCCCTTACTCGTTCTGACGAAACCTTGCAGGAGTTGAGTTTCCAGCTGACGTTGGTTCAACTTCGAGCCAGGGCGGGGGTCGCAGCAGCGGGTGGGCGGCAGCAGGGGCAGCACCAGGGTCGGTTACCCTCCAGAGGTGTGTTCGCCCAGTGTGTGTGTGTGTGTGTGTGTGTGCGTGCGTGCGTGCGTGCGTGCGTGCGTGCGTGCGTGTGTGTCGGTGTGTGTCGCTCTCTTTTTGGGCTTACAGGCCCTCTAGTCCACCACCCATCGTTTGTATTCCAGTGCTCGCCGTCTCGTTCACTGTGCTTTCGACTGCGCTCGGTCGAATGCGCTCGCTCGCTGACTCAAAAGTGTGTGTGTGTGTGTGCGCGTGTGTTTACCTTCTTTCAGCTTCACCGAGAGCACGCATGCTGTGTCGGCCCACGCTGCACCGCCTGCGTCCTATCGAAGGGCTTCGGTGGACAGGCACACCTTAACGGCGACACGCGCTCGGAGGGTCATCGGCAGGGGCGGGAAAGGGGGGGGCGAGGAGCAGGGGTAAGGGCAGCAGCGCGCAGGAGCAGGCAGGCCCGGCAGCGGCAGGGCTCGGGGCGCACGCAACGGGGTTCAGCGCAAATCAGAGCGTGAATTACCTACCCCGCTTTCGCTTCCAGGCAAAACCAAGCCATACCACGCACCTCCTCGTCAAGCGGCCTGACCAGTACAGGCTGCAATTTGGCATCGTTTGGTATCTCTTGGAAGCGAGGGAGCGAGGTAGGTCTGTTTTCCCCCTAGCAAAGGGGGTCTCAGCCAGAACGCCGGATCCTGCAGGATCCTGCAAAGCGGGAGTTTGGCCGAGTCGGGCTTGGAAGCCGCTTGCAGCCTTGGAGGTGGCCGTTGGCCGAGCCGGGGTTGGGAAGCCACCTCCAAACACTGCAGTGTTCTTTTTCTGAGTTGGCCGAGCTGGCCTTACGCCAAGCCCGGTCAATCAACGCCCGAAAGGCCAGAATGGCGGAGAAGGCAGGACTACCGCCGGGCGAGGGCGAGAAGGAAGACGAGGACGATCCCGACGTCCTCTCGTTGCAAAAAAAAATCAAGTTCTCGGCCTTTGGGGGCCCTTGCCGGGCGCTGGGACTATCAGAAATCGATTCGGGATGGAAAGCCATTCCCCGGGAAGGGGTCTAGATATCTGGGAGTCCACGTTGTGAAGAAACCGCCACGTCGGAGTTCAGGGAAGGAAAATTCGGAAGTGGACGGCGAGGGCGAGGTGGAGAAGGAGCGGGGCCTGGAGCAATGGGGAGGGTGGCAGGGAGGGAAGGGGCGACGAAAGGTGCGACGGGAAGAAGGGAAACATGTAGAGGAAGAGCCAGAAGAGATGCTGCTGCTGACGATATTGTGGTGGTTTTGGTGTCGATCATGATATTGATGATGATGATGATGATGATGATGATGATGATGATGGTGATGATGATGCTTACGATGATGATGATGATACTGATGATGCTGATGATGCTGATTGTGATGATGATGCTGGTGACTGTTATTATGATGATGATGATGATGATGATGATGATGATGCTGATGATGCTGATGATGATGATGCTGATGCTGCTGCTGATGATGATGATGCTGCTGTTGATGATGATGATGATGGTGCTGGTGCTGGTGATGGTAGTGGTGCTTTGTGGTGGTGATACGATAACATGATATGATCTGACACGCTATGCCACGACATGATATAACGTGACATGGCATGGTATGCTATGATACGAAATGGTACGATGCGATATGGCATGGCGTGTGATGATATTGTATGATATCGCGTGATATGATATGATATGCCATGGAAATTATGATACGATAGGATGCTGGTGCTGATAATGATGATGACGACGATGATGGTGTTGAGGAAGATTACGATAATGATGCTGAGTAGTATGAGTATGAGTTTGGTAGTGAGGACGGCGATGACGATGCTGATCATGCTGATGATGACGATGAGGATGATGGTGATGCTGATTACGATGATGAGGATGATGGTGGTGATGATGATCATGGTGATGCTGCTGCTGATGATGGTGGTGGTGGTGATGCTGGTGGTGATGATGATGCTGCTGATGCTGATGACGATGATGAAGATGACGATGCTGATGATGATGCTGATACTGATGATGATGCTGTTGATGCTGATGCTGCTTATGCCTATGATGATGCTGCTGCTGATGCTGATGATGATGCTGATGCTGATGAAGAAGATGATGATGATGACGATGATGAAGAAGATGATGATGATGATGCCGATACTGATGATGATGCTGATGATGATGATGCTGATGATGATGATGCTGATGATGATGATGACGACGACGACGACGACGATGATGATGATGATGATGATGATGATGATGATGATGATGATGATGATGATGTGGGGAAGGCATGTGGTCCCTGGCACTTGGACCTTAGGTGGAGCTCCTTGCTGGGGCCACCAAGCGTGTGAGGGGTGCGCCGAGCTGGTGTGGAGAAGGCATGTGGGCCCTGGTACTGGAACCTTAGGTGGGGCTCCCTCTGTGGCCACGAAACGTTTAAGGGGTGCGCCGAGCTGGTGTGGAGAAGGCATGCGGAACCTGGCACTGGGACCTCATGTGGAGCTCCCTTTGGGGTTGCGACACGCGTGGGGGGTGTTCCGAATTGGTGATGGTTGTAATGATGTTGATAATGCTGCTGCAGAAGAGGATGATGACGATGCTGATGATGGTAGTGATGATGACGATGGTTGTGGTTTTGATGCCGATGAGGTTGCTGCTGTTAATGATGCTACTGCGGATGTTGATGCGGCTGCTGCTGCTGATGATGATAACGATGATGACGACGATGATGACCAAGATGACGATGACTACGATGGCCGATGGCGACGATGACGACGCCGACGACGACGACGGTGGTGGTGGCTGCTGCTGATGATAGATGATGATGACGATGAGGCTGCTGCCGATCATGCTGATGATGATGCTGATGATGATGATGATGCTGAGTCGCAGGAAATTCAGGATAACCAAATCAAGAGCTTGAAGATGGTGGAGGCAGGGAGAGGGAAGGGAAGCCCGGAACACGAAGTCTGTTTTTTTTCGTGTGGAGACCCTAGCATTGGATTGGGCACTGGGAGTGTCTTTGCCCAGGCCTGTGGCTGGAGCGCTATAGTGATGGACTCTGAAGGGGTGTGCGCCAGACGCTTCGGCCCGAAGCGTAAAGGAAGGGAGAAGCATGGAATGTGGAAAGAGGAGGGATGAGGGTTCGGACGAGGGCAAGGCGCAGCTGCATGAGCAGGAGCAGGACCAGCGGCAGTGGCAGCACGAGCAGGACCAGGGACCCTGTCGAACGCACAGGATTCGTGCCCGAGTGCTTGCCTCCGACTTGGTCGGCCCCCCTCCTGGGTGCCAGCCAAGGGCAGTCTTCGCGCCAAGAGCACGCTTCGCTGGTTTCTCGCTGCCTCTGGAGCGTTGCACCTTTTTGGTTGCCTCGCTCCTTGAGGCCTCTTCGGGGCCTCTTCAGGGCCTCTCGAGGGCCTCTTGGGAGCATCTCGGGGATCCCTGGGGGGCACCTCCGAGGGGGGTCTCTCCGGGCCCCCTCATGGTGTCTTCGGTCCGTGTGACGGGATCTTCGGTCCGTTTTGGGGGTCTCGGGATGGCCAGGGGGATTCGTGACGCCGCTATCTTGCGGGGGGCCTCAAGTCTTGAACCGCAATGGGCCACGTCTTGGGGGGCTCTTGGTCCGTCTCTCGGGTTCCCGAGGTTCTCGGTGAAGGTGCTGTGCAACGCAAGGCGAAGCAATGCACGAGTCATTGTAGTGCGAAGTGTTTCAGAGCAGCTCAGTACAGTGCAAAGCAAAGCAAAGCAAAGCCGAGCGAAGCAGGTCAGTGCAACTTAAGCAACGCAAAACAAACTTGTGCGAACAGCTACAATACAATGCCCAAAATTATGCAACGCCATGGAACACAATGTGGTTCAGCTCAGACGGAGACTCATCATACACATTAGTACAACACAATCGGTGTAAGCACATACGCAAAGCAAGCAGCGCGCGCAGTCCAAGCAAGCAGTGCAGAGCGGTGCGGCACAGTCAACATGTGCAAAGCGAAGCGATGCAAGCACGCGCAAACCGGCGCAACAGCCAGTGGCAAGAGGGCAATGGTGGCGCAGACCGGTGAAAAAAAGCAGGGCGACGCATGGCGCAGACCGGGAGCAGGCAGGACACATCGGGAGCACGCAGAGCGCCCGCGGGCTCACGAGCCGACCCTCAGGGCCCAGGACACCGATCAAGTTAAGACTCCTCCTCCTCCTCCTCCTCCTTCTGCTCCTCCTCCTCCTCCTCCTCCTCCTCCTCCTTCTCCAGTCAAGCCTCACGAGGAAAGCGCAGCGTTCTGCACGACCCGAGCATCTCATAATGGGGCGACGGAGGTACAGCAGCACCAGAGCCGTGTGAGGCCAGGCGCCCTGGACCACCCCCGTGCTGGGCCCAGGCTGCCGGGGCCGGCGATGCCGTGGCCACGGGGCCTGACGCGCGAAAGAGGTCGGGGCGCACGACCCTCACCTCGCGTCGTGACAAAAATCACGACGGGAGGATCTCAGCCAGTTTCGGCCTCTGGAGGCCCTTCTCAGGCCCCAGGACCTTGGGAAAACGACCCGGGACGAAAAATCCGGTCCCGGGGGCTCGGTCCAGATCTCTGGGGGTCCACGCTGTGAAGCCAATGCAACGTCCGCGTTCTCGGGATCGAGGCAATCTAGGCTCCAAAGAGTGTGTGTGTGTGCCTTCGCCAGCGCAGTCACTTTGCCTAGCCGCCGACGCAAAAAGTATGGTTGTGTATGTGTGTGTGCGCGTTTCTCTTCCGCCAGTGCAGTCGCTTTGCCTAGCCGCCGACGCAACAACATATGTATATATATATATATATATATGTGCATTGTATCCGGAAGCGGCTTTCAAATGTTACCGGCGCGGGTCAGCGCAGGTCAGCGCAGGTCAACGGGGTCAGCGCAGGTCAGTCAGCGCAGGTCAGCGCAGGTCAGCGCAGGTCAGCGCAGGTCAGGCCAGTCAGCGCAGGTCAGCGCAGGTCAGCGCAGGTCAGCGCAGCTCAGATTGTGCCCTGTCCTCCCTGTCCGAGACCCGTGCCGTCCTGCGTCGTTCTGTGAGGACCTGCGCTGACCTGCGCTGACTTGCGCTGACCCGCGCTGACCTGATCCACAGAGGTCGCGGGACGTTTCACAGAGGCCTCTACTACTACTACTACTACTACTACTACTACTACTACTACTACTACTACTACTACTACTACTACTACTACTACTACTACTAGTACTACTACTACTACTACTACTACTACTACTACTACTACTACTACTACTACTACTACTACTACTACTACTACTACTACTACTACTACTACTACTACTACTACTACTACTACTACTACTACTACTACCACTACCTACTACTACTACTACTACTACTACTACCACTACCTACTACTACACTACCACTACCACTACTACTACTACTACTAGTACTACTGTACTACTACTACTACTACTACTACTACTACTACTACTACTACTACTACTACTACTACTACTACTACTAACTACTACTACTACTACTACTACTACTACTACTACTACTCCGACTACGACTACGACTACGACTACGACTACGACTACGACTACGACTACTACTACTACTACTACTACTACTTACCTCTACTACTACTACTCCGACTACGACTACTACGTCTACGACCACGACTCATACTAGCACCGCTACTATCACGACCACGAGTACGTTTGCGACTACTACTACTACTACTACTACTACTACTACTACTACTACTACTACTACCACTACTACTACTACTACTACTACTACTACTACTACTACTACTACTACTACTACTACTACTACTACTACTACTACTACTACTACTACTACTACTACTACTCCGACTACGACTACTACGTCTACGACCACGACTCATACTAGCACCGCTACTATCACGACCACCAGTACGTTTGCGACGACTACTACTACTACTACTACTACTACTACTACTACTACTACTACTACTACTACTACTACAACTACTACTACTACGACCAGCACCCGTTGGAATGTGAATCCACAACAATACCCACCTGGGCGCTCGGTCCGCCCTCTTCTTTCTGACCCCGCGATTCCGCATGGGCTGACAACTCGCCCAACACTCGCTGCACCCAAGCAGACTTGCGCACCTCCTCTTCAGGCGCGTCGTCGTCGTCGGCGTGCTTGCGAAAGAGTGGCCACGCGAGCTCGTGCTCTTGCTTCACACTCTCCAGCCACAAGATCCGACTTTCGATAGTTCTGAACGGCGTGTGCCACAAGCTGCGAAACCCGCCCTCTCCCTGCCGCCGAGACCTGGGCGTGCCGCACCCTTGAACTCCTAATTGGGATCCTAATTGAGTCCGTTTTGGGGCCCTCTTGGGACCCTCTAGAGGCCCCTCGTGGAGGCGTCTTGAGGCGATCTTAGGGCCATGTTGGGCCATATTGGGGCCATCTTCGGCCCTCTTGGAGCCCTCTTGGAGGCCTCTTCAGGCCCTCTTGGAGGCGTCTGGAGGCCATCTTGGCCTCTCTTTACGGCCAGCTTCGGCCCCAAAAGGCCTCGAGAGAGCCCCAAGAGAGCCCCAACTAGGATCACCCGGCAGAGGCCTTCCGGGTGATCCTAATTGGGTCCGTCTTGGAGCCCTCGTGGAGCCCTCTTGGGCACCTCTTAAGGCGCTCTTGACGTCGTCTGGAGGCCATCTGGAGCGCTCTTCACGGCCAGCTTCGGCCCCAAGAGGCCCCCGAGAGGGCCCCAAGAGAGCCCCAATTAGAATCACCCCGCAGAGGCCTTCCGGGTGATCCTAACCAGGTCTGTCTTGGGGCCCTCTTGGGGCCTTCTCGGGGCCTCTTGGAGCCCTGAGGCCATCTTGAGCCATCTTGGAGCCAGCCTCGCCCCTTGTCCCCTTCCTCAGGCCGCGTTCGGCCTCATTTCGCGCCCTCCAGGGGACAACAATGGACCAAAACAGAAAACCAAAATCAAACGACCCGCCGCGCCAGGATCAAACAAAATCGGATGTATCACAAAGCAGCCACTGAAAAGGCGACAGCAACTTTCATAGATTCGACACCTTTCTCAACTCACAGAGCTTGAAACATAATCGTTGTAATCGAACGATGGGACTGCGTAAGACCTCCGGCTCGCCAGCGCAGTGTAGAGCAGTGATAGCCTCGCCAAAAGGGCTGAAGAATAAGAACGCAGCCCAAAAGCCATAGAGGAACGCTTTGGTTTTGGAGATTCTTGTGGTGGCCAGGTCAAGGTTCAGTAAAGCATTTACCACCATGGCGACCCCATAAAAAGTGTTCCAGGATTTCTCTAGCCGCGATACGAGTTCAGCGTGGTATTCATCCGAGCCAGGCATCGCCAGCAGAAAGATGTATATGAAAGGCGTGAAAAATGCCGAGGATGCTGAAGGGCTACATTTCACGATTTGCGACAGAGTACTCTTGGAGTCATCAAAAACCACTGGACTCATATCCCAGTCGGCGCAGACTGCTTTGTAAGTGTACCACTTCATGGCGACGGACGCTCGCTCGCTGAAGGTGCTGCCCCCCTTGGCCTTTGACCTGGCTGTTTCAGCCGCCCTCCCGACGAAGGGCTCCCATGCTGCCGTTTGCTGCAACGCGACGTGAGCATGTAGTCGACCGTTCTCGTCACACGGCCTTCCCACAAGTCATTTTTCACTCGCCTGATGCAGCGGTCGTTACCAAACGCACGAGGGAGGGGGGAGCGTTGAGGTAACGACCGTTACAGGCACGCGAATGAAGAATTTCTCTGCCCCCCTCCTAGCAGGCACAGTAGGACCCTCCACTCCACGGT
>CAUYUJ010017435.1:183855-185410 GCA_963575745.1 Prorocentrum cordatum
GCCAGGTCTCGAATCGCATATGGCAATGGAAATCAACCAGGGCAATCCTACCAATCACCACCGTGGTGTTCACAGTCAGGTCGCGCATGGGTACGACACCTCCTGTGTTTACGGTGGCATTCTTCCTTACCTTATTCCCGATGTGTTTGGCGTAGTAGGCATTTTCAGAGTAACCCTGTTCTGCATTCAAGGTGCCTGTTTTGTACGATGGACCGTTAGCGCTAAAGTTTATTGCGGCAGTCGAAAGACGTCACGTGGACCCACGCGTTACTGGACCATATCAACGATCGATGCTTCGTCGGAGATGCAGCCTCCGCATGCTGCTGTTTTCATCACAGTATTGTCAACAATCGGAGTTGATGCACCCGCTGCACGGTCTTGGCACACATGCGTAATCTCGATTCGGAAATGGTCATGTTTCGGTCGCTGTCCAGCGGGGTACTGGCATGGAAGGATGTGTTGGGCTGGTGGTTGTGACATGGCCATCGTCTTCGCCATCGTCGTCGTTTTTACATTCGCTGCGCTGTCTCGAGCGTTTCGGTCAGTTTCTCTTACGCCTCCCCACAAGCTGCCCATTCCCCGCGCTGGGCGATCATACCTTCGTTGCTTTCGTGAAGTTTAACGCTGGCATCGTGGCTGCCACTTCTCTGATCAAATGCTTACACTCGTAGTCTGTCTGCTGAACGGCCCTGATCAGTGTGGCGAGGAATGCGAGCCTCGTGCGCACTTGCTTCCTGAAGGCTGGGCCGTTTCAGGCTCTTTCGGGAGGTGCCACCCGCTCCCGCTCCGCCTTTCGTGCTTGTCACTCCCGTGTGCCTGTCGGGATGACGGCCGCATTCCCTGAGCGGCCACTGCCGTGCAGTCAGCCCGCAAAGTAAGGATGGCCGACTTCCCAAGGTCACCCTTGCATCCTGCCTCCGCTCGAAGAGCCTCGGCCTGGGCGTCCAAGGCTCCTTGCATCCTGGCCGCGCATCCTTCTTCTACGGGTTGACTGTAAGGGGTCTCCACTGTTGCAAGATAGCCCGCCTGATGTGACGCAGGATGCGACACGTCATGGCGCCAACATCGCAGACCGGATTTCGTTCGGAAAGCAATGGGATGGGCCCCGATTGTCCTGGATAATTCCGTTCTGGATTTCGAAGTACATTGCGGATTTTTTCTGGTCAGGAACGAAGACTACAAACATTCCACGTGACATTCACGTCGTTTTTCGCTCGCCGTCTCGGGGTATTTGCATTGACAGAAATCCACGCAAAAATCCGATGCAGCACGGCTGGGCATGAGTTGGTTTCGCTGGCGCTGGTTTCGCCGGCGCTGGTTTCGCCGACGGCTGGTTTCGCCGACGCTGGTTTCGCCGACGGCTGGTTTCGCCGACGGCTGGTTTCGCCGGCGCTGGTTTCGCCAGCGCTGGTTTCGCCCCGCTGGTTTCGCCCCGCTGGTTTCGCCGGCGGCTGGTTTCGCTGGCGCTGGTTTCGCCGGCGCTGGTTTCGACGACGGCTGGTTTCGCCGATGGCTGGTTTCGCCGGCGCTGGTTTCGCCAGCGCTGGTTTTCGCC
>CAUYUJ010017435.1:185510-203010 GCA_963575745.1 Prorocentrum cordatum
CTGGTTTCGCCCCGCTGGTTTCGCCCCGCTGGTTTCGCCGGCGGCTGGTTTCGCCGGCGCTGGTTTCGCCGGCGCTGGTTTCGACGACGGCTGGTTTCGCCGATGGCTGGTTTCGCCGGCGCTGGTTTCGCCAGCGCTGGTTTCGCCCCGCTGGTTTCGCCCCGCTGGTTTCGCCGGCGGCTGGTTTCGCCGGCGCTGGTTTCGCCGGCGCTGGTTTCGACGACGGCTGGTTTCGCCGATGGCTGGTTTCGCCGGCGCTGGTTTCGCCAGCGCTGGTTTCGCCCCGCTGGTTTCGCCCCGCTGGTTTCGCCGGCGGCTGGTTTCGCCGGCGCTGGTTTCGCCGGCGCTGGTTTCGACGACGGCTGGTTTCGCCTATGGCTGGTTTCGCCGGCGCTGGTTTCGCCAGCGCTGGTTTCGCCCCGCTGGTTTCGCCCCGCTGGTTTCGCCGGCGGCTGGTTTCGCCGGCGCTGGTTTCGCCGGCGCTGGTTTCGTCGACGGCTGGTTTCGCCGATGGCTGGTTTCGCCGGCGCTGGTTTCGCCAGCGCTGGTTTCGCCCCGCTGGTTTCGCCCCGCTGGTTTCGCCGGCGGCTGGTTTCGCTGGCGCTGGTTTCGCCGGCGCTGGTTTCGACGACGGCTGGTTTCGCCGATGGCTGGTTTCGCCGGCGCTGGTTTCGCCAGCGCTGGTTTCGCCCCGCTGGTTTCGCCCCGCTGGTTTCGCCGGCGGCTGGTTTCGCCGGCGCTGGTTTCGCCGGCGCTGGTTTCGACGACGCCGTCGTCGCCGTCGTCGCCGTCGCCGCCGCCGCCGCCGCCGCCGCCGTCGTCGTTGTCGTCGTCGGCGTCGTCTTAGGTTGTTGTCGTCGGGCGTCGGGCGGCTGGACCCGGGCGGGCGGGTCGTGTCGGGCGGGCGGACCGTAACGGGCTGGTCGGGTCGGGCGGGCGGGACATTCAACTGTGGGGCGCGCTCGACCGAGCACGCTCGAACCCTAATGGGCGTGTCGGGTCGGGCGGGCGGGCCCTAAAGGGCGGGTCGGGGTCGGGTCGGGTCGGTCGGGCGGACCCTAAGAGCGTGTCGGGCCGGGCGGGCGGGACATTTTCAGTGTGGGGCGCGTTCGACCGAGCGTGGGAGAACCCCAACGGGCGTGTCGGGTCGGGCCGGGGCGGACCCTGGCGGGCCGGTCGGGTCGGGCCCGGCGGGTGGACCGTAATTCACGGGCTGGTCGGGTCGGGCGGGCGGGACATTCAATTGTGGGGCGCGCTCGGCCGAGCTTGAGCGAACCCTGACGGGCGTGTCGGGTCGGGTGGGCGGACCCCAGCGGGCGGGTCGGGTCGGGTCGGGCGGGCAGACCCTAACGGGCGTGTCGGGTCGGGTGGGCGGACCCCAGCGGGCGGGTCGGGTCGGGTCGGGCGGGCGCACCCTAACGGGCGTGTCGGGTCGGGTGGGCGGACCCCAGCGGGCGGGTCGGGTCGGGTCGGGCAGGCGGACCCTGACGGGCGTGTCGGGTCGGGTGGGCGGACCCCAGCGGGCGGGTCGGGTCGGGTCGGGAGGGCGGACCCTAACGGGCGTGTCGGGTCGGGTGGGCGGACCCCAGCGGGCGGGTCCGGTCGGGTCGGGCGGGCGGACCCTAACGGGCGGGTCGGGTCGGGCGGGCGGGACATGAAAGTGTGGGGCGCGCTCGACCGAGCTTGGGCGAACCCTACCGGGGGGGTCGGGTCGGGCGGCGTGCCTCAGCGGGCGGGTCGGATCGGGCAGTTGGGCCGACGGCAGCTGGTTTCGCCGACGGCAGCTGGTTTCGCCGACGGCAGCTGGTTTCGCCGACGTCAGCTGGCTTCGCGGACGGTAGCTGGTTTCGCCGGGCGGCGAATCCAGCCGTCGGCGAAGCCAGCGGTTGCCCTGCAAGTTCGGTGCCGTGACAAGTCCTGGAGTGCGGCACGGGCGCCGTGCCGTGCCTGCGCGCCGCTCTGCGCCGTGCCGTGCTCGGATTCTCTTGCCGTTCCGGCGGGCTCTGTGGAGATCCCGGTCGCGATTGCCCCCGGGCCCTTCGGTCGGGGGCGGAAAAGAGGGGGGTGATAATTAGGGGGGGGGATATCATGGCGGGGGCCATGGTATTTCCCCAGATTTCATGGCGCCTCTTCTTATTTCCTTACGTCCCTGGCCCCCCCGCTGGGCCGCGCACATGCCGCCGGTCATGATTTGCACCCCCCCCTCTTGGACACCCCCCTCTTGGCCGCTCCCGAATTTCGGCTCTGATGGTGGTCTCGGGATTCTGCCGTGGCTGCCTCCTGGGAGCTCGAGTCCTTGCCCATCGTGTTCGTCTGTTTTCTTTTCTCGTCCACGACTGCCTGCATCGTACGATTCATTTTTGTTGCCATGCTTCCGAGCTTGCTCTCTTGCGGTCTTTCGCGCGATCCTTCGCAAGGCGTTGGCGGAGGTGTCTCTCTCTATCTCTCTCTAGCTGGAGTTTTCTGCTTCGGCAGCACACACCCGTGATGCCTTTCAGGGTGGCTTGGGGCCCCTACGATGCCCAATCGTTGTCCGTCTTTGGCTCGCTTTGCCCTGATGGTGCTGTCGCCGATGGGGGCCAGCCCACGGCCGGCCATGAGGTTTTGTGGGGGGTTGCGAATCGGGCCCTCCAGGGTCCTTGCGCCTCCACCCCGTCCTGTTGCCTGCCTGTCTTCTCACTGTCCCTTGCGTTGCAGTGTCCGACAGAATCAGCCGCAATGATCGCAGCGGGAACGCGGCGCACATCTCCTCCTTCCTCCTCCCTCCGCCTCTGTGTCTGCGAGCTGCATGGCTGTTCCGATGCATATGCGTTTTTTTGTAGGGGGGAGGGGTCGAGCGCGGTCGGGATCGTCCTCCCGCTGCGCTGGCCCGCCCCACACGCAGGCTGGCAGCTACGGGGTGGCGGCGCCCGCCTTCCGCCGAGCTTCGGCGTCGGAGATCGCCGGTCGCGGGGCCCCTCCTGAACCTGCATCCTCTGTCGGCCCTAGGCCTGCAGGCGGTGTGCATCGGGGCGGTGGGCACGAGCTTGAGCTCGTGCTCCACATCGGTAGCACATCTCTGAAAAACAACTGTGGCAAGGCGCGTCGTGTTTTAGCCTGTTGCATGGTACGCTGGCCGCCTGGCCGCCCATTGTTTCGGCTCTTCTTCTTCGGCATTGAGGCTCTCTGCAGGTTGAGTATGTGTCGTTTCTCCGCCTTCCTCGTTCGCCATCCTCCCCTCTTGCGTTGGGCACCAATGCGAGTCCCGCCAGTCCGGCCTGGTATTGGTTACGCACGCGCGAGTTTACACTCTAGCCGCCATCTTCCTGAGGCATCGCATTCGCGAGTTTAGTCTTTCTCTCTCCTTGTCCTCCGCCTCTCTCCGTCCTGCCCTTCTTCCCGCTGTCTCGACTGTTGTTCGCTTGGAGAGGGGCTCCGAGAGCATGGTCAGACTTTCAAGATGTCTCAGTCTTCTTACGGGTGCTTCCTTAGGTTGCCCTGTTACCTGTTTTGACGGGTCGCGTGATCATCCGTTTTGTCCGCTTCGTCCCCTCTGCTTTCCTCCTCCTCCTTCCAGAAATTGCGTGGGAAAAAGTCATCAATCTACCTGCGTTCAGCCTCCACTAACCTCAGCGGAGCTGAATCCACACGTGCCCCAAGCGTTTCCCGCTGAACAGGAAAGACTTCGCCAGAGTGTTGAAAAGTCGACGGCGTGCTAAGCGATTGTCCCAGCGGCCTGGAATACGATGGCTTGGCGGCGCCACCGCAACAACATGGAAATCCCACAACGATTTTCGCTTGCAACTTTCCCACGACAGCTCCACCGACTGGGAAGCACTTTCTTGCAACTCTGGGATGTGGTGCACATCGCACACTCCCGCGCTCACAGAGCCGACGCGTACGGTGACAATTCGTCGAAGATTCGGCGGCCTGGCGCCTCCGCAATTTCCCTTGGACACCTCTCGAGTTATTCTGGCGCCTACTTCTCTCTGTCGCATTCGTTTTCTCGTGTTTTTCCTTGTTTTCCTCCTCCGTGGGCGCGCGCGAGTCCAATCTGGAGTCTAGAGTGCTCTTTAGAACTCGGGACTGCGGACGTTTGGCTCCCTCCGAGAATCCTCCTCTTCCTCCTTCTCCTCCTCCTCGTCCTCCTCCTCCTCCTCCTCCTACTCATCCTCTTCCTCCTTCTCCTCCTCCTCGTCCTCCTCCTCCTCCTACTCATCCTCTTCCTCCTTCTCCTCCTCCTCGTCCTCGTCCTCCTCCTCCCCCTCCTCCTCCTCCTCCTCCTCCTTCTCCTCCTCCTCCTCCTTCTCGTCCTCCCCTGCTTTGGTGATGCTCTGCCTCCTGCTCCCCGTCCTCGGCCCCCCCTCCTCCTTGTCGTCGTTCTCGTCCTCCTCCTCCTCCTCCTCCTCCTCCGCCTCCTCCTCCTCCTCCTCCTTCTCCTCCTCTCCTCCTCCTCCTCCTCCTCCTCCTCCTCCACTGCTTTGGTGATGCTCTGCCTCCTGCTCCCCCTCCCCCCCAACCCCCTCCTCCTTGTCGTCCTTCTTATTCTTCTCCTCCTCCTCCTCCTCCTCCTCCTCCTCTTCCTCCTCTTGTTCTTCCTCCTCTTGTTCTTCCTCCTCCTCTCGAGTTCACGGTCTGAGAGCACTCTGCCCTCGGCCAGCCTCTGCCTTCACGTGGCAATGGAGGGACACCGAGCGATGCAGGATCGTACACACATCGATATCGCACCCTTGGTTGACTGACACGGGCATTCTTCCCCAATCAGTGCTTGCACTGAAGGGGTCCTAGCGGAAGTTGGAAGATTTGGCGAAAGTTTCCCGCCGATTTTGGTCGCACGCTGGGTTCCCGGGTTCCCGGGTCCGGGTCTCCGGGTTCCCGGTTATTGGTTCCGGGCCGATTTCGGTGGGTTCTGGGTTCCCAGGTTCCCGGTCGATTCCCGGTCGATCTCCTTATCGATTTTTTGATCGATCCCACGATTCATTACCGATCTCATTATCGATCTCACTAATCATCTCACTCAATCGATGTCACCATCGATTTCATCAAACCATCCACTGCTTGGGTTTTTTGTTTGGTGTCATAGTTTTCTTCACTTCGCACCTCGTCATGTCCGGTTTCGCGGTTTGCTCGTGGAGTCGATGTCGCAGGTGCGGTCAGCACGAGTGGTGCGATGTGTTAGGGCGCACGAGTAGGCAGTGCCTCAAATGCTCCAGGCCCGTGCGGCTGCATAAGCCACGGTATCAGTCTCACATGATGGAAAAGCGTCAGTTTTTCCAGCGACAACGGTGATGCTACGAATACCGGCGGTATAAGCATCCCAAGCCCATCCTGACGAGCGGAACTAATGTGCCGACAGTGTCCTTGAACGCGGTTAAGCATCTCGCTAACGCGATCAAGGTGACCAGCGACCCCGACATCAAGGCCACCCTGCAGGCAGAGCTGACCAAACTGGAGGGCTAGAACCGGGCGGCTGGTGCGCAGATGTCAGCGGCAGAGGCAGTGCGCAAGGCCGATGCGGCCTGGCGCGACGCTGACACCAAGCATGCGCAGGCGGTGAACACCGTTATTCGCCTCCGCAATGCGCTGCAGATCGTGGGGAGCAAGGACATGAATGCGTAAGTGGATCTCGCGGCGGCAGCCTCTGCCAACCACGAGGCCGCCAAGCGTCTGGCGCAGGCGGAGGGCGTTGTCGGACCCAGCCATCTTTCCAATTTGTCGTGGGACGAGGCATTTTTGCAGACGTAGAGGGGCTGGAGCCCGCCGGACGCCAGAATATGACCGAGCTGGAACAGCATTGAAACAACGTGTCCACGTTTATCACCACAGCTCGGGAGGAGGAGGTCGAGGGCTGGCTTTCCAAGGCTGCCGAAGTTCGTCGTTTCGTCGAGGAGCGTAACAAGGAAAAACGAAAGAATGAGTCCGAGGGTGCTGCTGGTCAGGGGGAGGGTTCGCCTACGATGCCAGCGGAAGGGGCGGACTCCAACGGCGGCCAGGAGGCAGGCGCGGCTGCGGCTTCCACAGCAACGTCGCTTCCCCCTACCCCCCCCAGGATGACCCTATCAAGCAGGCCGAGCGTGCTGCTGCCGCCCAGGAGGAGGCGGCCAATCTCTCGGCTTCTAAGTTCGCCGCGGCGAAGGCCCGCGACACCCGGCAGAGCACCTTCAGCAGCAAGGGCGCGCCTCCTGTCGACGCCGCCACGGCCAGCGGCAAGGGCGACGGTGGTGCCCCATTCTGGCCAAACCATGATTCGTGGTGTCGACTCCTTCGGCTCCGACTGGGTGCCCGAGGGCGTCTGTGGCTTCTACTCTGCAGCATCCAGCGTCATCCTTTTTTTCCTCCAGTCCGAGCGGTTCAGCAGGCAGCGGCATTCTGTCGGGGACAGCTCCACTACTTGCACCTAGTGTTGCTTCTCAGGGTGTCGACAGCCAGTCAGGTGTGAGCTGCTCGGGGCCCTTCTTCATCCTCGGTTCGGTTGAGTGGATCATCATTGGGAACGGGCCTCACTACCGACTTTGACAGCCATGCCAGCACCTGTTGTTCGGCAGCAGCGCACACGTATGAGTGACATGATTTGGAAATACTTGGTGCCACAGAAGATTCCCTACCTAGGCTCTGCCTAGAAGGGTTCTTACTCTCTAGCTTAAAGGGGCCAGGCAGTGCTACCCGCCCCGGGCGGTTCCCCTGCCTGGGAGCGGTTCCCCCAGTCCCCTGGGAGTTTTAGCTGTAGATTTAGCTTTAGCATAGCTTTAGCTCAGCTTTAGATTTAGCTTTAGCTTAGCTTTAGCTTAGCTTCAGCTTAGCTTCAGCTTAGCTTCAGCTTAGCTTGAGCTTAGCTTAAACTTAACTTTAGCTTAGCTTTAGCTGAGCTTTAGCTTAGCTTTAGCTTAACTTCACTGTTACTACTAATGCTGCTTTCCTAGGGGCTCCAACTCCTTGGTAGGGCCGCACTGGGATAATTCGTTTCTATGCATACATATATATATATATATGTATATGCACTCATGTCGTCTGTTAAGAAATTCACTTTTTTGAGCAGGGTCTCAGAATTTTTCAAAATGAGATAGGAAATTCCAAACAGCTGGGACCAATTTCTTAAGCCGGGACCGATTCCTTAAGTGCTGGAGGGGGGTTGTGCTGGGGGGTTGTGCTGGGGGGTGGTGCTGAGGATCGTGCTGACGGGGTGGCGCTGGAGAGGGTTGTGCTGGAGGGTCGTGCTGGAGAGGGTTGTGCTGGAAGGCGAACTCGAAAACCCTCCAGCACAACCCCTCAGCACAACCCTCAGCACAACCCTCCAGCACAACCCTCCAGCACAACCCTCTCAAGCCTCCAGCACAAACTCTCCAGCACAACCCCTCAGCACAACCCCTCAGCACAAACCCTTCCAGCACAACCCTCAGCACCAGCCTCCAGCCACACAACCCTCCAGCACAACCCTCCAGCACAACCTCCAGGCCACAACCCTCCAGCACAACCCTCACAGCACAACAAAACCCTCCAGCACCCTCAGCACACCTCTCCCTCCAGCACAACCCTCCCTCCAGCACAACCCTCCAGCACAACCCTCCAGCACAACCCTCCAGCACAACCCTCCAGCACAACCCACAGCACAACCCTCCAGCACAACCCTCAAACCCCCCAGCACAACTCCCAGCACAACCCCCAGCACAAGCCCTCCCTCCAGCACAACCTCCCAGCACAAACCCCAGCACAACCCTGCAGCACAACCCTCAGCACAACCCTCCAGCCACAACCCTCCAGCACAACCTTCAGCACAACCCTCAGCACAACCCTCCGCACAACCCTCCAGCACAACCCTCCAGCACAAGCACAACCCTCAGCAGCACAACCCTCCAGCACAACCCTCCAGCACAACCCTCCAGCACAACCCTCCAGCACAACCCTCAGCACAACCCTCCAGCACAACCCTCCAGCACAACCCTCCAGCACAACCCTCCAGCACAAGCCAGCACACACCCTCCCCCAACCCTCCAGTACAACCTTCCAGCACAACCCTCCAGGACAAGCCTCCAGCACAACCCTCCAGCACAACCCTCCAGCACAACCCTCCAGCACAAGCCTCCAGCACAACCCTCAGCACAACCCTCCAGCACAACCCTCCAGCACAACCCTCCAGCACAACCCGCCAGCACAACCCTCCAGCACAACCCTCCAGCACAACCCTCCCGCACAACCCTGCAACACAACCCCTCAGCACAACCCTCCAGCACAACCCTCCAGCACAACCCCTCCAGCCTAACCCTCCAGCACAAAGCCTCAGCACAACCCGACAGCACAACCCTCCAGCACAACCTCCAGCACAACCCTCCAGCACAACCCTCCAGCACAACCTCCAGCCCAACCCTCAGCACGCACAACCCTCCAGCTCCACAACCCTCCAGCACAACCCTCCAGCACAACCCTCCAGCACAACCCCTCCAGCACAACCCTCAGCACAACCCTCCAGCACAACCCTCCAGCACAACCCTCCAGCACAACCCTCCAGCACAACCCTCAGCACAACCCTCCAGCACAACCTCCAGCACAACCCTCCAGCACAACCCTCCAGCACAACCCTCCAGCACAACCCTCCAGCACAACCCTGCAGCACAACCCTCCAGCACAACCCTCAGCACAACCCTCCAGCACAACCCTCCAGCACAACCCTCAGCACAACCTCCAGCACAACCCTCCAGCACAACCCTCCAGCACAACCCTCCACAACCCTCCAGCACAACCCTCAGCAGCACAACCCTCCTCCAGCACAACCCTCCAGCACAACCCTCCAGCACAACCCTCCAGCACAACCCTCCAGCACAACCCTCCAGCACAAGCACAACCCTCCAGCACAACCCTCCAGCACAACGCTCCAGCACAACCCTCAGCACAACCCTCCAGCACAACCCTCCATCACAACCCTCCAGCACAACCCTCCAGCACAACCCCTCAGCACAACCCTCCGGCACAACCCTCCAGCACGACCGCTCAAGCACAACCCTACAGCACAACCCTCGAGCACGACCGCTCAAGCACAACCCTCCAGCACAACCCTCCAGCACAACCCCTCAGCACCGCCTCGCAGCACTACCTCTCAGCACAATCCCTCAGCACAACCCTTCAGCACATACCCCCAGCACAACCCCTCAGCACAATCCCTCGGCACAGCCCCCCAGCACAACCCCTCAACACAACCCCTCATCACTATCCCGCAGCACCCGATTCGTTAAGAAACACCCGATTCGTGGTTCCGGTGGTCGCGTGGCAACACCCGATTTGTTAAGAAACACCCGTTTGGCTGTGCCGGTGGTGGCGTGGCAACGCCCGATTCGTTAAGAAATTCGGCGGCGAAAGCTGGGTCTCGCACCTGGGTTAAGAAATTCACCGAAGCTGGGTCTCAATTTCTTAACACATAATTTCTTAACACAAGTTATGAGTGTAGGTTCAAGAAGACACTCTGCGCACTTGCAGAGACACACGCCAATCCTCCGAGATATATGCCAATCGTTCTAACTTACGGCGTTGGGACCAGCAATCCATAGGCGCTGGGATGCGACTCTTTGCGGGCCCAGCCCGCAAATGTCATCGGCCCCGTGCCGTTGCATCCAGTCTGATGGAGCGTGCCGGCGAAGGAGGCGAATGGATACTTAGCCGCGCTCATCTCCAGGTTCGCAGCTTCGAGGCAATTGGCAGCGCTCGCGTCGCGTGAGCGGGGGGGGGGGGGGCGGGATCCTCGACGGGATGGCTCCTGGTAGTTTTGCGTGCGTCTGGATATTCCATGGTCCTGGTGTGTTTCTACGGTGGGGGCATAGGATAAGGAAGCATTGGATAAGGAATCCAGGGTCTGGAAGCCAGTGGAACGCCATGCGCGGATTGGCAGTGGATATTACCGCCGCCCTCATCATATAAGGAACCCGCCAGGGTCTGAAGCCGCCCGCGCACGTTCCACAGGCCCCACCTTTCTCCGCTGCCGGCGCTTCGGCGCCTTCTTGCAATCGCTGCGAATGCCCTGGCCTGTGGTTGGGTTTTTATCATGCCAGCTTCCGCCATGGCCGAGTCTGCATGCTCTGCTCGCGCGGGTGGACATGGACTTGTTCTTGCCCCCGACGTGCAGTATGCGTGCGACGCGGGCGCCAATGGCAGCGTCGTCGACTGCGTTCTCCTCGGCGCCGCTGCCATAGACCGCGCCCAGGACGTCGCCCTGTCCCTGCCATGCCCTGGGGGCCCGTGTCGGAGTGGAGGTCCAGCTGGGGCAAGGGGGGGCGCTGCTCGTCGCGCGGCCCCTGGGCCCGGCGCAGAAGTTGCCCCGGATGGCGCGTCCAAGGACGGAGCAGACCATCGGCTCCAAGTCCAGCCAGGCTCGGGCAAATATGAACATTTCTCGTCAGGGGGCCGCTGGAAACAGAGATGTGAACATGCAGTCAGCTTTTTCGAGACTGCTTGGGCTTTCAACCCGTCATCCAGGACCTCCAGGGTTCGTCTCATGGCGACGTGACCGATGTGGGGGGCGACCTGGAAGCCGCCTCGTTCTTCTCTGAGGAGGGCCCCTGGGCCGACGAATTTGATTTTCCCCCTTCAGGCGCCGCGGCTACACGTGCGACGGCTGCCGACGGTTGCGTCGCAGGGCCGTGTTCCAGTAACGACGGGGGCGCTCGTCGGGCTAGTGGCGGCTCTTCCTCTGGGCTTGTCGGGGCTGGGGGTGTTGTTTTGCCTGGGCCTGGTGGGGCTCCTTGCGGGTCTGGCGGGGTCCGTGGTGGCCCCGTCGGCTCTTGCCTGGGCCCCGGCGGTGCAGGTGCGCAGGAGGCTCCTAATTCACTCCAGTCTCCCAGCAATGTATCTGCTAAGGTCGAGCCATCCTATTGTGTCCCGGTGGGGCTATGGGGGGCTCACCGTGCTCCAGTGGGCTTCTTTTGTTTCTCCGCCACCTTTCCCCCCTGTGCGAGAACTTTGCGGTTTGCCAGGGCGACCCCGCGGGGTGCCAGCTGATCAACGGCCCCGGTGCGCGGGCTGGGACTCTCGAGGCCGTTGTCTTAGAGCACCAACAGGGGGGGGCGCGCCGAGGGGATCTCTTGAGCTGCTGTCCCCGAGTTCGTTGTTCGCGGGGTTCGGGCAAGTCAGCTGCATCGTGAAGCTCCGCTGAGAGATTCGGTCGCTAATTGGCGGTCCAGACTGCGCGATGTCCTGGCCAGCCTTGCGGGGCGCCGGGCCAGGCGTGGCAGACTTTGCCGACGGCGTCTGCGGGGAAAATCCATGCCTCGGCCTGGTTGAAGATGGGCCTGTGCAGGACTGTGCGCGCAGGACTTGAGCTCAGTCGGTCGGGGTGGCTCCGTGCTCTCTCGGCCATCTGCGAAGTTTCCCTGAGCCAGGCGTCTCAGTTCAGGAGGGGAAAAACACACAGACACAATTAATCGTCGATTCCCCAGAAAATTCCAAAAATATGGGAAGTGGGGGGGAAGACAAAAACCCAACAAATAGGGAAACTATGGGAAATATGTTTAATTGTGTGCATTTATTTGTGTGTCCTGGGGCCCCTTCATCAGTGCGCTGGCGCCTCGCCGCGCCTGGCCGGGCGCGGCCCGAGGGCGAGCGGCGGCCCCGGCGCTCGAGGAGTTTCGCGGCGGGGCGCCTGCTGCGGAGGCTCTGGGCACGCTGCGTCGTTCGCCTCGGCGGGGCCCTCGCCCTCCGCTCGGGCTCGTCGACGACGGGTCATCCTGCGCCGCCCCGAGGACGTCGTCGATCTCAGTCTCGGTGGAGGGAGGGCCCTGCGGGCTCCCGATCTCCGTGGTCTCGGCGCTGCCCTCGGCGCGGTCATGGGTGGGCGTCGCTCGCGGGGCCGTCCGCGGCGATCTCGGCCCCCCCCCCCGCCTCGCCGCGCGTGATGTGCGGGTTGCTCTTCGGGAGGTGAAAAGTAGCGTCGGTCTCGGAGCGGGCCGCGTCGCTCCCGGGGAGCTCGAGCGGTGGCCCGATGTGGGCCTGCAGGCCCTGGCTGACGTCCTCAACTGCGACGGGGGCCCCCCTCGCGTGGCCCGCCAAGGCCCCCCCTCTTCCCTTGCGAGCCCCCCCCCCCAGAGAAGGCCTGGGGAGATGGGGCCATCGGGCTCCTCCTCCTCCCTTGGCCTCGTCCTCGTTCCTCCTCCTCTTCCTCCTCCCCCCCCTCTTCCTCCTCCCCCTCCTCCTCCCGGGGCAAAGCTGGGGGGCGCTGGGTAGAGCCCTGGGCCGGCAACAGTCGACCAGCCTGGGATGCCGCTGTGAAGGGCACTGCATTATTGCAGGAAGCGTCCCGACCGCTGTTGGATGAGGATACGGCCGCCGTTCTTGAGGTTGCACGTGCCCGCAGTCTGGTTGATCTCGAGCAATGCGGCAACGCGATGTTTTGGCTCGAACTCGCGCGGGCCGCAGTGCGCTTGGGATTCCCGCCGACAGTGCTTTACCTTGAACTTCTCCAACGTGCGTGTCCCAGGACCTTGAATCAGATCGAGGCCTTTCCCGATCCGATAAGGGGTCGCCAGTTCCATCATCCAGGGTCTACGGGGTGGCGCGAGATGCGTGCCCATACGTATTTCGTTATTCCTAATCTTCGCTGCGGCCGTCGGCTATGGACCGACGCTTCGTTTCAATCAGCCAGAGGATTGCGACGTCAGCTACGATTGGACATGGTCATCTGTCTGGCGGGGATAGCGCGTGGTTAGGGACAGCAGGGTCTACGTATAGCCAGTAAGTCAGTCACCGCTTGTAGCCATCGCCCCGATGCGATCGCGATTGCCATGGCCTCCAAGAAACGTGGAGCTATCCTCGCGGCAGTTCGGCAGTGCAGATACTTAGGGACAGACCCAGGAGGCGGTCGTCGTCGCGTGGGACCCCAACGAATCGGGCGAGTTGCCAGACATGTCGAACGTCATCGGATGGTGCGTCGTTGCGCCCGCGCTGTGCGCAAGGCCAAGGTACCGTCGAGCCTCGAGATCCAGGGTGGCAAAGCTGTGGGCAGTTGCGGCTTTCGGTTGCACGGTGGTTTTGGACAGTGCTTTATCAAACTTCGTCGCAAATTAGGCGCTGCGGGCCAGGTCCGTACCAAGGGGAGGTGTTTGGTTTCCCTTCTGGTTATTCAAGCGCCGGGACAGGATCCGGCACGGCATTTTGCACGCGGTACTTTTGCGTCTTGGCTTCAGCAACGGCGGGGTCATACTGAGATCAGGCCGGCAGTTGAGCGAGCTTGGCAGAAGGCGTGCGCAAAGCTACATGCCATGGACCCAGCGAGGCGTCATCGGCATGTCCGGGTACCAATGCGTTGTCATTTGGGTGGATTTCAAAGGGGGCCGCATATTGGGAGCATCCATTTGCCCAGCATCAGTGGGCATTCCCAGACGAAGGTTTCACTGGGAACAAATGTTTGTATTCTTTGATGAAGGCTTACTTGGCGTGGATAAGGCATCGATGGCTAGTCAGTTGGTTCAAGAAGCTAAACGCTTGGACGGGGGCGGGGTGCAGCAAAGCGCCGGCGCTTACTCTTTCCTTCGACTGCTGGACCAATTGCGTATGGCCAAATCTGGAGGCCCCCGTCTAGCTGGTATTTTCTCAATATCGCAATAAGTGGAGCAGGGACTCACAAACGTCAGGTTTCTTTGGCTAGGCAGCGTGGCTTGGACAACGCCAGCTTAGAGTGACTCGGTGCCCGCGGTGCCGTGGGCATGACGAGGGCTCTCTCCATCGCATTTGGACTTGCGCATGTGACGTCGGATCTGATATTTTCGGGGCTAGCAGCAATTTGGTCCCAGCGGCCCTTTCACAATCAGGGCAGTTTGAATTATGTTGGCTATGTGGCGTTATCCCTAATTCATGTTTTCGTATTTCGGACCCACCGTTTGCTGATGACTGGGGATGTGTTGGCATTGATGCGATGGCTCCTGCTTGTCTACCTGCCGGGGCGAGCGTGGAGCCAACGATCAGCTTCGGCGATGCCAGCGGTGGGCCCGACACATCAGGTCCGAGACTCAGGAGAGCGGCTCTCGGCGCGACGACCCTATCGAGCTTCGACCCGCCGAGCGTGAGCACCTACATCACTGGCCCGCTGTCGGGACTACGTCAGGATGTGCCTCGCGATGAGTTGAAGTCTCTTTGGCTGGCCATTCACAGCAGCACTGGGCATACTTTGTATGTGACCGAATGCGAGAATGCGTTCAAAGTGTTTGGAACCCAGAGGTCGCGACGCTGACGTGTGGGCGAACATTCAAATTTTGATGAGCACTCGTTCGTGCTCAGTTCGTGCACTCCCACCTGGGAGGCGAGGCGACTATAGTAGGTCGAGCTCGCAGGTGGCAGGTTGTTGGCACCACCATCATCGACGAGCTCGTCAGTGCGAAGGCCCAAGAGATCCTCGTGGCCCCTATCGAACGCCACGGCCTCCTGGAGGTGGAGCGGAAGGCCTTCCTGGTCAGGCGCCGCCTCATATTCGCGGCTGTGTTCAGCGCTGCGGCGGACGCGAAGGACAAGGGGCAGGCCCCAGGAGGATGAGGGCTTGCCTCCTTCTTCCTCTATTCCCCCACCTTTTGCACCTAGTGCCGTGTTTTTTTTGAAACCAGGCACTCGTTGGACGACCGTGGAAGGAGTTGCAAGCGATGTTTAGGGTCTGCTTCTGGGGATTGGCTTGGATCCTGCAAACAACTCCGTCTTCTGCGCAAGCGAAGCGAAGGGGGGATTTTCACGCAGTGCACGACGGTTATAAGTTGCATGTAGCCGGGGACTGGGTTCATGAAGCGTACGTATTAAGCCTGAACGCGCAGTTGGGTCTTTGGTTTTGTGGTGTCTGCGGGGCCTTCGCCCGCCAACATAATCATGTTCCACAAACCGTGCGAGTCTCGAGCCACACCGACGGGAGAGGGTTATTTGAAGATGATCCGCCTAGGTCTGTGGCCAAAACACTTTTCCAAGGCCGAATAGGCGGAAAGCTCGGGAATCGAACATCATCCACCCCCTCGTTCAAAAAAGGTTGAATTTGCCTCACTCCAGGAACAAACCTTCTCATTCTCCTTCTCCTCCTCCTCCTCCTTCTCCTCCTCCTCCTCTTCCTCCTCCTCCTCCTCCTTCTCCTCGTCCTCCTCCTCCACCTCGTCCTCCTCCTCCTCCTCCTCCTCCTCTCTCCGCCCCGACTTCCCAACCCTCTTCTCCTCTCCGGCGCCATGTCTCCCGGGGCTCTCCCGCCCTGCCGCCCGTCGTTGCCGTCGTCGTCGTCGTCGTCGTCGTCGTCGTCGTCGTCGTCGTCGTCGTCGTCGTCGTCGTCGCCGCCGCCGCCGCCGCCGCCGCCGCCGCCGCCGCCTCCGCCGCCGCCGCAGGTGGCAGGCCTCTCATTGTCGCCGCCCCAGCGGAGTTCCTCGCTCTCGGAGGGGCGGGGGCCCAACAACGCGTCTGGCCGCAGCGAGCAGGCGCTCGCCGCGCCTCTCCCTCGCAGGGGGGGAGTGGGAATGACCAGGCACACAGGAGGCGAAAGAGGAGGAGGGGGAAGGAGGAAGGGGGACGAGGAGGAGGAGGAGGAGGAGGAGGAGGAGGAGGAGGAGGAGGAGGAGGAGGAGGAGGAGGAGGAGGAGGAGGAGGAGGAGGAGGAGGGAGGAGGAGGGGGAGATGGATGGGGGAGGGGGAGGAGGAGGGAGAGGGGGAGGAGGAGGGGGATAGGGAGGGGGACAAACTAAGTGCGCTCGCGTCATATCTGACGTCCTACCCCTCCCTCCCATCACTTACCACTCACCCGGAAAGCTTTCTGGTGTATTTTCCCGGAGAGCTCGCTGAGAGCTAAAGGGTTTAAGATTAGAAGCCGGACGGTGGTGGTGCCCGCCAGCAGCCCATCTCCGCCGGTCAAGAATTCTCGCAGCAGCTCGCCTGACCCGGCAGCGGGTCCGGGAGAGCTTCCGGCGAGCGTCTAGGCGTGCCTGCACGCGCGCAGGCACGCGTGGAAGCGTTCCTGGCAGCGCTTCGGAAGCGCCGCCGGGGAGCCCCCCAGAGCCCCAAAAGAGCTTCACGCGTGCTTCCGTGGGCTTGCCAGGAAGGTTTTCTGCTGTGTCTTCTCTGTGCTCTCCGGGTTTTGGACGCTGGCGGTGCCCTATGTTCTCTAGGTTTTAGAGGCTACCAAGTGGACCCGGCAACTGGTCCGGGAGAGCTTCCAAACGTGCCTCCTCCTCCTCCTCCTCCTCCACCTCCTCCTCCTCCTCCTCCTCCTTCTCCTCCTCCTCCACCTCCTCCTCCTCCTCCTCCTCTTCCTCCTACCTATGGCAGTGGTGGCGTAGGATCGGCGTAGCTTCCAAACGTGCCTGCACGCGTGCAGGCACGCGTGGAAGCGTTCCTGGCAGCGCTTCCGCAGCGCTGCAGAGGGGCGCCCCAGAGCTCTCCAGAAAAAAAATTCCGCCCCCGCGGGTGTCTTCGCTGCAGGCACGCATGAAAGCGTTCTCGGCAGCGCTTCGGCAGCGCGGCAGGGGAGCTCCCCAGAGCTCTCCAGGAAAGATTTCCCGTCCCGGAGGGTGTCATCGCTCTCCGGATTTTTCCCAGATAGCTTACCTCGTAGAGCTCTTCGGTATTAGCTGGTTATAGCTGGAAGCTAAGAGTAATTCCGGCGCGCTGGAGAGCTAGTTGGCTCGAAAAAAAAGAACTGAACTTTTCACAACTTTTGGTCGGTTGAAAATTATGTTCTCGAAATTTGACCATTCGTTAGAATTCTAGTATTTTTTCCCGTGATATTCGATCTTATTCCCGCTCGCCATCTTGATCTTAGCTCGATCGGGTACCTTTTACTGCCAAAAAGCACACTGGCGGCATCGGCCGTTTCGAGTCATCTGATACGCGTTGTCGGTATTTTGTACTTAACTCGAGCTGTAGGACAGCTACAGAGCTGGTAAGCACAGCTATCGCACCCAGAATCACCAGGCGCGTTCGCCTGTTGATCCATAGGTCTGAACTCGGTCTGCTGGCCGAGCTAGGTCTGCAAATTATTCGAGTCAACTTGATACGCGTTGTCGGTATTTTCTACTTAACTCGAGCTGTAGGGCAGCTACAGTGCTGGTCAGCACAGCTATCGCACTCAGAATCATCAGGCGCGTTCGCCTGTCGAATCCATAGGTCTGAACTCGGTCTGCTAGCCGAGCTAGGTCTGCAAACCTATTCGTATTATTCGAGTCAACTTGATACGCGTTGTCGGTATTTTCTACTTAACTCGAGCTGTAGGGCAGCTACAGTGCTGGTAAGCACACCTATCGCACGCAGAATTATCAGGCGCGTTCGCCTGTTGAATCCATAGGTCTGAACTCGGTCTGCTAGCCGAGCTAGGTCCGCAAACCTATTCGTATTATTCGAGTTAACTTGGTACGCGTGGTGGGTATTTTGTACTTAATTCGAGCTGCAGAGCAGCTACAGTGCTGGCAAGCACGCCTATCGCACTCAGAATGATCAGGCGCGTTCGCCTCTTGAATCCATAGGTCTGAACTCGGTCTGCTAGCCGAGCTAGGTTCGCAAATCTATTCGTATTATTCGAGTCCTCTTGACAAACGCT
>CAUYUJ010017435.1:208010-215766 GCA_963575745.1 Prorocentrum cordatum
CGAGATGCTTGGCCTCCCGCTTGGTACGGGTTGCCCTTGCGTGGCGCCCACGTCCGAAGTCCACGCCTGGGTATGTGGCCTGTTTGACAGGTTGAACATTGTATCCAGCTTTCCTCACCGCCTTCGCAATAACCGGCGCATCCTGGTGAGTAGTGCACATAACCGTCGATTTAGCTGCCACCTTGAGTCTGCATTTGCCCAGTTCACGACATGTGTCGAGCAAGCATTTGATCATGAGCTGTCTGATTGCCCGTCGCGAGCCCTTCACCACCTGCGAGAGGTCGTCAACCCACAGCCTGTGGCCCATGCGGGCGTTGGCCGTCGCGACCGTCTGCATCACATAATGCATGAGGATCTTCGCGAACCTGGTGCCTGAGCGAAGGCCTTGGACCACGCTCTGGCTGGGGTCGAACGGTGCGCTTGCAGCTCCCAGCTGCTCCACCGTTCGTGGGGCGATACATTGCAGCAACTCCAGGAAAAGAAGAACTGGTGGAAACTTGAGACGCAGGGCTGCTGCCACTAAAGGGGCCCATGGTATTGAATTGTAGAATGACTCGATATCTACCATTCCATGTCCATATTGAATGCTCATAGTGTGGGCGACCTCGTCATCAATTGCACGAAGAAATGCCTCCTGGAGGCAAGAATTTCTTTTTATCGCAGCGTCCCAATGTTGGGCCGTCTCTTGCGACCATACCTGGACTTCACTCTCTCTGACTTTAGACCACAATCTCCCTAACATTGACACCAAACCTATACCACGATCAGCTCCTGATTTCTTCGGAGTGAGTTTGACAACAACCAGAGCCGTTTGAATGGGCCACGCTAATACTGCCCCCACTGCTTCAAAAATCAGCACCAACTCGGCAACTCCAGCTGCTGGTAACCTTTGTATATCTACTGGGGTGAGGCGGTCGATGCCGAGTCCTGCTTTTGCTTTCATCTGCCCTGCCGCCTTGAGCACCATGTCCGCCGTGACGGGAGGAAGGGGATCGGATTCCGCGGCCACGCGAACTTGGCGCAGCAGCTCTCTGATAGCTGATACGTCTGGAGGGGTCGGTGCCCACAGCCTCTGAAACTCCTTGCCTTTCTTGTCCATGATATCCCGTGGATGGAACAGCACAGCCTCCCCAGACACCACTTCCATGGCTGGTAGAGGCATGGGTTTGAGTGCCTTGTGCAGGACACCGACTGGTTCCTTTTCCGCGGCCCAGCTCCGAAACTCCTGAAGTGATGGCGCCAACGCTTGCCTCTGGGCTCGCTGTGAGATCTTTTTGGCACTCGCCTCGAACGACTGTAATACTGGGACTGCCTGGCAACCCTGGCCGTTGAGTAGCTGGAGCCGCTCGTGCCAAGGTGGGCCCCGACCTGCTCGGAGCGGAAGATGATCACCCTCAGGTCGGTCGCCACACAGTTTGAGGCAGGCCTGTCTGTACTGGTGTACCTGATGCGCTCCATTGTTCCGAATGGCGTGTCGTGCCAGGCCCGCAATGACCGCGTAAACTCGTGTCCACCACTGGGCCTTCTGGTCACGTAAATGTAGCTGGCGTCTGTGTGACGCCTCACGAACCTGCTTGACCCAAACCTTGGTCCATGGGTTCGGCTGAGACCTGACATAGCAACACCATGGTGAGTGTTGACATCATTCTCCACAGTCTGCACCCAGGCAGCATCCATTCCCGAGACAGACGACTTGTGTGCTGGATTGAGAGAGATGGCTACGGAATCCAGCAGGGACGAGTGGACATATTCTGTACATTGGCCCCCGGGAGCGAAACCGACTTCCCGCCGACATTGGTCCCAGAGGTCCCCAGGAATTTGAAACGCGGCTTCAGGTGCGGTGTCTCCGAGGCCTTGAGAGTTAGAAGTATCATTCGACTGCTTGCCTTCTACTTTGGGGGGCTGGCTCATATTCGGGGAGGGGCTGCCTAATAACATCCTACCGTCAGAAGAGAGGGGCAGAGCGTCAGCAGCCTCCGCCACACGGCACACGCCCCGACTCTCGTCAAGCTCAGGCTGCACGAGGGGAGGGGAGGAGGAGGGGACAGGGCACAGGCCGCCGAACTGCTCAGCGTTCGAGACCCCCTGAACGTTGGCAGGGGCAAAGCTGCTTTCATCCGCCCATGGGTCTGGCTCGTCTGGCCAGTCGTCCCTCTCGCATTCGAAATCTGGTTCGGTATTAGGGGATGGGGCCCGTGTGGCTCCCTCCTCATTCTGGTGAAACTTGTTTGGCTGCACGCAGTCCCCTAACCATTTCATGAAACCTAGCGGCTCAGTCTTCGGCGGCCGCTTTCCTTTCGGCCTCCAGGCGAGCCTTAGCAACACTACTTTTGGAGCCAACTGTGGGCTCCTGACGCGGCCTCGGGAGCTGAGGGGGCCTTGCAGGGGCCTCGAGCACCCTAGTCCACAGCTGGGGCCCAGAGCTTCTCAGGTCAACCTTGAGGCCAACATGAGGCTTCCAGGGGACGTCCCGAACAATAGACACATTGCGCACAAACGAGACAGCCACAGGACAGCAAACAAGGTAATCAATGAGCGCATCTTTCCTTCTTTTTTTTCGCGCGCAAGTGCCCGTGTTGCCCTCGGCGGCGCGGACAATGCCCCCGAGCTTCTGGCCGAGGCTCGAGGCAGAGAACACCTCGGGCGTCATGTTGAAGTCCCCTATGAGGATCCACGGGAGTCTCACCGCCGCCAGTAGGCCTCCGATTCTTGCGAATCGGCGGCGGTTGGCCCCCGTCATCACGATGGGCGGCAGGGCGTAGAGCGTGACAATGATGACCGAGTAGCCCGCCAGGTGCACCACCGTCGCCACGAAGCCGTCCAGGGACGTCTGGTTGGGCTCCGAGAGGTGCCCTGCTGCAACTGTGGTCTCATGTAGCCTGTGAGCTTGAATGTGGAACTGGCTCATGAAAAGCTCGCCCCCCTCATTGGAGCTCATTTCCCCTTCAATAGTTGTCGCACGTCCCGCCTTTCTTGCTGGATTGTGTGCCAATCGTAGCTTGGCGGCCCCCGCCGACTTGTCCCAATCTCGTAGCTGTGACTCATCATGGCAGGGAGTCTCTACGAGTCCCCATAGCTGGTAGTTCCTTGGATTCGCAAGCACAAGCTTCCACGCCTTCTCCGTGAGCGCCGTGACACTGGCGTAGAGCATGGATGTCACGGCGGCCTCCTCGTCGCCCGCAGGAGGCTGTCCCTGCTTCGAGCGAGGAGGCCTGGGAGACCGTCAAGCGGCCTGGGTGGTCGCATCGCCCTTGCCCTTCGACTTGGCCTTGGCGATGGCGGCCTCGAACTTCGCCTGCGAGATGCGGTTGACCACCTCCTGCATCAGGCGCTCCTTCTCCTGCTCTTTCTGTTGGTCGGCGGCCTGGGTGGGCTGCGCCTCTGGGGGGGATGCCGTGGCAGTTGAGGACGCCTCGGCCGTGCCCGCAGCACCTGCGGCTTGGGCCGTCGATGACGCACCCGACCCGCCCTCGCTGGCCTCCCCCGTGGCCGTCCTGCGCTTCTTGGCCATGCGCTCCTTGAGCTTCGTCTTGAGAGCCTTCGTGCGCACGACCCGATCGTTGATCTGCTTCTCCTTGCCCTCGAAGTGGCTCTCGACCTGCTGCAGCTCGTCTTTGAGAGTGGCGATGGCCTTTCTGCTCCTCTGGCGTGGGCTCAGCCTCCGCGACTTGGTCGAATAAGCTCTCATCCCACTCCAACTTGAACAGCTTGGGCTCGTCGTCGGTGGGGTCCTTGGTCTCAGGCTCGACAAGGCCCTCGGCCCTGGACAATGCCAAGGCTGCAGCACGTTTTGCATGTTCCGCTTCGGCTAGTTTACGGGCTATATTCTGCTCCTTAAGCTCCGCCGCTGCCAGGTTAGAGCGGGGCCTGAGGACTGATTGCACTGATTGATCATGCATGTGTTCCAGATTGCGATATACACCATCGGCCTTCTTCATAGCTTCAACTGGCGATAACGTGGTGCTGGAAGTCTCCGATTCCTGGCCAAGTCTCGCAATTTGCGAGGACAGCGTGGCCTGGAGGTTGGTGTCCTGCGTGGCCTCGAGCGCCTGGAGCAGCAGGGAGGTGACTGACCCGTCAGGCTTGTCGCGGCCTTTGCCACCTCTGCGGCTGCCAGGGGATAGACTGCGGGACTTCAGGATGCTGGCGGGCGCGGACTGGGAGTCAAGCTCGCCGTCCCAGCAATCCTGGAACTCGTCCTCCTCGAAGGTGACCTTGCTCTTTGGTTTGAAGAGCGACAGCACCTCCTTGCAGTGGCCGCACTTCATTTTATTCAGCACAATTGTCGAGTTCCATTCACACTTGCGGCAGCTGGGGCATCGGGTCCACAACGGGGCCTTGCCTGCTGGCGCCATGACTGGATACGGTCTGGACGCCTCTGTCTTAGTCGGTGATCTGGGGGGGCTGGCGTGCCCCAGATCAAAGTCCCTCAAGCACTGCGTGGAAGTGCAGAGGCAGGCACGGGGGAAGTTCACTGAAACCTCTCGTGCCCGAAACTGCTTGAGAGGAGGGAGGAGAGAGGAGAGAGGAGGGAGGAGGGAGGAGGGAGGAGGGAGGAGGGAGAGGGAGGAGGAGGGAGGAGGGAGGAGGGAGGAGGGAGGAGGGAGGGAGGGGGAGGGACGGGAGGGAGGGAGGGAGGGAGGAGGGAGGGGGAGAGGAGGGAGGGAGGAGGAGGAGGAGGAGGAGGAGGAGGAGGAGGAGGCGGAGGCGGAGGCGGAGGCGGCGGAGGCGGAGGCGGAGGGAGGAGAGGAGGAGGAGGAGGAGGAGGAGGGAGGAGAGAGGAGGAGCAGGAGGAGGAGGAGGAGGCGGAGGAGGAGGAGGAGGAGGAGGAGGAGGAGGAGGAGGAGGAGGAGAGCTATTTTCTTCGGCGTTGTCCTGCTGCCCCCAGCCAGGAGCCCAGCGCCCAGCGCGAGCGGCGCGCAGCGAGCCTGGCGCCCAGCGCCAGCGTGGAGGCCTCGCCGGGCGCCTGGCGCCGCATTGCCAGCGCAGAGGCCTCTCCTGCCCAACTCGTCGTCGTTGGCGTCGTCGTCGTCGTCGTCGTCGTCGTCGTCGTCGTCGTCGGTGTCGTCTCCTGAAGAAGAAGATGGCGTAAACATGACTTTCGGAGGTCCCAGCGGATGTCTTGGATCGGCGCGGGGCCCCCCTGGCGGCGCCCGTGGCGCGCTCCGCGCGCCAGGGACGGGGTTCCAGCGCGAACCAAGAAGTCTGAGCGGATCTTCTCATGCTCCTCTAAACGTCCTCCTGCTGGGACAGGGCCAGATCTCGTTTTTTTGGTTTGCTCTTGGGGGCTCGTAGAGGGGGGTTGTCCCAAGGTGTGGGCGGCGACGATAAGGGGCGACTAGCCCAGGGGCGGGCATCATTACACGTATTCGCCCGGGGGCTTTGTCGAAGACACAGATCACTGGCGCAGCTGAATACGTGTACTGCCTACTGCCCTCCCCTGGGCTATCCGGCCCTATCGTCGCCTCTGAAGGTGGGGTTTGGGGAACGTGCCTGGCTGGATATTCGAACCTCCTCTTTACACGGGCCGTTTCGCGCGATGGTCCTCTTCCTTCGCCCCTGCCCCGCTTTTGTTGCGTCCCCCCGAGGGTCTCCCCTACGCGGGCCTGACCTTAAGTCGGGCGTGTCCCCCTACAGGAGGCAAGCAATTATCAGGGGACGATGTGTCTACTATTTCTGGTCAGTTTTGGACCTTTTCAATGACTTCTACTTCTCATCCAAATTCCCCCCGTAGGAGGAGAGGCCCGACTTAAACTTAGCCAAAGGGCTTCCTGACTCTCCGTGAAGAGAGGCCGGCGGGTGCGGGGTCCTTCGCCCCCAGCGTTCCTCGGCGTCTCCCAGGGTTGCTGGCGTTGCTCGGGGCTCCTCGGGGTCCCTTGGCGACGCTTGGCGTGCCTGGCAATGCCAAGCAACGCCGAGCCACACAAAGCAGTGCCAAGCAATGGCAAGCCATGCCGCACAATGCCAAGCAGTGCCAAGCAGCGCCACGCAGCGCCAAGCAGTGCCAAGCAGTGCCAACCAGTGCTAATCCTTGCTAAGCATTGCTAAGCACTGCTGAGCGGCTGAGCACTGGCAAGCAACGGCAAGCAATGAGAAGCACCGCCAGGCAGTGCCTTGCATGGCTCAGAACTGCTTCGAGTTGCTCTGAACGGAAGAGGCCCTACTTGGAATAGTGCCAGGTACACTATATACATGTATATTCAGTGGCATGTAACATGTATATAAATATATCTCTCTCTCTATATATATGCATGCTTGGTACTGCCTCGGAGTGTGCTCGGCTGTCCGCATGTCTGGCCATCGTGCAATACGTTCGCTCCTCGCCTTCGCCCTCCTCGTTGTCGTCGTCGTCTCCGCGCGCCTCGTCGTCGGCCTTGCTCTTGTCGCCCATCGACGCCTTTGCGCCCGTTCTCATTCTCGTACCTTCGTCATCGGCTTTGCCATCGTCCTCATTCTCGTCGTCGTCTCCTTCGCATCTTCGTCACCCTTTGTGTCGTCGCCCTGACCTCCTCTGTCGGCGTCGTCGTCGTTGTTGTCGTTCGTTGACGCCGTCCTCTTCGGCCTACATCTCTTGAGCTGTGAGACTCGTCCCTGTGCATGCGCCAACCAAATCTTTCCAATGTGGTCCCGTTGCATGTTGCGTGTGCTTGCTGGTATGGTCCTTGTCATCGGTGCGTTGCTGGCGTGGGTGGTCTCTGACTGGTTCCCTCAAGTACCGCCGCCACCGTCGTCGTAATCGAATGTGCCCCGGTCTTCTGTGCTGGTGGCTGCGATGCCAAGAACAAGGCTTCCACCGAGCTTGCTCACATTGAGCGCCACCAGCACCACCAACATCCCCTCTCCCAGGGTAGCGGTGCGCGCCTCTTGTGGAGAGGCTGTGCGCGGGAGTGACACGCTGCGCGTGGATAGGTGTGTGTGTGTGTGTGTGTGTGTGTACCTGCCCGCGTATGCGTTTGGCATGGTTGATCGGGGCTCACGAGACGGGGGCGAGAGGGCGAAACGGGTCGAAACGACGTCGACGACGACGCGACGACGACGAACGTACCGCATACGAAGAAACGGCGCTGAAACCAGCTTTTTTTTACCAGCTAAACGCCGAAATTAGTGAAGGCGGCGGGCTTCAACAGACGGGGGTCAGTGCCAACGAGTGTCAGCCCGAGCTCCGGCTCTTGCAGGATCCTGCAGGGCCAGGGTCGCACTGACCGGGGCCTGGGTGCAGGATCCTGCGGAGCCTGACTGTCTCGGGCTCGGATTGACCCACTCATGCTACACCATGCATGCTTCCTCGTTTGTCCATTCACCGCAGCCGTTTGCACGAAACCGGTATCTTCTGAACGAGTGCCCGTGCGCTGATGATAAAGCAACGAGTGCGCAGACTTCTGCTGCGTTGCCTTGAGATTGTCTATTCATCTTGGTTTAGGTCAGTACAGTCGGGGCGCTGACTAAGGAACCCTATTCGTTGAGGAGGGGCTCGGTGTTCCTTGATTGTTTCAGAGTTTGCCTCGGGTTTTCCCGAGGTTTCCATGGGAAATCGAGGTTCAACTTATGGGAAAAAAGGGGCCTCGTTCCTTATGTTGGGTTCCTCAGGTCAAGGCCCCGACTGTACATCTTCGAGTTGATCCGCTCTGGATCCCCGCCCCGTCTTCTGATGGGGCCAGCCGCGCGCGCACCTGGTTTGCTCGGGTGCACTCCCTCCGCCTCGTCGCTGCGTGCGAGGCCGCAATCACCATAAGCATATATGTATGGTAGAATGCCA
>CAUYUJ010017435.1:215866-220866 GCA_963575745.1 Prorocentrum cordatum
GCAGGAGAAGAGGAGGATGAGGAGGAGGAGGCGGAGCAGGATGAGAAGGAGGAGGAGGAGGAGGAATACGAAGACGAAGCGTACTAATAATATGCACGATAAGACTGAGCATAGTACGACGACGACGAAGAAGAAGAGTACTACGAAGAAGAATACGGGGAGGAGGAGGAGGAGGGGGAGGAGGAGGAGGAGGAGGAGAAGGAGGAGGACGGGGTGGAGGTGGAGGAGATGGAGCAGGTGTATGATGATGTGGAGGAGATGGTGCAGGTGGGGGAGGTGTATGATGATGTGGAGGGGAGGAGGAGGAGAAGGCTCTCTTCTTATGTCTCGGCCGCTGCCCCCCGCAGGCGAGTCCACAAGGCGCCAGGTCCCGCGCGTAGTGAGCTCTAGGCTCCAGGCCTCGCGGCTGCGGCGGCTGCGCCTGGCTGCATCCAGAGGCTGTCGGCGCGAGCAAGCCAGAGGTGCGGTCCGCCTGAAGGTCGAGGCTGGGAGGGAGGAGGAGGAGGAGGAGGAGGAGGAGGAGGAGGAGGAGGAGGAGGAGGAGGAGGAGGAGGAGGAGGAGGAGGAGGAGGAGGAGGAGGAGGAGGAGGAGGAGGAGGAGGAGGAGGAGGAGGAGGAGGAGGAGAAGGAGAGTTGGAGGAGGACGAGGAGGGAGGAGGAGGAGAAGGAGGAGGAGGAGCAGGAGCAGGAGCAGGAGGAGGAGGAAGAGGAAGAGGAGGAGGAGGAGGAGGAGGAGGAGGAGGAGGGCCTGCACTTCGATTCAGGCCTTCCGAATGATGCCGGGGCGAAACGAGTCAAAGGGTCGCGCAGCATCGCCGATGCATCGACGGTGCGGTGGGATGTGGAACCCTATTCTGCCCACGGCCACGGCGCCAACGCATCGCCCGCGCTGCAGGTGCATCGCCGATGAATCGGCGATGCATTGGCGATGCGGCGCGGTCCTCTGATCCCATCAGCTCTGTCCCAATTTGGGATGCTTCCATGTGAACAAGAAGGAAGCAAGAGAGTCGTCCAGGGTTCACATGTACACACCATCGCTTCGTGTTGCTGCTCTGCTATTCAGGGCGTATAGGTTATGGTCCTACCGGGGTGTCCTAGAATATGTCACTTCATGCGCTGGTAGCATGCCGTCTGCGCGCTACCATTTTGGGCATACGGTTGGACGCGCAAGAATCAGCCCATCTAGTTCGTGTGTATTTTAGGTCGGTTCAGAAAGCTTTCGGGCGGGGGTGTCCGTCACTTTCGTGCACCCCCCCCAGCTGGTAATAGACGGAACGGCCACTCGCATTTTCCGTTCCAACATGGCCACCGCTTGCACACCTCAGCAGGATAGCATCTTCCTGCGCATGGCGCAAGCACGCGATTGGCGGCCCGTCGGGGCGGTCGGGCGGATCAGGGCTCTCAGCTGTCGTAGGATCGCAGAGAGCTGCCTTCTTAACTTCGAAAGCGTGCCGCCGGAGGGCCGTGCCGTCTCTTGCCCGTGCCGTGCCGTGTTGTGCCTGGGCGTAGAGCCGAGCAGGGTGCCGTGCCGGGCCGTGCCGCGCTTGCGCGTGCCATGCCGTGCCGTGCCCGCGCTGTAGAATTCGAAGAATGTGCCGTGCCCGGTGCCGTTCCTGCGTGCTGTGCCGTGCCGTGCCGTGCCATGCCTGCGTTCTGCAATTCGTGCAGTGCCGAGCCGTTCCTGTGTTCTGTGTGCCGTGGCGTGCCGCGCCTACGTGCCAAGCCGTGCTGCACCGGGCGTGCGGTCCAGAATGCGCAAAGTATGCCGTGCAGTGTTGTGCCTGTCACCGCCCATCAAACCACCTCAGCCCAACCCGAAGGCCACGATTTGCCCTCCATTTCCAGTGTGGGCGGGGTCGGGGAACATCGACAACAACCCATTCCAGCCCGTACCCCCCCAACCCGAACATCGGGTCTTCGGGTCGGGTTGGGGTGGTCTGGTAGGTAGTCAGCCTGCTACATGTGCCGTGCCGTGCTCGTGTTTTAGACTGCGAGAGGTGTGCCATGCCGGCCATGTGCCTGATCATGCAGCGTTGGTGCTCCGGGTGTCTATGCCTGTTCATGGTTCTCCGAACAGCTTGCTGAACGGGGTGCTGTTGTGACAGAAACTAGTTCAGCCCGAGGGAGGCGAAAGCAGAGACATCCTCAAACAAATGGTGTGGTCTGGGCCGTTTCGCTTAAGACATCCTCGCAACTCTCGTTCTGATGTGGCTAAGATTGGGCTTCTCGCCTGAGACATCCTCGAGCTTCGAGATGCCGTGCGAGAGGTGGTCCAGCGCGTCCCGCCTTAGACATCCTCGCAATCCTGATCTCCGCGCGAGGTGGTCCGGCGCGTTTCGCTGGAGACAACCTCGCAGCTCTGACTTCAGAGATGCTGCGAGAGAGATGGTCCGGTGCGTTTCGCTTGAGACATCCTTGCAATTCTGAGCTCCGAGATGCTGCGCGCGAGGTGGTCCGGCGCGTTCCGTCTGAGACATCCTCGCAACTCTGGTCCTCGAGGTGCTGCGCGAGAGGTGGTCTGGCGCGTTTCGCTTGAGAGATCCTCGCAATTCTTGCTTTGAGATGCCGCGCGCGGTGTGGTCTGGTGGGTTTTGTCTGAGACTTTTTGCAGTTCTGGACTCCGAGATGACGCGCGCGAGGTGGTCCTATCCGTTCCGCCTGAGAGATCCTCGCAACTCTGGGGTCCGAGCTATCTTGCGCGAGAGGTGGTCCGGCGCGTTTCGCCTGAGACATCCTATCAACTATGGACTCCAAGAGGCGGCGCGCAGGGTGGTGCGGCGCCTTTCGCTTGAGACCTTGAAATTCTGAGCTCCGCGATGCCGCGAGCGAGGTGGTCCAGTCCGCTCCGCCTGAGACACCCGCACAACTCCTGGGTCCGATGCCGCGCGAAAGGTGGTCCGGTCGTTTCGTGTGAGACACCCTCGCAGCTCTGGGTTCTGAGATGTTGCGCGCGAAGTGGTCTGGCGCGTTTCGCCTGAGACATCCTCGCAACTCTGGGCTCCGAGAGGGAGGAGGGAGGAGGAAGGAGGGGTCAAACCCAAACAAACCATTTTATTCCATTTCTGATGTCGAATTGTACTCTGGGAGGGGTCAGCGCCGCCTGAGACTCTGAGCTCCCAGATGTCGCGCGCGAGGTGGTCCAGCCCGTTTCGCCTGAGACATCCTCACAGCTCTTGTTCCGAGTTGGCCGGGATTGGGATGGTCCGGACCGTTTCGCTTGAGACATCCTTCCAATTCTGAGCTCCGAGATGCCGCTCGCGAGGTGGTCTGGGCCGTTTCGCCCGAGACATCCTCACACTTCGGGGTTCCGAGATGCTGCGCGCGATATGGTCTAGTCCGTTTTGCTTGATACGTTTCGTCGTCCAAGGCCTCCAACAGTCAAAAACCTCTTTCATCCCTTCGCACACCTCGGACACCCCGCCTCTCGCCCGCCTCCTCTCCCGTCAATTTTACCACCTCAGCATCCTCCAAGCTCGCCCCGCCTTCTGCCCCCCCCCCCCCCCCCAGACACCAGACATCCGACGTCACGATATCTTTTTCGAGACGTAGGCCCGCGGACCTCTCAATCTCATCCCGGGGAAAGTTTTCTCCTCGATTTTCGGGAGCCTTGAGACTGGGGTCAATGCAAACGGGGATCAGCCATGGCACTGGATCTTGCAGGATCCTGCGAAGACCCCTTCTGGCTGACCCTGGTTAGCGAGCCGCTCGGGGCCGCGAGGCGGCCGCGCGAATTGGCTGCCCGGGTTTGCGAAGCCTCGCGTTGCAGTTTTTTCCTGCATTGCAGTGTTTTGGTTTCCTGCTGACCTGGGTCTGATTGACCCGTGCTATCGATGGGCCTGTTCTCCACCACCACCAGAAGTTGGGGGAGGAAGAGGAGGAGGAGGAGGAGGAGGAGGAGGAGGAGGAGGAGGAGGAGGAGGAGGAGGAGGAGGCGGAGGACGAGGAGGAGGAGGAGGAGGAGGAGGAGGAGGAGGAGGAGGGGAACCTCCTCCCCCTCCAACTCATGGTGGTGGTGGTGGTGGTGGAAAACAGGCCCATCAGTTATCAGATCCCCGGTGCTCTTCTGGCCCAAACGGCTCGCTGAGCGGGCTGCCGCCGCGGTCGTGCCCAGCTCCGGTCGAGGGGCGGGCGCCCCAGAGACGTCCTCCAGACATGTTGGCCGTCCGGGCCATTTCGCGCGAGGAGGAGGAGGCGGAGGAGGAAGAGGAGGAGGAGGAGGAGGAGGCGGAGGTGGCGGAGGAGGAGGAGGAGGTGGAGTCGGAGGAGGAGGAGGACGAGGAGGAGGAGGAGGAGGAGGAGCAGGAGGAGGATGAGGAGGAGGAGGCGGAGGAGGAGGAGACGGAGGAGGAGAAAGAGGAGGAATAGGCGGAGGAGGAGGCGGAGGAGGAGGAGGAGGAGGCGGAGGAGGAGGAGGAGGAGGGGTGGCTGGGATAGGGCGTTTCGCTTGAGACCTCCTCGCAACTCTGGGCTCTGGCATGCTGCGCGCGAGGTGGTCTGGCGCGTTGCGCTTGAAGCGTCCTCGAAATGTTTGGCGCCGAGCTGCCGCGCGAGAGGTGGTCTGGCCCGTTTTGCCAGAGACATCCTAGCAACTCTTAGTTCCGAGATGCCGCGCGAGAGGTGGTGCGGCGCCTTTCGCCTGAGACTTTGTCGCAGTTCTGAGCTCCGAGCTGCCGCGCGAGAGGTCGTCCAGCCCGTTTCGCCAGAGATATCCTTGCTCCGAGATGCCGCGCGCGAGGTGGTCCAGTCCGTTTCGCCTGAGAAATCCTCGTAAGTCTAGGCTCCGAGCTGCCTTGCGCGAGGTGGTCCAGGCTGCTTCGTTTGAAACATCCTCGCATCTCTGGTCTCTGACATTCTGCGCGCGAGGTGGTCTGGTGCGTTTCGCTTGAAACATCCTGGAAATTCTTGGCTCCGAGCTGAGGCGCGAGAGGTGGTACGGCCCGTTTCGCCTGAGACATCCTAGCAACTCTGAGCTCCGAGCTGCCTTGCGCGTGAGACACCCT
>CAUYUJ010017435.1:230866-236306 GCA_963575745.1 Prorocentrum cordatum
TGGGCAGCGATGAGGCCATGCGGCCCCCCTATCGCCCCCTCCTCGCACAGGGCTTGCGTGCTCGGGCCCGATTCGCCTGCACTTGCAGGTTCGGCGGATCCGGTATCCGCCTGTCTCGACGTGAGGCTCGTTCGCCCTCGACGCTCTTGGGCAGACGCACGTCGCGTGCAACTCCCAGGGAAAGATTCGTCGATTGCTTCCGACAGACGCTGGGGCCTCGTCATGCATGCTGGCGCTGGTGACCCGGAGGCTCTGCAGAACGAGTCGGTTTAATCTGGTGGGCCTCAACGTTTCTCGGCAAGCAAGAGCACGACGCTGCTCAGTTGGCCAATTGTGGTGTCTGATGTCTCCTGCTCAGCTTGGCTTGCTCTCCCTGGTGCACACATGGAGCTCATCTGTGCCATTGGTTCGGGGGTGGACAGAACCCCCAACAGTGACACGTCGATTAGTGAATTGTCCGTTTTCGGTTTTCGAGAGGGCGCCGTGGCCGTTATTTTCCAGGCTTGCGCCCGCCAGGTTTGGGCCCGACGTCGTTTTCACTAAACCACGTTTTACTAAAGGGAGGTCTGTCCATCCCCGATTGGTGCGCACGCAAGCTCTCCGGCATTGACGAGCCCAACACGTGCATGCCAGAGCATCGGAGGGAGGACAAGCGACACCATCACCACCAGGGTGCCAACCTCCAGCGAGGAGGTCCACGATGCCTCCCCGAGCCGGAGGCTGGGGATGCCTCGAGCGAGAGGGGGGGGACCACACCACCAGGGAGACCCCCCTTGCCTCCTCGCATCTTCTCGCCCTGGTGGTGTTGGTGTCGCCTTTCCTTGTTCCTAGAGCATTCCTGCATCTGTGATTGAACACTGGGGGGTAACTTTCTGGCACGAGCTGCGTGCGCACCTCCTCGTCGTCTCTGCCTTGCTCCTGCCCCTTCAGCCGAAGCGCGCAGAGCGCGGCACGCGTGACGACAGGGGCAAACTCGGGCGCAGGGAGGCCGTTCCGCGCAGGGCCTTGGTGCGCTCCCAGGGAGGCGGGGGAGGCTCCTGGCGCAGACGTGTTCGGTGTCGTCTTTACAAGTCACGACGCGCGGTTTCTGAGCCGTTTTCGGCCTCCTGGGACCTTCGCCGGGCCCCAGGGGCGTCAAGAAACGGCAGCGGACGAAGAATTGGCCCTGGGAGTAAGGAGTGAGGTCGGGACTTCCAGGGACCGCGCATGGAAAACGTGAGGACGTCGCACTGGGTCTTGATCCAGGGGCAGCGTTAGGGGAGGACGATTGGCTGAGGGAGGGATGCATCGACCTCCAATCGCGGCGAAGGTTCGAGGCTCGACATTTGCGAGGAACAACCGGCCCTTGGGAAAGGGGCATGTCGAAAACGCGTCTCGAAAACGCATATCTGGGGCCTCCACATCCACCTCCGCCTCCTCCTCCTCCTCCCTCCTCCTCCCTCGTCCTCCTCCTCCTCCTCCTTCTCCTCCTCCTCCTCCTCCTCCTCCTCCTCCTGCTCCTCCTCCCCGCCCCCTCCTGCTTTCCCTCCTCCTCCTCCTCCTCCTCCTCCTCACCGTCATCTCCTCCTTCTCCTCCTCCTCCTCCTCCCTCCTCCTCCTCCTCCTCCTCCTCCTCCTCCTCCTCCTCCTCCCTCCTCCTCCCCCCCTCTCCTTCCTCTCCTCCTCCTCCTCTCCTCCTCCTTCTCCCCCTCCCCCTCTTCCTCCTCCTCCTCCTCCTTCCTCCTCCTCCTCCTCCTCCTCATGCCTCTCCTCCTCTCCCCTTCTCCTCCTCCTTCTCCGCCTCCTCTCCTCCCTCCTCCTCCTCCTCCTCCTCCTCCTTCTCCTCCTCCTCCTATCCTTCTCCTCCTCCTCCTCCTCCTCCTCCTTCTCCTCCTCCTCCTCCTCCTCGTCATCATCATCATCATCATCATCATCATCGTCATCATCTCTCATCATCATCATCATCATCATCACCACCACCACCAACCACCATGATCATCATCATCATCATCATCATCATCATCATCATCATCATCATCATCATCATCATCTCATCATCATCATCATCACATCATCATCATCATCATCACCATCATCATCATCACATCATATCACCCACCATCATCATCATCATCATCCTCATCATCACTCACCATCATCATCATCATCATCATTCACATCCACTCCTTTTCCCCTCCTCCTCCTCCTCCTCCTCCTCCTCCTCCGCCCTCCTCCTCCTTCCTCCTCCTCCTCCCTCCTCCTCCTCCTCCTCCTCCTCCTCCTCCTCCTCCCTCCTCCTCCCTCCTCCTCCTACTCCTACTCCTCCTCCTCCTCCCCCTGCTTTCCTCCTCCTCCGCGTCTCGAAAACGACCTTCTGGGGGCCGCGCCTCGACAACGCATGTCTGGGGGCAGCCGCGCGCAGCCCCAGGCCGCGGCGGTGGCACGCCTCTGGCGCAGAGGTCTGGGAGGGTGGTCAAGATGAGGAGGAGGAGGAGGAGGAGGAGGAGGAGGAGGAGGATAACGTGGAGAAGAATAAGGATCGGGAGGAGGAGGAGGAAGAAGAGGAGGAGGAATAACAAAGAACAAGAGGAGGAGGAGGAGCAGCAGGAGGAGGAGGAGGAGCGAGGAGGAGGTCGAGGATGCAGGACGCAGCATAGAACGTGCAAGCAACGAGTCGCAAACACGAAAGCTCAGAAATGAAGACGCGCCTCAAGGGAGGATGCGCCAGCCACTAACTAGCGGCCCTACCCGCAGTTTTGTGGGGATCGTCACTCTGGCCAGTGCTGATCCCTACCAGACTGGTCTCAGACAGGAATGAACTACGGTCGGCCCACATTGGTAGGCCGACCTTGGCAAGTCAAGAGTACACGTGTGTCCTGTGTCTCGCGACCCATGCCTGCTGCATTTCCATGGCAGTGTGGCCCTCGGAAGAGTCTTGTTTCCTCTCGCGTGTCCTGTCCAGTGAAGTCCGACTGTACAGTCGAGGCGCTGAAGAAGGAGCCCTTCTCGTTGGGAAGGGGTTGTTTTGCAGTTTGCCTAAGGTTTTCCAGAGGCTTTCCATGGGAAGTCGAAGTTTGACTTATGGGAAACAGGGGCCTCGTTCCTTATTTGGGGCTCCTTCTTATGTCAACGCCCCAACTGTCGTATTAAGTCGGGCCTGTCCCTCTACAGGAGAGATTTTCAAAAATAGTCAGAACATAGTCTGGGGACGATTTTTGAGGAGTTTTGCATATTTGTGGGTTTTTTTTTGGGAGTTTTTTATGTTAATTGTTTCGTCCAAAATCCGCCTGTACACCTTAGGCGATGCTTAAGAAAACTTGGCGTCTTCGGCCAGAGTCTCGATTATTCTTAATGTTTCAATGTGAATCCTAAGATTTCAATCGAAATTCGGGGTTTTTATTCAAATTCTGAGACTACGAATTTCTTAACCCATGATTTCTTAAGCATTTCGCAGGGTGCAGGAGGACATGCCCGACCCAACTGCAGCAGGAAGCCCGTCGAGTTAGGACCCGGTGAGTGCCGCTCCCGTCGATGGGGTGCCCGCCGTCGGCGGGCCAGTCACTGCAGTCGGGCCTGTCCCTCTACGGGAGGAGTACCCAAACATTCGATGCTCGTTTCGGGGACCTTCCTGGAGCCCACCTAACGGATCTGTTCGACCCCAGTTCGACTCAAGTTCGACTCAAGTTCGACTCAGGTTGGACTCAGGTTCGACTCAGGTTCGATTCAGGGTCGACCCACATCGACTGACGTTCGACGCAGCTTCGACGCACGAGTGGAGCGAGTGGCTCCAGGAAGGTCCCCAGAACGAGCATCCAACAAACATAGTAGAAAAAACAGCCCGGGGGCGATGTTTTTTGAAAAACCTTATTTTTGAAGTACACCAGAAGGAAAAACCCAATCAGTGGATGGTTTTCGTTGAAGAGGTCGACCGGGAACCCGGGAGCCCGGGAACCCAGATCCCACCGACATCGGCCTGGAACTAATACTCAGGAGCCCAGGAACCCGGAACCGGGAACCCAGGAACCCAGCCTGCTACCAAAGTTGGCGGGAAACTGTCGCCAAATTTTCAATGTCCGCTAGGACCCCTTGAGCGCAAGCGCTGATGAGGGAATATTGTTGGAGTATTTTTTGACAGTCGTTTATTTTTCGCCCAAAATCCGCCTGTAGGAGGAGATGCCCGACTTAAGCTGTCGAATTTCGGGGAGCCGACCGCCATCCGAGCCCCACAAAAAAACCCAAAAAAGAGCGACCCCGTGCGATGCTCCTTGTGGCCACCGCGTTCGAAGAGCATGCCGCCCACCGTACACTCTGCAGCAGCAGCAGCAGCAGCAGCAGGAGGTCCTTCCCCTCATCTGGAGTCACGCAGGCGCCACCCTATGTGCTCATCAGCCCGGGCAAGGGCCTGGAGCATAGGGGAGGGTCACACGTCGTATCTGACTCGAGCAGCGTCTTTGCACTGGATGGGGTCCTGGAGGAGGCCGGGCCAGAGCAGATCCTGCACGCGCCAGCCGGTGCTGCAGCAGGGCCGCCCGCCCCAGAAGCCCCCCCTCCTCCGATGTCGTTCCAGGCACTGTCTCCCCCGCTGCGGCAGCCGCCCAGCCGCAAGAGTGCTACAGCTGGGATGGGCGCGGAGGTTGCTGAGGGGATAGGAGGGTTATCTTTGGATGCCAGTGTGGGTAATACCTGGCCTAAACTAGCTTAGGATAAGTGGACAACACATGCCCCAGGTGGAACACAAACACGCCCTAAGTGGCTTAGAGGGGTCTAGATAACTCCGCTAAGTTGGCGTGGCGGAGCCTACTTCGCCCGGGGATCGATAACCCCTCTCTAAGCCGCGCGGGGCTGTCGTGACCCACGTGTAAGCTAGGTTTGGCCAGATACAACCCTCCACGGCATACGCGGATAACTTCTACATCCCCTTATCCCCCCCTGCGCACATCCCAGCAGTGGCCACCCGCCGCAGGCTCGGGTGTGCCCCCGAGGAGGCGGAACACGAGTCGGACCCCCCGGTGCCTCGATGTCCGCCAGTGAGTTTTTTACGATCCGCGGCCCTCGGGGTCCCGACCGCTTCCCAGGGAGGTACTTCATGGCCCCGGGGCACGGGAAGTTGCCGGGACGGACGAACTGGAGCTTGGAAGACGCTTGGAATAGCGGTCGGGCCCCAGGGGCCGAAATAGAGGGAAGACGCTTGGAGCGGTCGGGCCCCAGGGGCCGAACTAAAGGGAAGACGCCTGGACGGAGCAAGTCCCGTCGAAATCCTATCATGGGAGTTCTGGGCGTGTTTGTGACGGCTTCGGGTTGGGCACAGACGCTTCCCCAGGTGGTCCTGGCTAGCCTCAACAGGCGCGCCGAGCAGCCCCAGCTGACCTAAGCAGGTCTCCCGAGTGAGGAGGAGCAGGGGGAGGAGGAGGAGGAGGAGGAGGAGGAGGAGGAGGAGGAGGAGGAGGAGGAGGAGGAGGAG
>CAUYUJ010017436.1:0-15000 GCA_963575745.1 Prorocentrum cordatum
AGGAGGAGGAGGAGGTGGAGGAGGAGGAGGAGGACGAGCAGGATGAGGAGCTAAACCCCTCACGCTCAGAGAAGCGTGAGTGATCGGGGAGGTTACGCGCAGCGACAGGTCAAGCAGGTCTCCCCCTTGATCTTGAAGATCAGCGGCCAGGACAACAAGTTCGGACCGCGGCGATGCTTTTATTCAGTTCGGGCGTCTTCCAAGGGAGTCTTGGCGAGGTGACAACAGGCAGGCTGTAATGATTCCAGCAGTCCCGCATGAGGGAGGGGCACCAGGAAAGGAAGAACGGGGCGAGAGAGAGAGAGAGAGAAAGAGAGAGGGAGAGCTGAGGGGAAATGCAGGAGCACATCACTGATGCTGGGATGACTGCGAGGTGGTGTCTCTCGTATGCGGCCGCCGGCCCCGAGTCCACGAGAGCACGCTGCCAGATCACGGCGCACGGGGCCTGGTCCCCCAGCGGCGCCCGGCCCCTCTCTCCCGGGAGACGGCGCGCAAAGATGCCCAGGGCCAGACCTTTGCCCCTCCGAAGCGCCTTCCGCCGACCAGGCTGCGGTGAGGCCCCCCTCTGGTGGACGCCAGTCTTCGGGGCCTCGAGCGGGAGGGAGCGGAGGGGGAAGGGGGGGGAGCACCAGACGGGGAAGGCGCGGGGAGGAAGGGGGCAGGGGCCGGAGGGAACGAGGGGCAGGGGCAGGGAGGGGAGCGAGGGAAAGGAGGGACGGGGGACAGAAGGAGATTCGGGCCGGGCGAAAGGGGGGGATTGGGAAAGGGGGGGTTACGAAATTTGCTGCATGCAGCTAGTTTCGGCCTCACCGAGGGGCCCATTCCTCGATACATGGCCGCCTCCGGCGCCGGGAGGCGCCGGGAAAATCAGCTACGTGAGCTGATTCTCAAACCCCCCCTTTGCTATCCCCCCCTTTTGCCCGACCCGAGAGATCGAGGGAGGGAGGGAGGGATGGAGAGACCGGAGGGCAGGGACGTCCGCCGCCTCGCCCCCTCGTGTGCCGGCGTGCCACATGTCCTCTTTGCGGGCACGCCTCGGCCATGCGGGCGCCGAGGCGGAGGCCCCCGAGCGCAGTGCCGCCCCTTTCTCGAAGTTGGACAGACCTCCTACCCTGACACGTCGATTAAGGAATTGGCCGTGTTCGGTTCGCGAGAGGGCGTCGCGGCCGTCGCTTTTGCGGGTCCAGGTCCGTCGGTTTCGGTCCCAGGCCGTTTTCACTAAGGGGAGGTCTACTAAAGGGAGGTTTGTCCACCGCCGACTTTCTGCGGGGGGTGCCGCTCCGCACTCCCCGTGCTGATCATGATGTTCCAGCCTGCGTTGAGCCTTGATCACCAAAAGGAAATCCGAGCACAGAAATACCGAAGCTCGAGGGTTTCACGTGTCGGGCCCTGGGAGACATTCGCCCGACACTGCTCCGATACTGTTTCGACACCCTTTCGACACTATTCTGGGTGCTCGAAGTTATTTCTGGGATGTGGTCCTTAAGTACGATGGGAGCAACATAACGTGTTGGTCGCGGGCGGTATTTTTCTCCCCCGATCCCCGGTGGGCGCCTTCGAGGGCGCGAAGTCATTCGCGCTTCGCGGTTCAACGAACATGGGTGAACAAAAAATCGCGGTTCGGCTCCGATTCCTCAGCCTCCGCTTCTCCCCTGGGAGGCGGCGCGAGAGCGCGAAGTGATTCGCACCTCGCGCTTCGCGCAGCGCGAGGGCGCGAGGAGTTGGGAGCGCCTGGATCCCCGAGCTCCGCCCGAGAAGTTGGGCCGCTCGGAAGCGCGGGGGAGCCCCTGGCGTGCACCCACAGGGGGGCCACGCGGGCGCACCCCTATGGAGGATGGGCGCCCCCTGGCGTCGGTTTTTGGAAGATTGTGAGAGATTTGAAAATTCGTTTGGGGAACTACTATTTTTGTAACGTGGAGTGGGTTGTGCCGCGTTTGCTTGTCAAATCCTCAGGTCTGCAGCTGTAAAATTACTGTTTAAAAACGTGGAGGAACCATCGCGCCCCAGACCCCAGGGCTGGGCCCCACATTTTCGTGGGCCGCTCGAAGATCCCACGAAGCCTGGGAGAGGAGATCGACGGGTCCCCTGTCAGGTACTGCTGGTGGGCGCGGCGGCGACCCCCCGCGCAGGCGCTCCAGGTCGGGTTCTGCCCGTGGGCCGGAGTCGGCGGATCTGTGAAGCGCTACCGTTCCAGGCAGAACGCCCCGCGCGGCGTCTGAAAAGTTGCGCGGGCGCTCAAGGTTGGGTTCTGCCAGTGGACCCGAATCGGCGGACATGTCACGCGTCGGGAGTCTTGAGACGGGGGTCCATGCAAACGGTGGTCAGCCAGAGCGCCCGATCTTGCAGGATCCCTGCAGGGCCAGGGTCGCATTGACCCTGGCTTGGGCGCAGGATCCTGCAGGATCTTGCAGCGACCCGCAAATTGGTTGCAGGATATTACAGGATTCTGCAAGGCGCAAGGCCTGACTGATCCCTGTTCTGTAGTGACCCGGGTCAGAAGTCGGATGACAAAAATGACATAACCATAAAAGTTCTGAGGTCCGCGCGGATTTCTCGCATCAGCGCTGGAGGCCCTTGGTAGCGCCTCCGGCGCCGCCCCTGGCGCGCTCCGCGCGGCAGGGAGGGGGGTCTCCAGCACGGATCCGAGAAATCCGCGCGGACCTCCGACTTGTCATGCTCCTGCCATCCTCCGCGCTCCCCGAAGCACGATCCCCGAACGCGCGGACCTCCGAGTTGTTCTGTTCCTGGTATTCTCCGCGCTCCCAGAAGCATGATCCCCGCACGCGCGGACCTCCGAGTTGCTCCGTTTCTGCCATTCTCCGCGCTCCCCGAAGAGGACTCCCCGAGCGCGCGATCGCTCTCGGGCGGAGCGCCCCGCGCGGCGCCTTGGCATCGCTCGGACGTGTGCATTTTTCCTTCGGCGAGGACCATCGAGGAGCATCCTTGATTATTTTGCGAAAACAACCACGCACGAAACCGAAAGAAACACAGGGAATGGACGTCCGAGCGATGGCCAGGCGCTCGCAGCCCGCGCGGGGCGGTCTGCCGCGGCCGCGCGGCGTCGGCCCCGCGGGGCGCACGCCGCGCCGAAGAGCGCCAGCCTGCGGGCGAGGGCAGAGCGTGGCGCGGAAGAGCGCGCGGGCGAGGCCTTCGCAGCGCGTCGCCGGCAACGCCGTCCTGAAGTTATTGGCATCGCTCGGACGTGTGCATGTTTCCTTCGGCGAGAACCATCGAGGAGCATGCTTTGATCATCTGGGGGAAAAAACACGCACGAAACCGACAAAAGCACAGGGAATGGACGTCCGAGCGATGGCGAGAGTCGGGCGCGCCCCGCTGGGCCTGGGTTCCACCACAACCACCAGCATAAGTTGGAGGGGGGGAAGGGGGATGAGGCGGACGAGGAGGAGGAGGAGGACCCCCTCCGCCTCCAACTTATGGTTGTGGTGATCGTAAACAGGCCCATCATGTCCCTCCACGGGAGGAAAAGACAACAATACTAAACACATAGTCGGTGTACGAGTATTTTTGTATAACAAAGGAAACAGTAAAAAAACAGAAATCATGGTGTTTGATTTGGTTTGAGCATTTGTGGAGTATATTGTGTATAGGGCTTGCGTGCGACATCCTTCTGTAGGAGGACACGCCCGACCTAACACCATCAGGTTCCAGCTCCCCGCGGGGGTGGGTGCCAGGAGGGGCTCGCGCCCGCAGGGGCTCGCTGGACCCGCTGCCGGGCGGAACGCGGAGGAGGAGGAGGAGGAGGTCGTGCATGGGGAGGGGGAGTGGGGGACGTAGGGGCGAAGTTTTGAGGCAAGCGGGGGAAGAGGGGGGGCGAGGAGGGAGGACGAGAGGAGGAACGGAGAGGAGGGGGGAGATGGACAGGGCGTGGGAAGGGAGCGACGATATATTGGGGCGAGGGGGGAGTCTGAGAGGGCGAAGGCAGGGCGGGCGAGGGGTGCAGAACGGGAAAGGGCGGAGGGAAGCTGGGCAGGGAATTATACACCTTGGAGGGGGAGGGGGGACAGGAGGAAGGGGGGGGGTGAGAAGGAAATGGGACGCGTCAAGGGGAAACGGGACGGGTGGACGGGACGGGGGGGGGAAGGCGAGGGGGACGGGGGGACGGGAAGGGGAGAAAGAGGGATGTGGCCATGGGGCCACGCCAGGGGACCTCGAGACCTGTGCGCCGTCGGAGTATGAATTCATGTCACCCCGCTTGGGGCGTAGTGGCGTCCTGCTTGACAGCCACAGCCGCTGCTAGGAACAAAGTGCAACAGCGACATATACAACGGCAGGACCGGCGTGTTCGCGAAGTTTCAGACCACAGGCGAGCGCATGTGAAGCGAGCAGGTATGGCCCAGGAGGGGAACGGAGAGATAAATTATGGATAGCGATGATAATGATGGTGGTGGTGATGATGATGATTGTGGTGATGATGATGATGATGTTGGGGGTGTGATATTGAGGATGAGCATGAAGGTGAAGGTGAGGGTGGTGAGGATGTGGATGAGGACGAGGATGAGGATGATGATGATGCGATGATGGTGAGGGTAAGGATCATGCTGATACGGATGAGGTATAATGGGGTTGAGGATGAGGATGAGGATGAGGACGAGGATGGGGACGATGATGATGAGGCTGAGGCTGTAGATGTAGATGAGGACTAGGATGATGATGATAATGACATTGATGATGATGATGGCGATGATGATGATGCTGTTACTGATGATGGTGGTGGTGATGATAATGCTGACGATGATGATACTGATGATGATTACGATGACGATGATGATGATAATGCTGATGATGCTGCTGCTGATGATGATGATGCTTACGATGATGATCATGATTTTGATGATGACTCGGTATATGATGATTATGCTGATACGTATGATGATATTGATGATGTCGATGACGCATACGATGTTGATGCTGTGTATGATGATGTTTTTTTTTGTTTTGATGATGTGATGGTAATGCTTTCGACGACGATGCTGATACCGATGCTGATGATGATGATGATGATGATGCTGATGATGTGACTGATGATGATGATGATGATGATGATGATGGAGAAGGTGATGATGGAGAAGGTGATGATGCTGCTGCTGATGATGATGACGATGTTGATGAGGTTGTTGATGATGATGGTGATTATGCTGACGACGAAGACGTTGATGATGATGATATTCATGTTCATTTTCATGATGCTGATGGTGATGAGGGCGATGATGATTATGCAAATGCTGATGGTACGGCAGATGATGTCGACGATGGTGTTGATGATGGTGATGATGTTGTTGACGGTGTTGATGATGGCGGTGGTGGCGATGAGGATGATGATGGTGTTGATGTTGGTGAGTCTGTGTATGATGATGATGATGATGATGATGCTGATGATGATGATGATGATGAGGTTGCTGACGACAATGATGATGATGCTGATGATGATGGTCATGGTGATGGTGATGGTGATGGTGGTGATGATGATGACGACCTGAAGGAGGATTATGATGATACTGATGATGTTGATGATGATGATGATGACGATGATGATGATGCTGATGCTCGTGATGGCGGTGATGTTGGTGATCATGATGATGCTGATATCAGTGATGATACGTTTAATGATTCTGCTGATGATGATGATGAGGAGGAGGAGGAGTTGGAGGAGAAGGAAGGAGGAGGAGGAGGAGGAGGAGGATGAGGAGGATCATGAGGAGGAGGAGGAGGAAACATTGAAAGTGAGCTGCCCTCACACCGCCTGCTGGTCTTGCATGTTTGCGGTCTAGCGAAGTGAGAGCAAGTGAGCAGCGTTTGGACCGTGCGTGCAGCTGACCACCTCCCTTCTCCTCCCCATCCTCCCCCTCTTCCTCCTCCCCCCCCCTCATCCTCCCCTTCCTCCTCCTCCGTAGCCATTTTGGCTCAAGACTGATGCTTCGGCGGGCTGAGCCCGCATAGGCAAGATCGGATACCGCTAGTCCGCGGCAGTGCCAGAGCGCTTGCGCTCGACGTCCTTTCAGCCAGCACCGCAGGGGCTCTCTGGCGGCCCATCCTTTCTTCAAGACGACGCCATGGCGCCAGCGCCGTGGTCCAAAGAGCAGCCCAAGGCAGATTGGATGTGCAAGTTCTGTACGTTTCGTCGCACTGGGGCTCCTCTTATCAAGTTCGGCAGCAACGAGAAGTGTTACAAGTGTAAGTTGCACAAGGGAGCGTGCTTCAAGTGCAATGCCCCCGCTGATCTTCCGAGCCGCAGCAAACGTCGTGTTGACCAAGGAGCTGGGCCTGATTCAGGTTCCGTGTCTGCCCTGGCCAAGATGGAGAAGCGCCTTCGGCTCCTGGAGGCCGAGAATGTGCGGCTCAAGCGAGGCGAAGGTCCTGCGGAGCCTGAGCAAGAGTCGAATGAGTCGGACGAGCTTCGCGAAGAGATTGACGGTCTGGTCAAGCACGTGCAATGGTTGGAATCGCTTTGGCAGGGATGGACATCTCAGCCGCTGCAACAAGCTCGCGTGCAACTTGAGGCAGCTCGTCGGCAGCTATATGACAATAAGTCCCTTCCAGCAGAGCTTACTGCACTTTCGCGCAGAGCTGAGCAAGCTCGCAGCAAGTTGCAGCAGGCCGAGCAGGAGAAGTGTGCAGCGGACAAGGCAGTGGTCAAGGCGCAGGAGGCCGCAGCTGCGGCCAACGCGTTGGTGGTCGAACGTCAGAAGGCGGTCGAGGACCTGGATCAGGAGTTGCGCTCGCTGTCGTCACAGGAGTCTTCTCCAGAGACACAGGCCATGGACCTCACGGGGCCAGATCTCAAGGTCGACGAGTCCAAGTTGCTGGTCGAGCTGCGCAATATGGCTGGCGTCGCCGACGCGGAGGCGCTGGCACCCTTGTTGGCGGAGGCGCCCAAGACTCGTGCGGTGGAGTTCTTGGAGGGGCCGCCGAAGAAGAAGCCTCGGGCCCAGGCAGTCGGCGCCGAGGACAGCGGAGAGAAATCCTCGTGGCTGTTCGAGGACATGGAGCTGGAGGACCTTCGCGCCGGCCTCGGCGAGCTGGCCCCGACGAATGCTGAAGAGGGAGATCTACGTGCTAAGGCGAAGATTATGGCAGCAGGCGGCTTCCCCCCTCGGCGTCTACACAACCCTAACTATTGATTGCCCCCGCATGCTGCGCAACGGCATGAACATCGGGGGCATTTTCATCGACAACCACGGCATCAACGGGTCAGGGAGGTATCGGAAAAAGTTTCAGCCAGGGTTCAAGCCTCGCTACGACGGGGTCTGCTCTCACGCTTGCAAGTGCGGCGGCAGGGGCTTCCCTGACTACTCAGAATTGCAGCTGTGTGATTTCCACCAGCAGGACATCGAGAACCCCAGCACCGCGGTGCCTTCTTCTATCGGAGTGCTGGGGGATGAGTCAGTGTCTCCGTGGTTGTCGCAGGCTACGAGTTCGGCTCAAGAAGCTGCTCGAGCCCTTCGATGGGCAGCAGATTGCGAGGCTCCTTCAACGCGCAAGCATCAGTCTGAGTTCACGCTCGTCACTTACAACGGGAATACGTGGAATACCTTGCAGACTTTCCTAGAATGGCTGGCGTTGGACAAACAGTTGCAACCCGATCTTTTACATGTGCAGGAACACCGCCTTCGTGGAGGTGATCAATTAAAGAGTGCGCAGAGCTGGGCGCATGCTCGAGGGCATCGGTTTCTTGCCAACAGCTGCCACACCGCGGGTAGCACGGCAACATCTACCTCAGGCGGATTTGGAGTGTTCGGCCTTAGTAACTTACCGAGCGTCCCATGCCAGCCAAAGGGGGAGTACGCCAAGTCGCGGTTATTTGTTCAGCGTGCGGTGGTTGGCAGCATGCAGACTTTGTTCGTTTCAGTGTATGGCATCACCAGCGTTGGCCAGTCAGGCAACATGGAGCTTTTCGCGTCCCTTGTTCAGGTCTTACGAGAGTCCTGTCTCCCATTTGTGGTGGTTGGTGACTGGAATGTGGATGCTGAATGCTTTGGGCGCGACACTTTCCTGCGGGCTGGTTTCTTGGGGCACTTGCGCGCAGAGATCGTGCAAGGAGGGCGACCAACGTGCAACGGCTCGTATTACGATTACTACATCGTCAGCGACATCCTGCCCCCCTTCATCAGGAGCGCGGGTGTGATCGACGATGCCCCAGCGGGCCCCCACAGGGCCGTGGTGCTGCGCCTGGCGGGGCTCGGCGGGTCGAACTGCGTGTACCGTAGAGTGCAGCAGGAGATGTTTTTGTTGCCCTCATCAGGGCAACCGTTTGTGCCTGGCGACGTCTCAACCTGGCCAGGCTTCGAGCTAGAGGAAATGAATCCCTCGACAGTCTTGCGCGCAGGTGGTTCTCCTCGGCCGAGCTTTATCTCAGCCTCTTTCTGGCTATTCCCGTCGCCGAGAGACCGAGGTTTTGCGGTCGCTCTGCTGGGTGCAAGCTCGAGAAGGCCCCATTGGCTTGCGAATGGGGAAAAGGCCTCCGACGTAAAGCAAGCCCCGCCACCCAGCGTTGGCTTCCGTCAGACTTCTCACCAGTCAGTGGTTGAGAGCGGAGGGCAAATAATCCGAACCCTAGCGTGCCCAGCAATCGATCGCGCTGCGCATGCTATCTGAATATTCGGAGGTTTGGGAGGGTTTGGATTGGGTGGGTGAGGGCGGCATCTCTGTGAATTCGTTCGGGGACTGGTTTAAGAGACCCTGGCAAGCGCGGCCAGGTCTGCAATCGCACCCAGGACCAGGTGGTGCCACACACGGCAGCAGACGCCGCCGCCGCCAAGCAGACCTGGAAATAATATTCGGAGTTGGCTTTTTCCCACGGGGCCAGCCTGGCTCACAGGTTTTCCAAGGGCCCTAAAGGGGCCACGGCCGCGGACTTGGCCCAAGGTTTGCCTGTTGTCGGGCACGAAGCCCTGCAAGAAATGTTCAAAGAGCGGTCTAGCCTGTGGATCGTTGCGGCCGGGTCTGACGAGCCCCACCCCTTGGACTGGGATGTAACCCATGCCGGGCCACTGCCTCCGTTCATGGTCAACGATGTGAAGGCAGTGCTCAGCTCATTTAAGAGCAAGACGGCGCTGGGCTGGGATTGTTGCCATCCGAGGTGGGTGGACAGGCTTCCTTCGGCCCCCGTCTCGACTCTTACTTTCCTCCTCCTCTCTTGGGAAAAGAATCCTGAGCTCACAGACGTCTGGCTGACCTTAATAGTGTTTCTTCCGAAGGCGACGGGAGGGGTCAGGCCTATCGGCTGGCTCCCCTTCTTCGCCCGTCTGCGGTCCCGTCTTAGGCGCCGCGTGGTCACCCAATGGGAAGCTACCCTACCTGGCTCCTTTTTCTGGGGAGGGCCCTCGGAGACCTCGTGCGATAAGTCGACTTGGATCCACAACTTGCTGGCCAGCGCGGCCCCAGAATTTAATTTTGTGAGCGCCAGCGCCTTTATTGACCTCAGGAAGTTTTATGACATCGTTTCGCACTCGGAGTTGTTGCACGCGGCTCGGGACGCGGGTTTCCCCGTGAATCTTCTGAGGCCCCTGTGTGCTTTGTACAGAGGGCCCAGAAGGGCCTCCCATCAGAACTCAACCTCCCGCGAGATTTTCGCCTAGGGGACAATCATCGCAGGCTGCTCGTGCGCCACAGGGCTAGCGAAGCTCATGACGGTGACTGTCCTTCGACACGTGGGGGTTCGGTGCAGCTCGCTCAGGATCAAAAACCTGGTGGGCGATATCAGTCTACACTCGATCGGTGGCCCGCAGACAGTGGCCAGGGAGCTGAGTTTCGCTTTCAAGGAGACGGTGGGCCTTCTCCAGGCCCGAGGGCCACCGCTTTCGTGGGACAAAGTGGGTTTTCTACGCAGTGACCTGGAGACTTTCAGCCTGATCGAGGACGACGTTGCCGATTTATGACCTGCTGGAGTTCCTTTTCTAGGACGGGGTCAATACCATAGGGACCTTGGAGGAGATGCCGTGGATGGGCGATATAGGCGCATAGGCACACAGCTCACTCGCATTCGTGATGCTATGGCTAAAGGGGACAGGCTCCTGGCTCTCAAAGGTCTTGGTAGGCAACGCTCAGCCGTGCACCGCTCTGGGGCCCTCTCAAAGGCGCCGCGGGGATGCTCCATCGCAGGGGTGCCAAAATAGCAGGAATCAGCAGCTCAGGATGTCCTTCCTTGACGCGGGTGCGCGGTTCAAGCCAGGCTCGCCAGTGGGCCTCTCACTTATGTGTGCAGAGAACGGTTGGCACAACGATCCCTTTGTCACTGCTGCGTCTGATGCCATACACACGTACATGGTGATTCTGTCCGCTGGGGCGTTGGCTTCATCGCTGGTCTCGGCGCTGATGGTTTCAGCTCCCCCGTTGTTGGAGGATCCGCAGGCTTGGTTGAAATGCAAGAACCCCATCGCGGCGTTGATGCTCAGTTTGTACCGAATCTGTTGGAAGCTGTTGGGTCCTTCCACTCTCCTGGATGATGAACCCTTGCTCGTGGGATCTCAAGGTCTATTCGGCTAGCTGGATATCTCATATTGTGAAGCTGGGAGTACGGAGGCAGATGGACCGTGACGCTCTTGCGGCTATGCAAGGAGCAGGCTCAACCAGGACGGGCCCAATCTCTTGGCAGCCGATATCGGAGGCACTTCATGGCAAGCGACTCTCGCCTCATCAGCGTCGATCGCTTCGAGGGGTGATTACGGGCGGCCACTGGACGCAGGTCAGGATTGCCCGTGCCTTCACTGGACACTCGTCACTATGCACAAGGTGCCAGTCGGCGCCTGGCACGTTATTCCATCGGTTCTTCGTGTGCGACGCGTTTGCGGCTCAGAGACGGCTGCTCATCCTCTTGGAGGTTCAAAGGGCAGCACACATAATGCTCAGCGAACCTGAAGACAGGCAGGATCGATTCGCGCGGGGACCTCTTCCACACCCAGGGCATGTTTTCCACGGTGCAGGCCGTTCCAGTCAACATGATCTGATTGATATGGATCGGCGTGGGATCACGTCTGTCGATGGCGGAGTTGTGTTTGTGGACGGCATCGCCTTCTCGACCCGTGTGCCTGAGTTGCGGTCAGCGGGGTGGGCCGTCACGGTCTACGATGCTGAGCGGCGCAGAGTTGTGCGATATCGCGGCTCCGTCCCACGGTGTGAAGGGCCAAGCCAAGTGGCCCGAGACGGCGAGGACTATGCGATCATGAAGGCCAGCCAGCTGGTCATGGGCTCATATCAAGTCATGTCAGGTTGCAAAGGATCGGTTGGATGTTGCCACGGACTCGAGGTAGCAAGTGGGCCAGGCAATCTGAGAGCACACCTGTGGCGGCGCACGAAGATGAACGACGATTTCTGCCGCGCGCCCGTTTTGCACGTCAAGGCGCACGCGAGTTTGTCGGACGTCAGGGAAGGTGTCATCAGCCAGTTCGATCGAGCTGGCAACATGGAGGCCGACGAGTTGGCCAAGGCTGGGGCCTCCTTCCATCGAGCATCGGAGGTTCAGGAGCGCTTCGTTCGGGGCGCCATGCGCCTTCACAGGATGTCGCTTGGCTACATTGCACAGTTCGAGGTGTGGTTCCACGAGCAGGGAGATGACTTTAAATATTATATTTTTCCCGAGCCGCAGGAGGACGATCTGGCCACTCCCCAACAGAGGGCGGCGGTGAAAGAGCCTCTGTTGCCGTGGCCGTGGCTGGTGCAGAAGCATGCGCTGCTGGAGTACCCTGTGGTTGGACACGACCGCTCGTTGATCTTCTGCACCAGTTTTTGCAAGTACTCGGACGCAGGCAGCCTCAACCATCGGGGGCTAGACAGCGCTTGCTGTGACAAAGAAGGGGGCAGTGGCAGGATTGTGGATAACACGAGGCACTTCAGCAACCTCAGGCATCCTCAGTCGCTGCACAAAGATATTTCGCTTGAGGACGCTCGGAGACCTTCTGGAAGAGTTCGAGCCCTGATGTGCAAGTCAAAAGGTTGGCGGGATCCGCTGGGAGACCTGCCTGAGATCGACTTCAGGCCAAAAGGTAAAGTCCGAACAGAACCCCAGCGTTACCTGGGTACTTTGTTGATTTTGAAAGACCATGGTTTATTATACCCTGAAGCATTGGAGTTGGGTGCTCCTCACGAGTCGGATAGCGATGACGAGGTGGACCCCGACATGGTATGACGGGTCGGCGAGGAGGCCGACAATAGTCAGGATGGTGAGTGCCAGCCCCCTGCGGGTGATTGCCCCTCAAGGGCGAGTGGCTGGATGGTTTGTGGGCTGGATGCGGTGTTTGACCGTCGCAGGACCCACCAATTCGGTCTCGATTTTCCAGCCGGGGCGAGGCTCGGTTTGGCCAGGCCCAGGCACTGAGCGAATTCGTCGTGGTTTGCCGTGCGGCTCGTGCGCGGAGTTGCATTTCTGCGACACGCTCGGTTTCCACGTGCTCCTCTGTGGCGTGGGCCACGTGCTGCGCCACGTGGACTTGGGCTCCCCGCTCGTGTCGCTGGGAGCCCTGTGGGAGCTCTTCCCCGCCGTGGCGGGCCTCGTGCAGGTGAGCACGGGCCTGCCGCAGGCCCCGTGCTCCCTGGCCGCCCGCGCGGCCGCTTGCTGGGGTAGGCATGCCCCGCGCTCCCCGCCCTGGTGCCTGCAAGGTGGTCCTGGCCTTCGGGCTCCATCGTGCAGGCGCTACGGGGGGGGGGGTCGAGGAGTGTGACTGCCCTCCCTCTGCTCTATCCAACTGCCCCTTGGCTTTTGCTCGCTCGCTCGCCCCCTCCTCCTCCTCCTCCTCCTCCTCCTCCTGCTCCTCCTCCTCATCCTCCTCCTCGCTCCTTCGCCATCTCCCTCTGTTGGTCGGACCTGAGCCGTGTCTACTTAAGCATGCTTCAGTACTCTGCTCGCCTGGACCTCAAGCTGAGCAGCGTACGCCCCAGCGGCAGCAGGGAGGCTTTCGCCCCACAGCCGCCAGAGCCCCTGTCCCGCCGAGCCCGCAGCGGGCTGGCAGCCCAGGGCATGTGCCCGCGGGCGGCCCCGCGAGCCGCATTGGTGGTACGTTGTCGTTGGGCGAGTGCTCAGTCTCGACCCCAGGGGGAGGGGATTTCGGGGGGAGAAGATAGACATAAGCACAACGGAAGGGGAACGGAGGGGAGGACGAACATCCGCAAGAGATCGAAGCATTCGCTTGGCGAGGGACCCGGCCATGTGCAGCTGTGAGTACCGTCGTTGCGGCTATCGCCTTCGGGGGATCTTCTCATGGGGCCATGAAGCATGCGAAGGGTGTGCCGATGTGGATCGGGGCCGCCATGTGGGCGATGCCGCTGGTGCTTCAGGCGGAACGCACTACGGGGCTGCGAAAAGTGTGAGGGGTGCGCCGCAGTGGGGCGGGCCGCCACTGGGGCCTTCGGTGGAGCTCCCGATGGGGAAACGAAACAGTGTAATGGGTGGGGACACGCATGCGAGTACAGTCACCGGGGCCTTCGATGCAGCTCCCCATGAGGCCACGAAGCGTTGTGCTGGTTGGGGGGACCGCATGCGAACACCGCCATTGGGGCCTTCGGCGGAGCTCCCTATGGGGCCACGAAGCGCTGTACTGGGCGGGCGAACAGCATGCGAGTGCATCCGCTGGGCCCTTCGGTGGAGCTCCCTGTGGGGCCACGGAACGCTGTACTTGGTAGGGGTGACGCATGCGGGCGGTGCCATTGGGGCCTTCGGTGGAGCTCCCTGTGGGGCCACGAAGCGCTGTGCTGGGTGGGGGTGACGCATGCGGGCGGTGCCGCTGGAGCCTTCGGTGGAGCTCCTTGTGGGGCCACGAAGCGCTGTACTGGTTGGGGGTGACGCATGCGGGCGGTGCCACTGGGGCCTTCGGCGGAGCTCCCTATGGGGCCACGAAGCGCTGTAACTGGGTGGGGGTTGGCGCATCTGACCGGTGCCAGTGGGGCCTTCGGTGGAGCTCCTGTGGGGCCACGAAGCGCTGTGCTGGGTGGGGGTGACGCATGCGGGCGATGCCACTGGGGCCTTCGGTGGAGCTCCCTGTGAGGCCACGAAGCGCTGTAACTGGGTGGGGGTGACGCATGCGGGCGGTGCCGCTGGCGCCTTCGGTGGAGCTCCCTATGGGGCCACGAAGCGCTGTACTGGGTTGGGGTGACGCATGCGGGCGGTGCCATTGGGGCCTTCCGTGGAGTTCCCTATGGGGCCACGAAGCGCTGTACTGGGTGGAGGGTGACGCATGCGGGCGGTGCCATTGCGGCCTTCGGTGGAGCTCCCTATTGGGCCACGAAGCGCTGTACTGTGTGGGGTTGGCGCATGCGGGCGGTGTCATTGGGGCCTTCGGTGGAGCTCCCTATGACCGGGGAACGTAAGATTCGAGTAAGCCGGAACTCTGGTTAGCCGTCATTTTTTGACGAGCGCGCCATGGATTTTGACGGTCAAGTTTTCGTGGAATGTTTGCAGCGGGAGTTCGCGTCAAATGTCAGATTGGGCCTCGTCAGTTTATGATGGCTTCGTCAGGCCAACCCGAGTCCCCCGTACCCGAGTCTTACATCTCCCCGATTTGTGGCCACGAAACGCTGTACCGGGGGGGGGGGGGGGGGGGCGCATGCAAGCGGTGCCATTGGGGCCTTCGGTGGCGCTCGCTGTGAACTGGGTGGGGGTCACGCTGTGGGCGGTGCCACTGGGGCCTTCGGTGGAACGCAAGCGGGCGGTGCCACTGGGGCCTTCCGTGGAACTCCCTGTGGGGCCACGAAGCGCTGTATTGGATGGGGGTGACGCATGCGGGCGGTGCCACTGGGGCCTTCGGTGGAGCTCCCTGTGGGGCCAAGAAATAATGTACTGTGTAGGGGGGACGCATGCGGGCGGTGCCGCTGGAGCCTTCGGTGGAGCTCCCTGTGGGGCCACGAAGCGCTGTACTGGTTGGGGGTGACGCATGCGGGCGGTGCCACTGGGGCCTTCGGCGGAGCTCCCTATGGGGCCACGAAGCGCTGTGCTGGGTGGGGGTTGGCGCATGCAACCGGTGCCACTGGGGCCTTCGGTGGAGCTCCTGTGGG
>CAUYUJ010017436.1:20000-107500 GCA_963575745.1 Prorocentrum cordatum
TCTCCACATTATCCTTACATCCTCTCTCCTTCCGCGTTCTCCTCGTCCCCTGTTTACTCCACCTGCCTCCCCCTCCTTTCCCAAGGTAACTGCAACGCAGTTCTTTTTTCCACTTGATGCTCCCCGCCTTCTCTGATCAAGGCAACTCGCCAGGGCAAAGTTGCTGGACGGGCTGGTGTGGATGCGCGGGGCTTGAAGAGGTCCTTGCTGGCTCAGACGGCATGCGAAAATCCGCCGCCGCGCTTGTGCGGCATTGGTTTGTTCAGCGAACGTGGTTTAGGTCGCGGGCGGGTCGCGGGCTCTCCACCTCCACCTGGAAGGAATGCAAAAGCAGCCCGCCGCAGGCGCCAACAAACATTGGTTTGTACACTGAACGTGGTTTGGGTCGCGGGTGGGCCGCGGGTTCTCCACCGGGAACGAATGCAAACGATGCCCGCCGCAGGCGCCAACAAAAATTGGCTTGCACACTGAACCTGGTCGGGGAAGGGCCGTGGGCTCTCCGCCTGAAGCGAATGCAACAGATGCCCGCCGCGGGCGCCGAAAAATGTGGTTTGTACCCTGAACGTGGTTTGGGTCGCGGGTTGGTCGCGAGTTGGTCACGGGGTGGGTCGCGGGCTCTCCACCTGGAAGGAATGCAAAAAAAAACCAGCCGCGGGCGCCGAAAATGGTGGCTTGTACCTTCAACGTGGTTTGGGTCGAAGGTGGGTCGCGGGTGGGTCGCGGGGTGGGTCGCGGGTGGGTCGCGGGTGGGTCGCGGGTGGGTCGCGGGTGGGTGGGTCGCGGGGTGGGTCGCGGGGTGGGTCGCCGGGTGGGTCGCGGGGTGGGTCGCGGGGTGGGTCGCGGGGTGGGTCGCGGGGTGGGTCGCGGGTGGGCCGCGGGTGGGTCGCGGGTGGGTCGCGGGGCGGGTCGCGGGGTGGGTCGCGGGTGGTTCGCGGGGCGAGTTGCGGGTGGGACGACGACAACAAACAACAACGAACAACAACAACAAACAACAACATCAACGAGAATCCGCACCGCGGAAATCCTTTCAGCCACGCACCCAGGGACAGTTAATGACCGTTCGGCCCCTTCACTTTGATCATTCATTCAATGCCCCCTGCCTCCTCAAACGCCCCTCGCAATCCCAGCGCCCCTCACAACTCTGCCCCCATCCCCCCTGGCACGGGACTTGCCTTCATGTCCTGCCCCCCCCCGGCCAATCGGACACTGACATCCATGATCCTGGTAGTGGTAATGATGCCGTCCCCAAAGATTGCATTAGATGACCCCACGATCAAAACATCCAAAGGCCGCCAGGAGACCCCAAAACAACTTGCCCCCGATGGCTCCGAAGATGCGCCCAAGTTGCGCCCCAACTGACCCCACAGAGCCCCACAGAACCCCCTCGGGAGACCACTAGTTGGTTTCAACAGGCTTTCCAGAGACACCCCGTTCCGGGCTTCAAGGGCCTCCGGGAGGCTGTCGACACCTCCTCTCGTCCCTCCTCCGGCCAGCAATGGCGGCCGCGCCGCCCAGTCTCGTGCGTTCGGCACGCGCACCTCGCCAAGCGAGGACTCTGGGCACCTTGGGGCTCCTCTCGGTGCTCGGCATGCAAGTGCACGGTTTCCCCCGGGGCCGTAAGCGATTCGCGGAGGAGGAGGAAGAGGATGAGGAACAGGACGAGGAGGTGGAGGAGGAGGAGGAGGAAGAAGAAACAGCAGAAGAAAAAACATACTAATAATATTAATAAGAAGGAGAAGACAAGGAGGAGGAGGAGGAGGCCCCCAGGAGGGTACCGTGGCGTGTGGGCGGCACGTCGGGGCTCCTGGGGCGAACTGAAATCCGCCAAGAGTTCGCCTGTGCAGGGGCGGCGCGGCGGGCCAAGGGCGTCGGTGCCCTGACGGGCCTGGTGCGGCCCCCATGCTCTAGCGGTGGTCCCGCTGTGGCACGGGTCTGCCGTCTGAGGTCCCTCGGGGACCTGGCGTTCCGGGGCCGCGAGGGTAACCCCCCTGGGCCTGCGTGGATCTCGGTCCGTGTCGGCCTGCGTGGTACCTGCCTTCGTGGGGCAGGCCCCAGCCAATGGTATTGGCCCTCTCGCGACGTCGCGGGGCAAAGGTGTAGTTGGGGGGGTCGGCCTGCGGGCACGGCTCAAAACGTGTACCGCCTGGCCCCCCTTGGGCAAGGGGGCCTGTGGGGGCGGGCCAATTTACCCATGCGCGGAAACGCGCGCCGTGTGCCCCGCACGGCGACGTGGGGTGACCTGTGCCCCCTGGCGCGCTTGTAGAGCCCGGGAGGCACGGGGGCCGCCCGCTTTCGGCGGGCTGGTGGCGTCCATCGCGATCTACGCATCTACTTGGTGAGCCTGGCGCCTCTTTCTCTTTACTTCCTCTCGTCGTCCTCCTTCTTCCCCTTCGGGCCCCGCCGGGAGGGTGCGCCACCTAGCTCCGCGGTGTCGCGGAGCGCCGGGGTCGCGGGGCCGGGCGCTTGGCTCCGCCCCCGCCCCCCCCCGCCCCCTTGCACAGGCGGTCTGGGTTGAACTTGATCGCCTCGGGTTCCGTCGAAGAGGAGGAGGACGAGCATGAGGAGGAAGAGGAGGAGGAGGAGGAGGAGGAGGAGGAGGAGGAGGCGGAGGAGGCGGAGGAGGAGGAGGAGGAGGAGGAGGAGGAGGAGGCGGAGGAGGATGAGGAGGAAATGGAGGAAGAGGAGGAGGAGGAGGAGGAGGAGGAGGAGGAAAGGAGGCTGAAGAGGAGGACGAGGAAGAGGGGGCGGAGGACGGGTCGCCTTAGCCTTCCGGGGGAAACAAAAAACAACAGCCCTTTACATGCGGGTGCCCGCAGAAGTCCCAGACGCCTTGAGAGGGCCAAACGGCCCGCGGAACGCCTGCTGGGAACTCAGGGTTGGGCTGGGGTTTGCTGCGACCCGCCCTCACGGATCGCACGCGCCGCTCGAGTGTATATGTGGGCCGGCTCACATACCGTGTATACATATGTGTATATAACTATGGACATACACGCATTAAAGAGATAGGTGTCTGATGTTGTGTGCGTGCGTGCGTCCGGCGGATCGCCAAATACGGCCTTGCCGAGAGGATCACCGTCCGAGGCCATGGCGCGCCGCTTCGCCTCGGCGCGTCAGTCTGCCTTCCCCCCCATGCAGCCAGGGTTTTCGCTGCTGGGTTCCGCCCGCTCCTTTGCGGCCCGCTGACCGCTGGCGACGCCCTCGCCGTGCTCGTCGCCCGCCGCTCCCAGCCGCGCCGCCTCAGCGCGGTGCGCCCTCCGCCTTTTCAGCAAAACTAGGGCAACGAACAACGACATAAACATAACAACTCGGAGGCCCGCGCGGATTTCTCGGATCCGCGCGCCTCCAAGTTTTTTTATGTTTATGTCATGGTTCGTTCCCCTAACAACCTCCTTGTCTTCGCGGTTGTGGTGTCCAGCCCCTTCTGCGCCGCGCGCCGCGCCCGCGGCGCCCGCCTGGCAGCAGTTCGCGCTCGACCCGCCGCGGCGGCACTTTGCTTGCTCGCTCTCTCTTCGGCGCGCGCCGTCGGGTCTTCCCCTCTGCCGCTTGGCTGGCGCGTCGCCCGCGAAGCGGTTGGCACGCCCGCTGCCAGGTCTTCTGCCTCTGGCCTCCTGCGGCGCCTGCGGTCTCTCCGCGGGTCGACTCGACCGACCACTTTTGTGCTCTCCGCGCTATCGCTCGTCCCGGTCTCCGCACTGGCGCTGGTCGCTGGCGTTGCTGCGGCGTCGCGGTGCCTCGTTGCCCCGCCCCTGCCCGCTTCCGTGCTGTCCCGCCGGCGCGCACCCGCCCGCCGCCTGGCAGCCGCTCGTGTGGCGGCGCCGTCGCCCGTTGCCGCCCCGCTACGCCCGTTCCCGCCGCCCGGTTGGCAGCCTCGCCTGGCCCCAGTGCTGCCGCACCCCCGCCGCAGGCGCCCCCGCGCTGCGGCCGCTGCCCCCTTTGCCTAGCCGCTGCGCCCCGTGAGGGCCCGGCGGGCCCTTTTCTTGCTCAGCCCACGCGCGCGCGCTCGCGGGACCGACGAGCGGCTAGCGGCGAGGCCCAGCCCGCGACGACCAGAAAGTGGTGTGTGTGTGGGTGTGGGTGTGGGTGTGGATGTGGGTGTGGGTGTGGGTGTGGGTGTGGGTGTGGGTGTGGGTGTGGGTGTGGGTGTGGGTGTGGGTGTGGGTGTGGGTGTGTTTTGGTGTGTGTGTGTGTGTGGGTGTGTGTGGGTGTGGGTTGGTGTGGGTGGGTGTGGGTGTGGGTGTGGGTGTGGGTCAAGCTAGCCAGCTCGAGCGAGTCAAGCATGGCATGCCCATTCCCACCCGCCCTCCCACAACATAAGAAACAGTGATGGCACAACTGGGGGCTGCGCGGGCATTTCAGTGCGAGTGGAGGATACCCCAGGACACCGCATTGAAGTCCGCGCGGGATGTGCGCCGCGTTCCATTCCCGCCACGCATTTCGCATCTTCGACGACAATGCTGGCCATGTTGAAAGGAACGACGGACACGTTCCGCCCTCCCACAAACTAAGAAACAATGCTTGCGCAACTGGGTGCTGGCGCGTACTGGTGGTGGTAGGAGTAGTAGCAGTGGTAGTAGTAGTGGTAGTAGTAGTGGTAGTAGTAGTAGTAGTAGTAGTAGTAGTAGTAGTAGTAGTAGTAGTAGTAGTAGTAGTAGTAGTAGTAGTAGTAGTAGTAGTAGTAGTAGTAGTAGTAGTAGTAGTAGTAGTAGTAGTAGTAGTAGTAGTAGTAGTAGTAGTAGTAGTAGTAGTAGTAGTAGTAGTAGTAGTAGTAGTATAGTAGTAGTAGTAGTAGTAGTAGTAGTAGTAGTGGTAGTAGTAGTAGTAGTAGTAGTAGTAGTATAGTAGTAGGAGTAGTAGTAGTAGTAGTAGTAGTAGTAGTAGTAGTAGTAGTCGTCGTAGTAGTAGTAGTAGTAGTAGTGTAGGTAGTAGTAGTAGTAGTAGTAGTAGTAGTAGTAGTAAGTCGTAGTCGTAGTCGTAGTCGTAGTCGTAGTCGTAGTCGTAGTCGTAGTCGTAGTGTAGTCGTAGTAGTCGTAGTCGTAGTAGTGTAGTAGTAGTAGTAGTAGTAGTAGTAGTAGTAGTAGTAGTAGTAGTAGTAGTAGTAGTAGTAGTAGTAGTAGTAGTAGTAGTAGTAGTAGTAGTAGTAGTAGTAGAAGTAGTAGTAGTAGTAGTAGTAGTAATAGTAGTAGTAGTCGTAGTAGTAGTAGTAGTACCCACAAACCCTATCGTTCGCCCGCGGCCACTCAGGAGAACAAAGAGACATACTAATCACAAAAACCCTGCATTGACCCCAGCTGTTTTAAAACGTTTTGAAACTTGTCTGTGGCAGCTCTGTTTGAAGATTGAAGATTGAAGATTCCTGGGCACTTATGTTTGTGATTCTTCAAGCGCCTGTGTGTAGGGTAGACGTCTTGGGCGGCTCTGTTTGAAGATTGAAGATTGAAGATTTCTGGGCACTTATGTTTGTGATTATTCAAGCGCCTGTGTGTAGGGTAGACGTCGTGGGCGGCTCTGTTTGAAGATTGAAGACTGAAGATTCCTAGGCGTTTATGTTCATCTTTCTTCAAGCGCGTGCGTGTAGGGTAGACGTCTTGGGCGGCTCTGTTTGAACATGTGGGCAATAAGTCTGCTCAGATCTTCAATCTTCAATCTTCAAACAGGCAGCGGGGGGCCAGTTTTAAAACGTTTTAAAACAACTGGGGGGGTGTTGGATGAGGAGGGAGGAGAGAGGGAAAGAGGAGGAGGAAGGAGGGAGGAGGGAGGAGGAACGTCGCATCCCCTACGGCGTGCTAAGCTCTGCCAGCTCTTCTTAACCCTTCCCACGCGGCCTCGCGGCCGCCGCACTTGGGAACCGCAAGGTGTGCAGCGCACTGGCACTCCCGAGGCTAAAACTATCTGCGCGTGCACGCCCGCGCGCAGGAACACAGGGATCCACGACCTCCGGGCGACGGAGAAGCAGCGAGGAGGAGGACGGAGGAGGAGGAGAGAGGAGGAGGAGTGAGGAGAAGCCTCATCCGGCGCCCCTGACACGATCACGCTGCGTTTGAAGATTCCGTGGCATAAGTATGCTGCGATCTCCAATCTTCAATCTTCAAACCGCTCTGCCTGAGGCCAGTTTCAAAACGTTTTGAAACTACTGGGCGGGGGGGGGAGGGGAGGAGGGAGGAGAGAGGGAGGAAGAGAGGAGGAGGAAGGAGGGAGGAGAAGAACGAGGAGGAGGACAGAGGAGGAGGAGGGAGGAGGAGGAGTGAGGAGGAGGAGGGAGGAGGAGGAGGAGGGAGAAGGAGGAGGGAGGATGATAAGGGAGATGGGGGGAGGAGGATGGGGAGGAGGCAGGGCACATGAGAAGGAAGATGACGAGGAGCAGTTTTGAGGAAATCTCCAACATGTAGTTGCTTTCCGTAAGCACATTGGCTCAAGAACTATACTTGTGCGCCAGTCGATAACTCCAAACCAATGTACTCAATTCGGCAAGGATGGGCCCAGGTCGTCGGCGGGCGCGCTCGGCTGGAGCTACAGATCGACGACGCAATGGGCGGTCCACGCGCGCAGCGTCTCCAGCCTCCCACTGCGGACGCAGCGCGCGCCAGGCTGGCCTCGGAAGGCGTCGTCGTGCACCCTTCTCGTCTTCCACTGCTGAACAGGGACGTGTGCGGAATCATTGGCAACGTTCAGAGGGCGTTGTACATGCCCACGGAGCAGAGCGGCGAGTGGTCAGAGGCAGCGCGGCACCGGCTCTTCGACGCTCTTTCGCGCCCCAAGCGCAGGCGCCAGCCGACGTTTCCAGCGCCGCTCGCGCCGCCGGTGGCGCCGCCGCCGCCACCGCCGCCACCGCCGCCAGCGCTGCTGGCGCTCCCGGCGCCCCCACAAGGCAACGAGGCGCCGCAGGGCAACGACGAGCAGAACAGCGAGGCGAACAGCAGCGAGGACGAGAGCAGCAGCTCGACCACAGACGCCGACCAGGACAAGGATACCGACGCGCCCCTTGAGGAGGACGAGGGCAAGGACAGCGAGGCGCAGCCAAAAACCGACGAGGAGAAGAGCGAGGAGCCAGGAGGCGACGAGGGCAAGGACAGCGAGGCGCAGCCAAACACCGACCAGGAGAAGAGCGACGATAGCGAAAACGAGGAGAGCGAGCAGCCGCCTGAGCACTACAAGGCCCTGAAAGAACAGCTGGAGGCTTCTCGGGCGCTCGAGCCAGAGCTCCGCCTGGAGAGCTGGCATCTACGAAACCAGACCGAGGAGCTCGAGGCCGACAAGCAGAAGCTCCAGGAAGAGAACGACCAGCTTCTGGAGAGCCACGAGGAGCTCTCGGAGGCGAACGACACCTTGGAGAGGGAGGTGAAGCGCCTGAAGCTGGAGGCTCAGGCAGGGGCGGCTTAGAGCTCAGAGAGAAGGACGGCGCCTGAGTCTGCGATTTGGGCACCAGTGCATTCGGACCGTTGTTCAGTGCATTTTTCCTGCGACTCCGAGCGACAGGGGTGGAGGAGGCAGAGGTGGGCAGCGGGCAGGACCCAAGGGTGAAGGGGGGTGGGCGGCCGTCCGTCATGACAGCTCAAGGCAGCGCCCATTTTGTCTGGAAGAATGTTTAAAGCCCCTGCAAGACTCGGATCGCTCCCGCGCAGGATATTGCACTCTGCCACTCAGCTGCTGCGTCGGCTATTAAGCTCCGTGGACCGAACGAAATCGCTATCGTCTCTACAGCCCCTGTGGTGTCTCCCGTGCAAAGGTTTTCCATGTCACCCTGCAGCCTTGCATGTTGTTACCTTGCCTGGGTCTTGCATTCCAGCTTGCATCCGTGCAGTTACATTACCGCTTGGGTTTTGCATCTTACCTACCGCCCCAGCGGTGCTTCTCCTTGCGTTGGCCCTTCCGTGCTCCCATGCGTAGCAATGCGCGTGCGAGTAGAGCTTGCCGTAGCAGTGGCTCAAATTCAGGAGTTAGTTCCTCTGTCAGCGCCCGCGCGTTCGCTGTCGCAGTGCCCCCCCCCCCGACGTCGCGACCTCAGGCAATGCCAGACCTCTTCGACGATATGGGAGAGGCCGTTTCTGACTACAACTACGTCGTGAACGACCGCGAGCCCGCAGTCGGGGAAGTTCACGATGGCCAGATCGAGATGGCCGACTTCATGGCCGCGGCGCTCCGCCCCGTAGACGGCGTCCGCACAGTCTGGGCGTTGTTCGATGTTCAGGAGAACGTCCCGGAACAGGAGTGGTCCGACATCGTCAGAGCCATCCAGACGAAGAATTACGCCAGTTTGCCGCAGGCTGAACCTGTCCTCTCTCGCCTTGGTTTATTTCCAAACGCGTAGTTCTTAATTCGTACCCAGAGTCGATGTTTGAAGTTCTTAATCATAACTTTCTGTCTTAAATTAAGTTAACCTCAATTCTGCACAAGGCAGTCGCTTTCCAGCAGCCCCTGCCGGAGAACTGCAAGGTAAATGCCCTGGCGCAGTACAAGGCCGACGACACCATGACCATCATCAAGACCATTCTCTTCGAGTCGCCGGCGCCCGTGTCCGAGGTTCGCGCCGCGTGCGCGGGCGCGGCGAAGGCGTGCGTGCACCGCCCAGGCCCGTGGAAGGCGAAGAAGGTTGTTCGCCGCATGATGCGCAGCATCACAGGCAAGTTCGCGATGTGGACTGCGTTGAAGCCGCGCTCTAAACAAGGCGGCGGCGGAGAGGGCGGCTCGTGGAACGCGCCATCAGATGAGTTGAGAGCAGGCATTGCTTACATCAATAAGCACGCCGAGACAGACGACAGCCAGAACGAGATGACGTTCTGGATATATGACAACATCCGCGAAGGGTCTGATACGCCGATCATGGGATGGCCAGAGGGCAAGGTTCGATTCATGGTGAACAACAAGGCGAGAGCAAAGATGGGTTCAGAAACGCAGCATTTCTACCCCATGCTCACGAGTGACCTCAAGCCGGTGCTCGCCGACACCATCGTGCCCATCATCATGCCGTTGCTTCTGGAGATCGGCATCGTTCTCCTGGGCTGGCCTGGTCTTGGAAAGACGCCAGCGTTCATCACTCTGGCATTTGCAATTGGGAGGTGCAGCGTCCGCAACCGCGGCGCTACAGGAAGGCCAGGTTGGCGCCGCGGTAAGCGTTTCGACGTTTTCCGCCACCGCGAGTTCGGCCAGGAGGAAGCGTGCTTTCTCGACGACGCTGATCTTGGGAGCATAGATATATCAACCATCAAGAACATCCCCGACGTGGCGGAGGACACCGCGGCAGACGCGCGCTACAACGATTGCAAGTTCCGCCAGAATCAAATGAGGGGCATCGCAGACAACGCCGTCAACGAGGAGGACGGGCCTTCACCAGAAGTTGGTCACGAGATACCGTTCAATTCGTTTTACAAGATGATGCGGACTGCATTCGCGGGCGCGTCCAAAGCTCACGTCATGGCTATCTTGAAGAGGTCCATCGTGGGTGTTGGCGGCAAGCATGGCTTTATCTTGAGGCAGCTTAGCAAGGGCGAAGATGCGCCCGTGTTCCGCTTCACAGACGATGATATCGCAAACGATTGGCTGCGGGAGGCGAACAAGCCGTTTCTCAACACATTCAAAAAGGGCGCCCACACTTTGCCGCCAGATTTGCAGACCCGCAATGGGCAGGAGCAGAACATGATCGACGCGGCCCTCGCGAAGTACAACTTGCACACGCGGTCGGCTGACTACATCCGCGACGCGAACGAGGAGCTCAAGAAGCACTTCCAACCGAGCCCCGCCGCTATGTTCGACAACTTCATTCCTAATACGTTAGCGTCGGAGGATCCGACGCCGCGAGTGCAGGCGCCCCCCGTGGCAGTGGCGGCTAACAGTACAAAGCGGAGCAGGTTCACCTCGGACTTCAGCGTGCCCTCCTGTCGTCGCAAGCTTAACAAGAAGACGCCCTCTTCCCCGCTGGCCCCGTCGCAGCCAGCCGAAGGGGGAAGCGGCGCAAGTGGGGGCGGCGGCCGCGCGTGAGAACTACAGCTTCGGATGCACGTGAGTGCGGGGGGCGCCTGCTTGCAGGGTAAACTGCGCCTCGCAGAGGAACCGACAAGATACGAACACCATTAGATTTGTTGAGGATCATACAACAAACATTCGCATCTGAGGCACGGCGCGCGCGCGCAAGCCTTTGCGCAGCTGTGTTGTCATTGCGGAATCAAAGCTGTTGCTCTCGGCGAGATCGGTTTTGCCCAGGCGGTTCCATTGTATTAATCGTTTCGAATGACAGAGAAGCAAGTCTTGATTTAGGACACGTTGAATCATTATTTGCCGTAGCATTTGGCTTGAAGGGCAGGCCGCAGCCGTTTCGATAGACCTTTCATTTTTCCGATGCGCCACAGCCATTAGACTGCAAATTTGAGGTCGCCAGTTGCGGCGGTCGCGCCGCGCCCGCCCCGCGCCCATGCCCAAGCTTGCTTCCAAAGCGAAGATACCGCGCAGGCGACCCGCTGCGGCGACAGCCAAGCCAGCCGCACCGCATGGCATCAAAGTAAGTGAGAACAGGGCGCGCAAGGACAAGCGCGGGTTGTCTTACAGCGGAACAGAGCCAACAGGCGCCCAACACAACGTGGGCCTCACTAGGTTGGAGCAGCCCGCCCACGAAAGCATCTTGTCGCTCAGCCAGAAACGGGCCAAGAAGTATCTCGAGGACGCAGGCGTTCTTCCACAACCTGGCGATGAACTTGAGTTTGCCTGCTGGTCCTGCAAGAGCCCGATTGTGAGCTCGGAGGGCGTCTTCCGCTGCCATGGGAAGGGGTGCAAGATCAGGCCTCGCGTCTACAGGCCAGATGTGGCGTTCACCCCGCTCGCGGGCCACGCGAGCTCTGGATGGGGCGTCGACTACGTCATGTGCTTGCGCACGGCTTATGCGCTTGGTTGCAAGACCCCTAACGACTCCTGCATTCATTACGTCCGGCGCGAAGACGAGAGCGTCAGGTCCACAGAGAACAAGGTGGCCCAGTTCTTCAACAAACACAAGATTGCGATGGCATACTCGGAAGTACGTCGGGCTCAATCCACGACGTTCGAGGATGACGTGGTCGAGCCTGACACGTGCCGCACTGGCTCGCGGAAGAGAGGATCGTCGGCTTCCACGCGGATACACCAGGGGCGCACTCTCGTTCTGAAGGGGCGTTACAAGAAACAATGGACAGCGCGCGCGCTCCAGGACAGAGAGACGAAGAAAGGCAGAGGCGGCGGCGGCCCAGAGACCAGGGCTGAAGTGGAAGGCCCGTTGAAGAAGGCGCTGGGGAAGGGCACCGTGGCCGCGCCAGACGGCGGCAAGGCCTTCCACGGCGCGGCCGAAGCCGCTGGGCGCCAGGTCTTGAAGGGCGTGAACCACCAAAGGAAAATATCCACGCCTGCGCCCAGGTTGCTCAAGTCCAAATTGGACAGCAAGACCACCCGAATGCTGAGGGCGCACACGAAGGGCAAGAATCCCTCCGTCAGGGAGACCGCGCTCTACTCTACATTATCAGCAGGTGATAATGCAGCAGAAGGTACCACAGGCCACCTGAAGAACACAATGCGCAGGCTGGGGAATGTCGGCCGCAACACCTCACCAGCAACCTGCAAGAAGAATGTCCAAGCCTTGGCGTCGGCGGCCCTGCTCCGCAACGCAGGCTTGAACTCAGTGTTGACCGCGCTGAGCTTGTACAGGATTGCTTTGTCCCGCGGCGACATCAATCTGTCGCCCAAGGACGCCTTTGATGTCTCGAGCTGCAGCTCGTGGCTGATCGACTCGCCCTAACTCGGCCACTGGCGCATAGAAGGGACAGGCCAAGCGTTGCGTCCGCGCGAGGGGAAATGCCGCAACTCTTGCAGGGAGAAAATCGTTCATTGCATTATCGTCGTCACCCATCATCACTCATCTCTCTACGATCATAACGTTGCATCTCATCCGCTTGCCTTGCTTGATGGCCGCGGGCGAACGATAGGGTTTGGCTGTAGTAGTAGTCGTCGTAGTAGTAGTAGTAGTAGTAGTAGTAGTAGTAGTAGTAGTAGTAGTAGTAGTATCTGGACGCCCGAAATGGGTACCGAAAGAATGAGTACGATGCCCAACAGCAGTTCCTGATCATTTTGAACAGGCCTCGCTGTCCACGCCGCCGCGGCCTGTGTCCATTCGAGACAGGAGGCCGCTGCTCAACGGCGGCCGCTGTTGCTTTGGGACAACATTTGTTGTTGGGCATCGTGCCCATTTTTTCGGTGCCCATGTCGGGCGCCCAAATAGTAGTAGTAGTAGTAGTAGTAGTAGTAGTAGTAGTAGTAGTAGTAGTAGTAGTAGTAGTAGTAGTGGTAGTAGTAGTAGTAGTAGTAGTAGTAGTAGTAGTAGTAGTAGTAGTAGTAGTACTAGCTGTAGTAGTAGTAGTAGTAGTAGTAGTAGTAGTAGTAGTAGTAGTAGTACAGTAGTAGTAATAGTAGTAGTAGTAGTAGTAGTAGTAGTAGTAGTAGTAGTAGTAGTAGTGGTAGTAGTAAATTGAGATAGTATAGTAGTAAGTATATAGTATAGTAGTAGTAGTATCGTAGTAGCAGTAGCAGTAGTAGTAGTAGTAGAATTAGTAGTAGTAGTAATAGTAGTAGTAGTAGTAATAGTAGTATAGTACCAGTACTAGTACTCAAAATTACTAAGTACTTAGTATTAAGTACTAGTAGTAGTAGAAGTAGTAGTAGTAGTAGTGTAGTAAGTGGTAAGTATTGGTAGTAGTAGTAAGAAGTCACATAGTGGTAAATCGTAGTAGTAAGTAGTAGTAAGTAGTAGTAAGTAGTAGTAAGTATTAGTAAGTCGTAGTAAGTAGTAGTAAGTAGTAGTAAGTAGTAGTAAGTAGTAGTAAGTAGTAGTAAGTAGTAGTAAGTAGTAGTAAGTAGTAGTAAATAGTAGTAGGTAGAAGTAAGTAGTAGTACGTAGTAGCAAGTAGTAGCAAGTAGTAGCAAGTAGTAGTAAGTAGTAGTAAGTAGTAGAGTCAAGTAGTAGTAAGTATAGTACTATAGTAGCAGTAGGACACTACGAGTAGTTAGTAGTAGTAGTAGAAGTAGTAGTAATATTAGAATAGTTTGTAGCATAGCCAGCAGTAGTAGTAGAAGTAGTCTAGTAAGTAAGTCGTCGTAGTAGTAGTAGTAGTAGTAGATAGTAGTAATAATAGAACTGGTACTACCCAAACTACTATACTATATACAAAAAAAGTACCAGTAGTAGTAGTAGCGGTAGTAGTAGCGGTAGTAGTAGTAAGTAGTAGTCCCCGTAGTCGTAGTCGTTAGTCCGTAGTCGTAAAGTCGTAGGTCGTAGTCGTAGTCCGTAGTAGATCGTAGTCGTAGTCTAGTATTCCGTAGTAGTAGTAGTAGTCGTCGTAGTCGTCGTAGTCGGTCGTAGTAGTAGTAGTAGTCGTCGTAGTCGTCGTAGTCGTCGTAGTAGTAGTAGCAGTAGTAGTAGTAGTAGTAGTAGTAGTAGTAGTAGTAGTAGTGGTAGTAGTAGCCCTGAGTCGCCGAAAGATCGTTCCAAGACGCCCAAGATGGCCTCCAGACGGCCGTAGCACCAAGAAGCCGCGGGGAGCCTCAGGAGGCCCTTCAAGAGCCTGAACAACAAAAAACCTCCCAGGCATTCGTCACCCCAGGGCCTCCTGGAACGCCCCGGCGCCCAATGAATTGGCGAGCTGAAAACGTGCCCCGAGCCAAAGCGGGAGCGCAACTTTGAGACAATTTTGCTCGGCGCCAAAGCGAGAAGGTCATTTCGTTCACTTCGAGCGGGGGGGGAGGGGGGTGTGCCGCGCCCAATTCTTGCCATGCACTTTTGAGGGGTGGGCGACTGGAACAGCTATGTGGGCAGGGAAAATCAGCATGGCATTGCTTCTGACAAGTAAGGTGGCCCCTCCCGCCTTGGGGTTGCCCCAGAAGTCCGCGCGCGATGTGCGCCGCGCCCCATTCCTGCCACGCATTTCGCATCGTCGACGACAAGACAGGCCATGATGAAAGGAAAAACGGCAACGCTGTATTGTTCCCCGCATGCATAGTGGGGTTATGGTTTTCTTTCCCTGCCGCGTCGCACCCGCGTTTCTCCTCTTCCTCCTCACCCCTCCTTCCCTCTTCCCTCCACACATCCAGGGGCTGGTGTGATGATTCCCTCTCTCTTTTTTCTGGTTCCCCACATCAGCACAAGCAGACACATGAGCACACAGCAGACACACATCTACAGTCGACATCACAGTCATCACATACATCCACCATACACGCAGCACGCAGACACACACAGCACACAAACAGCACCCGTACACAATACCAACACAAACAGACACAGCACGCACACGCAGCAAACAAACAAACAGCACACAGACGTGCAGGGGGTAGTCTCTCACCGCGGTTCTCTATCCGTCTCAGGGTCGCGGGGCGTGGCAGGCGTGGCACTTCCTCGACGCCAGAGAGGGTGCGCAGGGGGTTGTCTCTCACTGGTCTTTCTATCCGTGTCAGGGTCGCGGGGCGTGGCAGGCGTGGCACTTTCTCGACACCAGAGAGGGTGCGCAGGGGGTGGTCTCTCACTGGTCTCTCTATCCGTCTCAGGGTCGCGGGGCGTGGCAGGCGTGGCACTTTCTCGACGCCAGAGAGGGTGCGCACTGGTCTCTCTATCCGTCTCAGGGTCGCGGGGCGTGGCAGGCGTGGCAGACACCAGAGAGGGTGCGCAGGGGTGGTCTCTCACTGCGTCGTCTATGCGTCTCAGGGTCGCGGGCGTGGCAGGCGTGGCACTTTCTCGACACCAGAGAGGGTGCGCAGGGGGTGGTTCTCACTGGCTCTATCCGTCTCAGGGTCGCAGGGCGTGGCAGGCGTGGCACTTTCTCGACACCAGAGAGGGTGCGCAGGGGGTGGTCTCTCACTGGTCTCTCTATCCGTCTCAGGGTCGCGGGGCGTGGCAGGCGTGGCACTTTCTCGACACCAGAGAGGGTGCGCAGGGGGTGGTCTCTCACTGGTCTCTCTATCTGTCTCAGGGTCGCGGGGCGGCGGCCGGCACTTTCTCGACACCAGAGAGGGTGCGCAGGGGTGGGTCTCTCACTGGCTCTCTATCTGTCTCAGGGTCGCGGGGCGTGGCACGTGGCACTTCTCCGACCCAGAGAGGTGCGCAGGGGGGTTTCCTCACTGGTCTCCTATCCGTCTCAGGCGCGGCGTGGCATGCGTGGCACTTTCTCGACACCAGAGAGGGTGCGCAGGGGGTGGTCTCTCACTGGTCTCTCTATCCGTCTCAGGGTCGCGGGGCGTGGCAGGCGTGGCACTTTCTCGACACCAGAGAGGGTGCGCAGGGGGTGGTCTCTCACTGGTCTCTCTATCCGTCTCAGGGTCGCGGGGCGTGGCAGGCGTGGCACTTTCTCGACACCAGAGAGGGTGCGCAGGGGGTGGTCTCTCACTGGTCTCTCTATCCGTCTCAGGGTCGCGGGGCGTGGCAGGCGTGGCACTTTCTCGACACCAGAGAGGGTGCGCAGGGGGTGGTCTCTCACTGGTCTCTCTATCTGTCTCAGGGTCGCGGGGCGTGGCAGGCGTGGCACTTTCTCGACACCAGAGAGGGTGCGCAGAGGGTCGTTTCTCATAGTCTCCCTATCCGTCTCAGTCGCGACTGGGCACTTTCTCGAGAGAGGTGCGCAGGGGGTGGTCTCTCACTGGTCTCTCTATCTGTCTCAGGGTCGCGGGCGTGGCAGGCGTGGCACTTTCTCGACACCAGAGAGGGTGCGCAGAGGGTCGTTTCTCATTGGTCTCTCTATCCGTCTCAGGGTCGCGGGGCGTGGCAGGCGTGGCACTTTCTCGACACCAGAGGGGGTGCGCAGGGGGTGGTCTCTCACTGGTCTCTCTATCTGTCCCATGGTCGCGGGGCGTGGCAGGCGTGGCATGTTCTCCACTCCACAGGGGGTGCGCAGGGGGTGGTCCGTCACCGCGGATTCTATCCGTCCCAGGGTCGCGGTGCGTGGCAGGCGTGGCATTTTCTCCGCGCCACGGGGGGTGCGTATGGGGCAGGTATCGCGGGTGCATTCCATCAGTTGCACTTGCATGGGTTTGCGCAGTATCCATATCTGTAAGTACTATGGCTCAAGCCAGCTCGGAGCGCCAGGGTACCTAATCGAAGGCCGCAGTTGGTTGTTGCGCGGGCGCACTAGCCATGCCGCCTAAAATTGCCATGGGCGAGCTGCCGCCTCCGTGCTCGTCGCTGAAGAAAGAGATGATTCATAATGGCGACGAGGTAGGCTTGGCAGGCTTACGCTGCTGCTCTGAAGCGACGGTGGTCCCCGCATTTCACGCGTACCGCCGCCAGCTGAAACATTGGTGGCCCAATACCTTGCACGTCCAGGGCACAGCGGTATCGGCGGGGCAACGGCCACCAACATCATTCTCACATGCTTCACTTCAGTTCTCATCACTCCAGCCATAATATAAGTATGTGGGTTTCCTCGGTAGCGTAATTTTTTACAATCAGGATGGGAGGGCCCGCGGCTCGCATGGACGTCCGCGCGCGATGCGCGCCGCGTCCCATTCCTGCCACAGATTTCGCACCGTCGGCGACAAGGCAGGCCATGCTGAGAGGACAAAACGGAGACTTTGTATATTTTTTTACGTCAGGATGGGCGGGCCCGGATTGACGGCCGCGCGCGATGCGTGCCGCGTCCCATATGTGCGCCGCGTCCCACTGTTGCCACATATGTCGCACCGTCGGCGACAAGGCAGGCCATGCTGAGAAGAAACAGCGAAGACGTCGTATTGATTTTTTACCGTCAGGATGGGCGGGCCCAGATTGACTGCCGCGCGCGATGCGCGCCGCGTCCCAGTCCTGCCACGTTTTTCGCATCGTCGACGACAAGAAAGACGTTGCTGGCAAGACAAACGGCCACTTTGTATTGATTGCTTACAGTGCGGATGGGAGGTCCCGGATTGGGTTGCTATCGGCCGGAATACGAGGTAGGTGGGGGATTAGAATAATAGGGAACAAAGATGTGGGTGTGGGTGTCGGTGTCGGTGTCGGTGTCGGTGTCGGTGTCGGTGCGTGGGGGTGTTGGGTGTGGGTGTGGGTGGGGATGCGGGGGGTGTGGGTGTGGGTGTCGGTGTGTCGGGCGGGTGGGTGGAGGGTGATTTAAGTTTTAAGTTGGGGGTGAAGAGAAATCATATGAAAAGGGCAGCTTAGGGCCCATCTTGGAAAACAAAAAACACACACACACACACACACACACACACACACACACACACACACACACACACAAAAAGGGGGCCCACAAGGAGCCCTAAAAGGCCCCTTGTGCATTACCACCCGCCCGAGTGTGTTTCGGGGACCGCCACGGGGACGGCGATGGATGGTGGTGCGGCCCCGCTTCTGTTGCTGGTCGCTGTTCTCCCCTTTCTCTGGTCACCACGTGTCATGAGGCCAACTTGGAGAACGGTACGATGTCCTTCGACTTGTTTTCTTGAAGATAGCGGCAGTTCGCGGCACGAGCGTTTGCGATCCCGACAGGGCCGGCGGTCTCACTCACGCGCCCGTGGTTTCGCGGAGGTCGGCGACCCCGAGCCTTGATTTACATGCCCGTGGCCCAAATGGGGTTACACGGCCACTAAGTGCCACTAAATGGTAATTTTCGGAACCACAAACGGCCACCCAGTGCCACTAAATGGTAATTTTCGGAACCACGAACGGCCACTAAGTGCTACTAAACGGTGGATATCGGGTTATTAAGTGCCGCTGAATAGTATTTCGATTGTCGGAGCCACTAGCGGCCACTAGGTGCCACTAAATGCTAATTCTCGGAGCCACTAGCGGCCACTAGGTGCCACTATCTGGTATTTCTCGGAGCCAGCAGCGGCCGCTGGGTGCCACTGAATGGCAACTTCTGGGGCCGCCAAAGGCCACCCAGTGCCACTCAACGGCCGCATCAGGCCGCTGGCGGCCACGAAGTGCCACTACAGTGCCGTTTCTGATACATGCTCCGCGTGCGGATCATGTTTAAAACATGTAGGGACTTAGTATTAAAAACAACGATGAGTTCATGCATAAATCTATTCATACACTAATAAGGTATTAAACATCATATATATATACGTATATATATATATATATATATATATATATATATACGTATACATATATATATATATATATATATATATTAAAGATCCCATGTATTAAGAATTGCCCTGTAGATGGTAATTCTCTGCGGTCGCGATGGTCAGTCGGAATTTCCCCAGAGAGCCCACATCACACGTGCGTTCCGTCGGGGGAGGTGGGCGGCCCGCCCAGTGCGTCGCCACGTCCGTCCTTGCCGAGAAGAGAGCGCGTCTTGGCATCGCGCGGGCGTGTGCAGAGTTTTCTTCTTGCGAGATCCATCGAGAAGCACCCTGGATCATCTCATCGAGCACGAAAGACGCCCTGGCCCAAATAACACGAGGAAGACGTGGCCTCGCCGAGGCCCCCGTCGTCGCACTGAAGATGATAATTCTGGGCGGTTTGGCCTGATGCATTTGCAGCAGCAGAACCTATCCCGAACGTCTATTGCCCTCCTAACTTAGACCCCTGCTCAAAAAGGGTAAGGGTTCTTCCAGTGCTCGTCCTCATCAAGCAGCAAGACTACGCACGACAATGGCAATGCACGGGGGTTTCGGGTCCCGGTCCCTGTCCAAAGGGTTAAGGGGTCTTCCAGTGCCAGTTCTCAGCGAGCAGCAAAGCCACGCACGGCAACGGCAGTGTGCGTTTGGACCGGGTGTCCCAAACGACGGCGAAGCTGTGCTGCCGACGTGCGGGCTTGCTCGCGCAGCGGACGGCACGCTGCGGTCTCGGAGGTCGGGCCGGGGGCCCCGCCCCCCCCCCGACGCATCTCCGGGTTCGAAGAACATGTCGTGGTAGTCCTATAGGCATGCCGGGACGGTCGCGTCCTGGCCAGGCTGGGTCAGGGCGCACCGTCGTAGCCCCGCGCTGCGGCCCCATTCGGTGCCACGAGCGTCTGTGGGCGCGCGCTGCCCCGCGCCGCGCTGCTGCTCCGGGCGTCTCCTCCAGGAATCAAGAGGATGCCCAATCAGGGACGCGAAGGAACACGCAGTGGAATACAGGACTGGGGAAAAGTCATCGTACACCAAGGGGGGGGAAGATGCAGGAGGAGTCGGAGGAGGTGGATGGGGGAGGAAGACAGGGAGGAGGGAAAAGGGAGGATGAGGAGCAGGCGGGAAAGGAACAGGAAGAGGGGGAGGAGGGAGAAAGGAGGATGAGGAGCCGGCGGATGAGGAAGAGGAGGAGGACGAGGAGGAGGACGAGGAGGCGGAGCAGGCGGAGGAGGAATAGGACGAGGACGAGCACAAGGACGATGACGAGGACAAGGGGGGCGAGCAGAAAGGACAGAGGCCTCTTGGATGCCTCTCGGAGTCTCTTCGGATGTCTCTTAAGAGCTTTTTGGGGCCGTCTCGGCGCGCCTTTGGCCTCTCAGGAGGGCCTTTTGGAGTCTCCTGGAGGTCTTTTGAGAGCCTGTCTGGGACATCGTAGGGGCCTCTTGGGGCATCCTGGGCGCCCTCGCTTTCCCTCTTGGGGCCTTCTTGAGGGCCTCGGAAGCCCTCTTGGGGCTACCCTGGAGGAGCTCGATGGAACAAGGAGGGGTGGTGAATGAGCTGGATGCCCCGGATGATAACTTCCGTCCTTGGAGCTCGGCGGTGGGGAACGGCGATGCCGAATTCTCTTACTTTCTTAGCCAAGTGCCAATATTAGTTTTTATCTTCCTACCACGAGTAGCAGCATTGTGATTAGTATGCTTATCTGGGTTATTCGTACTACTCCGAGCGCTGTCATCATTATTCCATATGTTCGCACCCTGTTTGTGTTTTTACGCCCCTTGCCACCGGGGGTGAACGCATTACGGTGGAGGCGCTTGTTAAGGAATAGTCCCAGGAGGCGCCAGACCCTTCAGGATTCTTTATCCAATGAGGGCGGCGGTGATTTCCGTGGCCGATCCACGATTGGAGTTCCATTGGCTTCAAGACCCTGGGTTCCTTCTCTGAGGGTTCCTTGTCCAAAACCCACACCGTGACTGAGTGTGTAGGGCCGCGTTGCTCTGTGGACCCCAGGCCCGTGGGGCGGTGAGGCGCCTGGAGATCATCGCGCTCCCCTGGGGCGATCCTGGGGCGCGCCGCGTGCGTGTGCCAGCGGTGTGGAGTCGGCGCTGCGATTGGAACTCGTTGCTCGCACGGGTTTCGGCCCTCGAAGAGGGAAACAAAACACAATGCCCACGCCGTAGTGCCGTTTTTAATACATGCTCCGCGTGCGGATCATGTATTCAAAATGCAGGGATTTAGTATCAAAAACAACGATGGGTTCATGCATAAATGTATTCAGAAATTAATCATGTATTAAGAATCTTATGTTTTCAAACATCTCATGTATTTAAAACCGCCCTTTACACTGGCCTGACCCCCCCCCCGCTCACAGTAGAACGGTCATGCTTCCCAAGCCGGCCGCAGAGGAGGCGCTCCGCCGACCAGGGCCTTCGCATGCGGCTTCCCCCGGCGCCTGCGGAGCGTCCGAGATGCACGTCCTTAAGCGGCGGAGGGGGACCGCAGGAGGATGATGATGATGAGGAGGAGGAGGAGAAGGCGGAGGAGGAAGAGGATGGGGAGGAGGAGGAGGAGGAGGACGAGGAGGGGGAGGAGGAGGAGGAGGAGGAGGGGGGAACGGGAGGAGGAGAAGAAGAGGAGGAGAAGGAGGAGGAAAAAGGAGGAGGTGGAGGAAGGGGAGGAGGAGGAGGAGGAGGGGAGGAGGAGGAGGAGGAGGAAGGAGGAGGAGGAGGAGGATGAGGAGGATGGGGATGGGGGAGGAGAGTGGGAGGAGAGGAGGGAGGAGGAGAGGAGAGGACGAGAGGAGGAGGGAGGAGGAGGAGGAGGAGGACGAGGAGGAGGAGGAGGAGGAGGAGGAGGGGAGGAGGGGGATGGAGGAGGAGGAGGAGGGGGGACGAGGAGGAGGAAAGGAAGAGGAGGAGAAGGAGGAGGAAAGGAGGAGGGGTGGAGGAAGGGGAGGAGGAGGAGGAGGAGAGGAGGACGGAGGAGGAGGAGGAGGAGGCGGAGGAGGAGGAGGAGGAGGAAAGGGGGAGGGTGAGACGAAGAGGAGATAGGAGGGAGGAGGAGGCCGATGGAGAACCAGAGTGAGGAGGAGGAGGAGGAGGAGGTAGGAGGAAAGAAGGGGAGGAGGAAGAAAGAAGGAGGAGAGAGAAGGAGGAGGAGGAGGAGGAGGAGGAGGAGGGAGGAAACGAAAGGAGGAGAAGGACGAAGGAGGAGGAGGGGGGAGGGAGGAGGGAGGACCATCCTCGAGGGAGGGGTTTCTCCGAAGCGCTTATGCGACCCGTCCTTCTCCTTCTTCCTCCCCTCACCTTCTCCGCCTCCGCTTTCTCCTCCCCCCTCTTCTTCTTCACCCTCCTCCTCCTCCTCCTCCTCCTCCTCCTCCCCTTCTTCTTCCTCCTCCCCCTCCTGCTCCTCTTCCTGCTCCTCTTCCTCGCCCTCCCTTCCTCGGGCCGCCTACGGCCCCAGGGGAAACCGTCCATCTCGGGTTCCTTGCAGGGGTTCTTTCGGTTTTTTTCAGCCATCTTGAGGCATCGGATGGCTGTCGAGAGCGAGATGGCGAGAAGACCAACACCACTGTTTGTGTTTGGGCTCTTGGATGATGTGAGCCTCTTGGTGGCTTCCTTGCGGATGCTCCGAGGCCGGTTGGATCAGTATTGGGGTACCTTGGAGCATGTTGGAAGCCATCTTCAGCTACCTTGAGCCATCTTGGGGACCTCTTGGGAGCCTCTTGCACTTTCTGGGGCCCTCTTGGCGCCATGCTGGGCCATCGTTGACGCTCCAATCGGCCGCCGCCCCTCCCCTCTAGACCAGGGGAGGGGGCAGGGGGAGGGGTCAACCTACCCGCTTGCCCGCAAGCCGTCGTCTAGCTCACTGCCCCCCGCCCTCCCAACACACAAGTAACACCCCAGCCTGTCCACGCTCAGCGGGCGTCTTTGGATGGGCAGCTACCGGGAACCAGAGCCGACCCCAGGTGCGCGACGCCTGGGCGAGGCGCGCCACGCACGGCCAAGGGCACCACGCGCGCCAGGCACCCCATGGGGCCCGAGCGTGCCAGGCGCGCCTGGTGCGCCAGATGCGCCACGTGCTCTGAGTGCGCCAGGTGTGCCGCGCACTCCAGCCGCGCCAGGTGCGCCACGTTCGGGGCACGTGCAGAGTGCGTCGGGTGCGCCTGCGCACATGACAGCACATCGGGAAACATGTCGTCCCCCACCATCCTTGCCGAATGCCCATGCCCATCATTGTGTCTGGTGGGCCTGCGCACCGCAGGCAACGCGCCACCCCCCCCGCCGCGCCTGTCAAAAACCACTTGGCAGTGATCGCGTGGTGGCCGCGCATGATCCAGATTTAGCCGCGATGTGCATTTTGTTTTGTTTTTTGTGTCAGGGATGGTCGCCCTGCGCGCAGCACGGAATATGCTGACACCCGCGCCGTCCCTATCAAAAACAATACAAAGTGCTCGCGGGCCTCACGAGCATGACTCAAGACTCTGCCCCAAAGTGTACGTTGTATCATTGTTTTTTGACAGGGATGGTGGGGGGGGGGTCCGCATCGGGTTGGCTGCGCATGCTCCATACGTGGAGGAAGAGTGCGTTTTGTATGTTGTGTTGACAGGGATGATGGGGAGGGTGGCCCGCATGGGGTCGGCATGGTTCTGGGTTGGCCGCCGGCCGGAGGGGGGAGGGGGTGTAGATTAATAGGGAATTGTGATCAAGACATTTCTCCCAGACGCAAGCTGTTCGGCTTACTCCCACCCGCCCTGTCAGTACACCCGAGTCTCAGCATATTCAGCGGTCGTCTATGGATGGGCAGCTAACCAGTACAGAGCCCAGGTGCGCGACTCTGTGCCACGCGTGCCAGGCGCGCCACGCGCACCAGGCGCGCCAGGCGCCCCTGGGGCCCAAGCGTGCCAGGCACGCTTGGCGCGTCGGATTTGCCAAGTGCTCCAAGTGCGCCGAACCAGTTACATGCTCCAGCCGCGCCACGCGCGCCACGTTCGGGGCCCGCGCCTGCGCACATCGGGAAACATGTCGGCCCCACCATTTTAGGCGGAAGCCAACGCACCATCGCGGCGGAGCGGCCGTCAGATTTCTGGGCTGGCACACAGCAGGCAGGATGCCAGCACCCCCGCCGCCCCTGACAAAAGCGAATGCAATGTGATCGCGGGGGGCCTGCGCATGATGCAGATTTGGCCGCGAAGTGCAGTCTGCATTCGGTCGGACACGGATGGTGGCCGTACGCACAGCAGACGGCATCCTCGTTCCCCGCCAGTTGTTTCGAGAACACTGCGAAGTGCTCGCGGCCCCCCGAACATGACCCACGATTGCGAAAGCCTTACGGCCGATGCCGCCGACCCTGACGGGGGACGATGAACGACGACGACGACGACGACGGCGACGGCGACGACGATCGCGAGTCCTTGTTGGGGCCTTCCCGGGCCCTCTTGGGCTGTCCTGGGGGGCCTTTGGGCCGTCTTGGGGCCTTCCCAGGCCATCCTGTCGCAACGTGTAGTTTGCATTATTTTGTTGTCAGGAGTAGTTGGCTTGGGGGGGTGGGGCGCATTGTCCTTGGTTTGTCGCCAGTCGGGTGGGGAAGGGGGCTTGTCTTGATTAGGAGCAGTGGTAACCAGCCCCGAAGGGGAAGAGGAAAGATGGACGAGGAAACGCTCTAAACCACTCACGCCCAGGTGGCTGGTGGGATTGGAGGTAGTTGCAGGATGGCCTGATGTGTCCTCATCCTCCTCGCTGCTGTGCTCCAGAGCAGCCGAGGTGGCTCAACTGTGTCTCCTCTGCTGATCTTTTTCTATTGGGCTCCACCAGCGGCACAGCTGGGACCTGCAAGGTGGGCCTCAGGCCATCAAGGCCAGGTACGATGATGGCAAGGAGACCGACGGTAAGATAGGCCAGGGCTGTCTCCGTGAGGGAGGGGATGATGTTGCACGTGTCGAGCACAAGCCGAACCGTTTGGTTGCAGCGACGGTGTACAGAGGAGAACGTTAGACCATCAGGAGGATGGCATGGGCGCAGATGTTCAGGAAATTGCGTAGGGCACGCGTACCTTACGTGTGCATATGGCGCCATTCGGTACGAACCAGGCGTGGGCCAGGCACATGTGTCGAGGTTGGGAGAGGGAGTGCGACGCAAAAGGGAGGACACGTGACGGCACTTCCTCCCCCTCCCCTTCCCCCTCCTCCTCCTCCCCCTCCTCCCCCTTCTCCCCCTCCTCCTCCTCCTTCTCCCCCTCCTTCTCCTCCTCCTCCTCCCCCTCCTCCTCCTCCTCCTCCTCCTCCGCCTCCTCCTCCTCCTCCTCCGCCTCCTCCTCCTCCCCTCCCCCTCCTCCTCGCTCCTCCTCCTCCTCCTCCGCCTCCTCCCCCTCCTCCTCCCCCTCACCTCACCCTCCTCCTCCCCCCCTCCCCCTCACCCTCCTCCTCCCCCCCCCCTCCTCCTCCTCCCCCTCCACCCCCTCCTCCTCGGCGTCGGGGCGCCTCGGCGTGCGGGCGCCGCGGGAGGGGAGCGGGCGGCACCGTCGGCCCGGGCAGCGACCGCCCTGGGAGCCCAGAAGCGGGAGGGGCGCATGCCGCAGGTGTCCCCGGCAGCCGTGCAGGTCCCGAGATCCTCGGGTGCGGCAAAGAGGGGGGTGATGACTAGGGGGTGGTGGATATCATGGCGGGGGCCATGATATTTCCCCAGATTTCATGGCGCCCCTTCTTATTTCATTACGTCCCTGGCCCCCCCGCTGGGCCGCGCACATGCCGCCAGTCATGATTTGCACCCCCCCCTCTTGGACACCCCCCTCTTGGCCGCTCCCGAGATCCGACGGCCTTGGCATCTCGGGCCGCACGAAAGGGGGGGATTTGGGAAGGAGGGGTTACGAAATTTGCTGCTTGCAGCTGGTTTCGGCCCCGCCGAGGGGCCCATTCCTCGATACATAGTCGCCTCCGGCGCCGGGAGGCGCCGGAAAAATCAGCTACGTGAGCTGATTCTCAACCCCCCCTTTGCTATCCCCCCCTTTCGGCCGACCCGAGCATCTAGCGGACGTGTGCACTATTTTCTCGGCGAGAACCATCGAGAACCATCCTGGACCATCGAGCACAACAAAAAGGCGCACGAAACCGAACAATGCACGGGAAGTGGACGTCCGAGCGACGGCAAGCGACTCGAAGAAAAGAAAACAGAAAGATCCGACGACTCGAAGAATAGAAGACCACATACAGCCACGAGTCGTTGAAATAAGGAACAGTTTGGGCAAGAAAGGGGCTCGATATTCTTGAGGTCCTTCTATGGTTTTTCCTTTAGCCTTCCTCGTGCACGCAGGCGCTTGTGGGGCCAAAAAGGGGCTCCGTTCCTTGTGTATCGTTCCTTCTTTCAGCAGCCCGACTGTAAACATAAACTGTTGGCGCTCCGCGCGGATTTCTTGGTTCCGCGCTGGGCCACCCGACGGCGCCTCTGGCGCCGCTCCTGGCGTGCTCCGCGCGCCAGGGAGGGGGGTCCAGCGCGAATCCAAGAAAAATCTGCGCGGAGCGCCACAAGTTTATGTTTATGTAGTTATTTCCTTCTTCTAGACAAACAGGCGCGGCGCGCTGAAACAAATGCCAGCCGCTACAACTCAGCTCCGGTCTCGCGGCGGCGCGCCGCGGGTCATTTTTTAGAGAGAGGGGGCAGGCTTTCTCGGAGGGCGGCGGGGCTTCTCGGGCGCCCTCGCGCCTTCTGAGAAGCCGCGTGTGTCTTCGGAGCTGACGCCCTTCCTACCAGCACGGCGAAGCGAGCCCGGCGAATCGAGACTCGGGCGAATTAGGCTTACAGTCGGACCGAGGCGGTCGAGGTCGGCTCGGGGAGGGTGCCCTAGCGTTCTAAGTGTTCAGGGGAACGAACAAGGACATAAACACCAAAACTCGGAGGTCCGCGCTGACTTCTTGGATCCGCGCCTCCCTGGCGCACGGAGCGCGCCAGGGGCGGCGCTGGAGCCGCCGCCGCGGGGCCCCAGCGCCGATCCGAGAAATCCGCGCGGACCTCCGAGTCATCCGTAAGGGCTTCGCCCCCTGCCGCCGGCCCCCTCTTCTCGGAGAATGGGCAATGCAAGATCGAAATCATGAGGCTTTATCGCCGCCGTGAAACAGCGTCGAGACTTCATGCGAAGACGATGAGTCAGTCATCGGCAAGACAAATTGAGATTCTGATGATATTTTGAATTCGGTGTTATGTTTCGAGGGTTTATGGCCATATATACGCGAATAGCGCGTAATGTACAAGGGTTGATGGCTTCGGGCTCTCAAGTATAGCTTAATTTACGCAGGTGTATGGCTTCGGAGACGCGAATATTGTATAATCTACGAGAGTGTGTGGCTTTGGGCACGCGATTAGCGCGTAATGTACAAAGGTTTATGGCTTCGGGGTCGCAGATGTTGTGACATTTACGCAGCTGTATGGTTTCGGAGACGCGAGCACCGCGTACTTTACGAGGATTGATGGCTTCGGGGACGCGAATATTGAGTGATGTACGGGCGTTTGTGGCCTCGGAGACGCAAGCATTGCATACTTTACGAAGGTTTATGGCTTCGGGGACACGAACACGGCGTATGTTTTGACGGTTTATTATTTCGGGGACGCGAATATAGTGTAACCATGGATTATGGCCTCGGGGACGTGAATATTGTGTAGTTTACAAGGGTTTATGCCCTCGGGGGCGCGAATTGTATATTTCTTTAGCCGCCCCGCGCCCCCCCCAGGAATTCAGAGCACCCGATTCGGGCGTGGTAACTCGGTTCCATCTCGGCTCCCCCCCTCGCGCGATCGATCAACAAGGAACAGTAAGCAGCAAAAAGCAGAACCGTAACAGTGGAAACTGGAACTGCCGCAGGGAACAGCAAACCTGGTTCCTACAGCCTGGTGGCCCCACAAGGGGGCCGGCGGATTAAGCTTATGCCACGGTTCGTTCCCTTACAGGTGTTTGTTGGATGTTCTGGTGCATTTTGGGGAGGGTACCCTTGGATGTGTGTGGCCTGGCCGACGCAGGGTCTCTTGTTCTTGCAAGCTGGTCTTCTGGCCGCCAGGCCCGACTGTACGCTCTTGCTGAATTGGGCGTGCAGTCGGGCCTTGGGCCGGTTCGGGGCATGTCGGTTCGGTTCGGAGGGCCGCCCGGTTCCGGTTCGGTTTTGGTCTGGTTCGGTTCGGTTCCCCCGGGTTCGGTTCTGAGCGAATTCGGCTCGGTCCGGTTCGGTTTCTTATCTCTCTTGTTTTGGTCCAGTTTGGTTTGGTCACCGTTATCGGTTCTCGGTTCGGTTTGGTCTTTTCATGTTTTCACCCCGCCGCCTGCCATCCGGCCCCCGCTCGCCCCCTGGGCGGGTCTGCGGAGGGCTCCCGAGGTCCCTGGGGCTATCCTGGTCGGAGATGCCTCCAGGCAGCTTGGCGTCGCTCGGACGTGTGCACTTCTTTTTCGTGGCGAGGGCCATCGATCGAATATCAAAAGTCCATATCAACACAAACTTCTGGCGCCGCTCTGCGTGGATATTCTTGGATCCGCGCTGGGCCCCCCCCGGCGGCGCCTCGGGCGCCGCCCCTGCCGCGCTCCGCGCGTCAGGGATGTAGGCCCAGCGCGGATCCAAGAAATCCGCGCGGACCTCCAAACATGTATGTTTATGCTGTGTTTTGTTGATTTAGCCGATGAGCATCTTGGGTTATGTCGGGCGTGTCCCCCTACAGGGGGATTTTCGACGAGAAATCAAACATACCCCAAGCATACCCCAAAAAGGTCCAACAAATACTCCAAAAATATTCCCCAGACTACTTTTGCATTATTGTTTGATTATTTTTGGTGTATGTTTAATTTTTTGTCGAAAATCCCCCTGTAGGGGGGGACAGGCCCGACTTAAATCTTGGATCCTCGTGCGAAACATGCGCGCACGGAGCCGAGAAGTCGCACGGGGAACGGAGGTCCGAGCGATGGCAGGGCAGCGGCTCACGGAGGAGGCCCCGGAGAAAAAGGTCCCAGCTTGGCATCGCTCGGACGTGTGCATTTTTCTTTCGGCGAGGACCATCGAGGAGCATCCTTGATCATTTGGCGAAAAAAACCATGCACGGAACCGAAAGAAAAGACAGGAAATGGACGTCCGAGCGATGGCCAGCCAGGTGGAGTTTGCGTTGTTTGAGGCCCCTCGCCTTTGGGATCAAGTCGGGCCTGTCCCCCTACAGGGGGATTTTCGACAAAAAAATAAAAGTACCCCAACAATAGCCAAAACATAGTCCAAACATAGTCTGGGGACTATTTTTAAGTATCTTTTTGCCTTTTTGGTGCATTTCTGGTGTATTTTTTTGATTTTTCGTAGAAAATCCCCCTGTAGGGGGACACGCCCGACAAAACCCTTGGAACCCCATCCCTCGGGGCACGGTATTTGGACCACCGATCCAGGCTCCAGGGACGTGGTCCTGATCTTTGTCACGATGTTTCTGGAGGTCCCCCGTGGGCTCTCGAAGGCCCGCAGGGGCCCTCGGAGGCACAGGACACAGGAGTGACCAGAGCAGTGGCCCAGTTCCTGGGCCCTCCATCCCTTTGTTCTACCCATTGGTCGTTGACAGTAGGTACCTTTGGAGTTCCATATTCCAATCTACTATGGGCCCCTTCCTACCTCAATGATCGAGTGGCTTCACCTTTTGTCAGTCCTCTTTAGGGGGCGGGCGGACACCCAATCTACTTTCCACGCCTTCCTACGGTAGGTTCGCGTCGTGTCGACCGGCGGCGACCCCGCCAGCGGCGTTCAATTTTAAACGTTGCGGACGACCCAGAATCGTTCGATGTGAAACGATTTGGACGTTTCGGACGCGGCCGATCGTTCAAGGTTGAACGATTCCCGCGGTGTCAGAAACCAACGCCGAAGTCGGCACGACATGAACTTGACGTACGTCATGTTTCTGCCTGTTCTTCCGACCGATGGGTATAAACAACTCCTCTCCATCGTACCCCTGGGCGCCTTGGCTCTCGCCTTGGCGCCGCGCGCGTTCGTGTTTTTTTTTTTTTTTTTTTTTTTTTTTTTTTTTTTTTTTTTTTTTTTTTTTTTTTTTTCTCTCTCTCTCTCTCTCTCTTTGTTTAATGTGTTGGTGCTTTCTTTATGTTTGTTTGTTTTTGTCTCTCGTTTTTTATGTGTTGGTGATTTTTTGTTTTCCTTTTTTGTAATTTATTTTTTGTTTAAAAAAACATATATATATATATATATATATATATATATATATATATAGGGGGGGGGTCCATTAAAATAATGCAGGAGTTTCACAGATGGAGGGCTGTTCGTTTTCCAAAGGTGGTTATCGCCTTTGGCGCCGCGCATATTCGATTCAAATATTTGCACGAGCTTCACGGATGGAGGGCGGGGCGTTTTCAAAAGATGGTTCTCGCCCTTGCGCCGCGCACATTCGATTCGAACATGTGCAAGTGATCCTTTTGAATAAGGGCGGTTCGTTTGCAGAATGTTGCTCTCGCTTTTTCGCCGCGCACACTCGTTTGAATCAACTGGGAGCGTTTCGTGTATTCCATGGCCAACATACCAGAAATCGTGCTTCGAAAGGATTCAGGATTGTGAGGGTGCCGCAGTGACGTTGATTCGCGGTGTTGAAGTTCCAGGATTGTTGTACGGTTCAGGACCGGCAAGACGCAACTGTTAGGTTGATCCGTGGCATTGGGGTCCCGAGAACGGTGTTTTGGCATTCTTCAGGGTCTTCAAGCGGTTGTCTCCCATCGAAGCAGTTCCCTCAGTGGAAACGAACCCTTGAAGTGGCCTATGAGGAGGGAGTTCGGAGGGAGGATGAATTTCAACTTCGTTGATGAGTCTTGGGTTTCCACTGGTGATCGTTTTTTATTCCTTGTTTTGCCGATCGGCGCGGGCTCTCGCGCTCCCCCCCCAGGAGTAGATCCTGGCTGTTTTTGGCGCCTGTTTCAGGCAGGTGGAGTCCCCCCCGTAGGGCGCACGGTTCCAAACAGACACCATTAAGCAGAGGTCCAGGGCCAGACCCCCCCCCTCCTCCCCCCCTTCTTTTCGCCCAATGTCGAAACGCCGAATAAGAAAACGTGCACCTGGTCGTCGTCCCTCCTCCTCGTCCCAGCGGGCGAAGAGCGGTGCGAGCTGAACTTCTCCGCCACGAGGGGGGTCGCCGGTCCCATGGCGGCTTGAACGTGTGTGACCCGACACGTCGCCGTGGTTGTGCAGACTGTCCAGCAGCCCTGGGGCGGTCAGAGAAGTTCATCTCAGATCGAGGAGAAACACTTGACCAAGACGTCGCGGGATCTTGTGGACGCCGATTTCGGTCATGGCCCATGCTGGCCGTCTCCGGCTCGCGAGGGTGATCCACGAATTGACGCTGACCTAGTTGGACGGTGACCAGGGTCGACACGTCATTTCTGCGTTCAGTCTTGGTCATGGCCCCCGTATTCGTTCCCTCCATCATACTATTGTCCTTCGTCCGCTGATCCGCTTGCTTTCCTGGGGCGCCGGCCCAGGAGTGCCAGCGATCTACCAGGGGTGTCGTGTCCTGGGTGCACCGGGCTTCACGGGCTGGGGTCTGGAGGCCTGCGCGCCATGCGCTGTCCGTCGGAGGCCGTCGGCGCCAGCAAGAAGAGAAGCACGGGGGCAATATCCTCAGAGGAGGAAAAGGTACCCTCGTTTCCCCCTTTTTGGGCCTCCTCAAAGGCCCTCGTCGCCACCGCTTCACTCGCCTCGAGATCCTGGTCAGAACGCACCCCGGGAGCGGTGTGGGGAGTAGCGGTATGGGTACCGTTTGGTCTCCCCAGTGTCCTTCGGTTGTTTCCGATTCTCGCCCTCTTAGTCTTGTGATAGAATGGGGAGTGCTGTGCCCTCAGCGCGTGGGGTCCGCCCAGCAATTATATGCTGCTCTTCCTTCCGTGGGAGAACAAAACAGCATGAGTCAGCATGAGCGGACATGTTCGAATGTCCGCGCGTATTTCTCGGGTCGGCGCCAGACGCCCCGCTGGCGGCCCGGGTAGCTGCCGGACGCCCCTCTGGCGGCGCCTCCTTCGCCGCCCCTGGTGCGCTCCGCCCGCCAGGGGGGGGAGGGGGGTCCAGTGCCGACCCGAAATCCGCTCGGCCCCTCCTTGGAGTTGCTGCTTCTTTGCTATGTTCGGGGACCCCATGGCAGGCATCGAGAAAGTCTGGGGGTCACCGCGAGAGTGCGCGGGTCCTCGGAGGCCTCCGAGGGCCCGATGGAGATGCAGAAGGTGCTCAGGACATCGCACTCGGACTGATTCCTCCCACTCTTCCGCCTCCTCCTCCTCCTCGTCGTCTCATCCTCCTCCTCCTCCTCGCCTCCTCCTCCCCCTCTTTCTCCTCCTCCTCCTCCTCCTCCTCCTCCTCCTCCTCCTCCTCCGCCTCCTCTCTCCCCCTCCTCCTCCTCCTTCTCCCCTCCTCCCTCCTCCTCCTCCTCCTCCTCCCTCCTCCTCCTCCTCCTCCTCTCCTCCTCGTCCTCCTCCTCTCTTTCCTCTTCCTCTCCTCCTTTTCCTCCCCCTCCTCCTTCTCCTCCTCTCCTCCTCCTCCCTCCTCCTCCTCCTCCTCCTCCTCCTCTCCTCCTCCTCTCGGGACCTTCGACGTCCCTTTCCTGGAATATCCTGGAATATCCTCCTACTCCTTCTCCTCCTCCCCCCTCCTGCTTCTCCTCCTCCTCCTCCTCCTCTCCACCTCCTCCTTCTCCTCCTCCTTCTCTTCTCTTCTCCTACTCCTCCCCTCCTCCTCCTTCTCCTCCTTCTCCTCCTCGTCCTCCGGCTCCGCCTCCTCGTCGTCGTCGTCATTGTCCTCCTCCTCCTCAACCTCCTCCTCTCCTCGTCTCCTCCTCCGTGTCCTCCTTTTCCTCTTCCTCCTCCTCCTTTCCCTCCTCCTCCTCCTCCTTCTCCTCCTCCGTTTCCGTCTCCTCCTCCTCCTCCTCCTCCTTCTCCTCTTCCTCCTCCTTCTCGTCGTCGTCATCGTTCTTTTCATCATCATCATCGCACATCCCGAGGCACCAGAGGCAATCCACGAGTCACAATAAGAATGAACATTGCTGCAGCAAGTCTACCTCTGAGGGTTCAGAGGGCAAAAGGAGAGAATTACACAACCCTATTTGGCTGGTCTTCCTCAAGGTGCCTCTTGAGGGCTAATTGTTTGCTTCTTCGGCTTTATCTGTAACTGCTGAGTCAAGGCCCTCAACAGAGAGACCGAAGGAAGCAGCAACGTGTTCCTTTTCCCACCACTCCCCCCACACCGCCACACTAGGGACTGAAAAGTCAGCCGTGGGCTTACGCCAGCATAGCACAGCAGCTTTGGGAGCAAGCATCGCTGCAATCGCCTGCGGGGTTGGGGCCCTCCAAGCCCCCACAGTCCAACCACTGTACTGGCGAGACCCGCAGGGAAATTGTAATTTACGGGCACGGTTGCGCTGTTTGCGCAGAGTCTCGGAGGGTGGCGACACGTTGCATGGTTTGGCAAGGCTCAGAACGGCCTCCCAGGCATACCCGCCACAAGCAGCACAGACAAGAACCGTGGGGCTCTTAGGCGGAGCGGGCGGCAGCCCAGAGGTAACAAAAACCTCAGCTTGCCTAAGCACATGTCCTTGCAATGCTGCAAGGATGCTTAGCTCTTCTGACACTTCAGGGGCGACAATGGGCCTGCCTTTGCAACGCTTAGTCGAATTCCCTGGAGGACTGCTAGAGAGGGCAGACCCACCCGCCTCCCCCGAGGTCGCCCGAGGAGGGAGGGGGAGGGCGTCGTAGTCTTCGCGCTCGGCTATCAAAACCTCTTGGATAGCAGCCCAGCGCGCAAATTCTTTGGCAATATCTGCCAGGGCAACTAGGGCATGCATACAGTCAGATGTGGCAGGATGCTGGCTAACCCCACGCCCCGCGTACACATCAGCAGCGCGATTACCATTCCATTCCACTCATACTCGGAGATGCGCCCCTCGGCAACCGCTGAGAAGGGAAGGTGGGCTTTGACCTTCACTGCACTAATGGATGGAAGCTTCCTGAGGATTTCTTCCCACAAATGGCATCGAGACTGCCGAACAGAGGTGGACCAAATCTCATCACGGACAGCATCTATGGTGCCCTGGCAGTCAATGTGGAAAACCGTTTCTCCTACAACCTCCCTGCAAGACGGCAACATCCTCCCCATCGCGCGCGGTCTGAAAGGGTCCTAGATCCCAAGACACCGCGCCACAGACTGCTGCTGACAGAGAGCCGTCATCGTTGAGCTGGGTTAAAGCCCAGCCCGCTCTGCGGGAGAGGGGGCAGGTGGGGTGAAGGCCATGGCCGTCAGTGAAAACATGGCCTGACAGGTGTCCTGAGCCAGGCCGTTGAATCCAAACAATATTGCACTCGCTATCCCACAATGGCCGATGTACGACCTCTATGGGCATAGGGAAAATACCACAAGCCGCCTTCTCGAGATCCTGACCCGACAGCTGCAACACAGACGCGCAGCGGAGCAGTCGTGGGCTACAGTACTTATCTCGGTCGGCGGCCCAATGTGGGCAAAGGAAACGTCTGCGCCAGAGGGCACCAGGCTTGCACTTACAAGCCTGGCACAGGTCAGTGTCAGATTTATTGTGGCCCGCTTGTTCGGCTTGGCACCAGTGTTGCTGAGATATCAAAGAGCGCAAACTGGACTGGTGCCTAGCCGTCCAGGTCTCCGACAGACGGCCCTCCAAGAGCCCAGCCAAAGGCTTCCAGAAAATCGGGCGAGTCCAGCCTGGCGGCTCTTCCATGTTGCTAAGCGCAGCCACATCAGGAACATTGCGAGCAGTTCGATGGGCCATCCAAACAACCTGCTTGGGAGCAAGCTTGGTGAGACAGATTTCTTCCCCAGCGTCAATGATGACACGGTCGGCCGAGGGGGCGCTCCACCCAAGCTGTTGGACAGTCAGCATATACACATGTGCAGGGCTAGCCGCCGAGGCCCACAAGTTGGAGGCCCGTTCCAAATCTCGAGCTGCCGAAACCAACGCAGCCTGCAAACTTTCTAAGGCTGGCCTACCTATCCATACCGCACGCGCCCATAACCCTATGACCTGGGAGTGGTAGAGGCAGAAGGGGCACATGACGCGGCCGAGCTTAGTAGTGGCCAGCTTGAGGCCAACCGAGGCGCCCTTTTTATCCACATGCAGGCTGGTAACCGCAGCTCTACGAAGTAGGTGTAGTTGTCTCCCACTAAGTCCAGACACTCCAGAGCCCCATAAGGCCGTGGCCTGCGGCCCCGCACGCTGAGTGGATCCGAGTTTAGCCCCTGCCTGCTTCAACTTCAACATTTTGAAGAACCCCCAAAGACCTTGTTAAAAACCGAGTCCCAGCCGTTTGAAGCACTCGTCTTTTAGCATCATGGGGGTCCGTGCCAAGGGATCGCGGGTGCTTTTTCCTAGCGAAGCCGAATTCCTTCCACTCCTGATTCAGAGCGTCCGCCAACTCGGGGTTGGAGGCAATGAAGTGAGTCTTGCTGGCCGCCAACACCAGCTCCAAACGCCTGTGCCCAGAGGCAAGAAGGCGTCCAGCGCCTCTTAGTTGCGCAGCGACAAAGCGAGACGATCCTAGGCACTGCGCATGTACATCATCGACTACATTCCTGACTAACACAGCTGGGAACTTATCTGCTATAGAGACCATGAGCCTGTAAAGTCGGACCTTGACTAGGGAGGTAGCCAGGGGGCATCCAGCCAGTACCGTTCCGTTAGCTTTAAACACCGACGAGATTGCACCCATGAGCGTGAGGCACCTGGGCCCCGAATACAAGCTACAAGCCACGTGTATGAGCTCGAGGTTGATATCTCCTGCTACAGCTTCTTCGAACAGCCGACAGCGCGAGATACGTTCGTAGAATTTCGAAAGGTCAGTGAAGAGCGTGCCAGAGTCGGAGTCGATTGTCTTAGCATATTGTGACATGATATTACGTTCCCAACCTGCTGTGTCACATTCCTTAGTAGAGCAGCCCCAAAACGCCGATATCTGGCGAGATTGCTCCCGAGACCTGGCCAGGCTCTGTCGGGGGCGGGCCCAAGTACGTCCGAGGGAGATGATCAGAGCCAGAGGTCTGAGGTCAGGGGACTCGGGCTTACCCGTGAACACGATCATGGTTGGCCATTTACCCGAAAGGTAAGGCTTCTCTTCCCAGAGGATCAAGATATCCAAACGTCGATTCCGAAAATCGTCACTCAAAAGGAGACATGACCTCGGATTGATGCAATCAATACCAAGGCCGACGTCACGCCGAAAGCGTGTTAGGGCTGCATCTATCATGTCGAGGCTAGGCTGAGGGAGCGCAGCGTTCTGGGCGGCAACTCTCTGAACATCTGTCATGCGCGTCTTGGCATCGTGCCGCATCGCGCCCCAGGAGTCGCACAGGCTGTCGACAGCTGCATCACCTATAAGGGGGGCGCCTGTGGCGTCCTCTGGCGGTCGCAGCTGCTGCTTATCCTTCGCAAACCTGCGTGCAGCTTTTCCTCCTCCTCCTACAGCTTCCTTAGCCCCACCTCTGCCACTTCTGCCACCTAACCCTTCCTTCTTTGATCGAAACCTTGTCCGCTACATCGACCGCCAGCTCAGACAAACATTCAAACTCGTCGCCGCCACGAGCAGCCACTGTGAAGATGTCATCTAAGCAGCACTGGCCAAGGATAAGGTCGGAGGTGAGATCGTTTTTGTCGAACTTCCCAAGAATGTCCAGGAGGTTCTGGCAGAAGTCAGGGGGTAGTCATCAGGGTGGTCCCAGAAACTTCGAAGGCGCATGATGGTAGACCGAAAGGTACGCAGAGAGCGGGCCTTAGGGGTAGAGTGCGCATCCCACTGCCTGTTGATGGGCCTCCTTAAGTTGGACCTTCTTCCTCTGGAAGCCTCGGGATCCCCCGGTGTACTGGGACCTGCCGGGGCCGAAGATATCGAATTGTTCACACAAGTTGGTTTCCATGTTATCTAACCACTGGCACCGTATAGAGTCTAGGTCGCTGGAGTAATCCAAGCAAGGCACCCGTGCTCCAACTCCAGGTGGCTTCAGACAGTTCTCTCACACATCCAATTCGGGGCTTGGTGGGGAAGGCCTTCCAAGTTACCCTGACGTGCATGACCTGGTTCAGGGTGAAATTCCGATGCCCCATTAAGACGGGAACGTGAGGCGACGAAGGTCCAGCGAACAGGGCGGATACCGAGGTGATAGCAGCTGCCGCACCTCTGCACACAATGAAATAGTCCAAGGTCTGCTTGTGACAGGTCGGAGCCTTGGGCGCAATGATTGTGCCACCTACAAGCGTACACCAGCCGAGCAGCCCCGGGTCCGAGGCATCAATGTTGAGGTCACCTCCAAGAGCCCAAGGGGTCTTAAGCTGTTCCAGGAACTCCCCAAGGTCCTCCAAGAGCTGGATGCTTAGGCCAGTGCACCCAATTCCAGTATAGCCATACACAGAGACCCAGTGCATTCCCCCAGGTACGACAGCTTGGGCGTGGGTGGCGACAATCCTCCCGCGTCCGACTGGCCCCACCCCGAGCTGCTCATACGAAAGGTGTCTGCTCGCAATGTGACGTCGGACAGCGACAGCAACACCTGCCGAATTAGCTAGTTGGTGGTCTCCTGTGAGAACAGCAGGATCATGATGGGAGTTGAGGCCTCGAAAACCTGCCCAAGAAGTCGCCGAAGATACAGGGTCTCCTGCCAAAAGACGCGCCTCCTGGACAGCGACGAAGTCAGGAACCTCCCCCATGAGATGTATCCATTCCCAGACGTCCTGGAGCCCGTTCCAGTTGTTAGGGTTGGTCGTTGAAACATCCCAAAACTTTGTCTTTGCTTGTTTGGGCCTTGGGACGCTGGCCTCTCCCAACGCTCCTGCCTGCAGGATGAGGCCGAGGGTCGGGAGCAGCAGCAGCACCTGGCGGAGGCGCCTGGTGCCACGTCGGCCGAGGCACGGGGCCTGGAGCCGAGCTAGCAGAAGTCGACGTCCCCGCAGAGGAAGCCAACGTAGACGAAGCCGTCGCAGGAGCAGTAGTCGTACCCGTTGAAGAAGGCGAAGCAGCAGACCCAGTCATTGCACCCGAAGCCGTCGCAGCTGAGGTACCAGCCGAACTGGAGGACGAAGTAGGTGCTGCTGCTGATCGGCGTGGAGCACGACGTGATTGTCCAGGTAGCGGACCAAAAGGTGGCGCTGGCCCCATGACGGTGCTGGCTTGCGATCCAACTCTTCAAGGATTCATATTCATAGTTGTGCATACCAGCGGCGGCTAGCTGTTGATTGCGATTTAGCTTGCGGCACCAGCGAAGGAAACTCTGACGACTGCGCACACCTTTATGCCAAGCACGAACACAAATCTCATGCGCCAGTTGCCGAGGCGTCTGCATACGTGCTCGCAAAGTATGCGCAAACCTCGGATGAGCAAGCTCTTGCGCCAAAAACGCCTCACACCAATCATGATATGCTGCCTCGTCATCTGGCTGCAGTCCGTGATACGGGTTGTGGACCCATCGCTGGGCCCAGGCTCTGGCATGTCGTTCCAAGCAGGGCGCAGGCACAATAGCGCGAGGCCCAGCTGCAGCCATGCGCGAATCTGGCAAAACTGCCAACCCGCCTCCCCCATGCGCTGTTTCCCTCGCCTCCTGTGGAGAGGGTGCCCCAGGGGAAGGGCAGGCTGGTGGCGACGCATAGCGTTCTGACGTCCAGGTCGAAGACCCAGTAGACGAGGCGGTAGGTCCACTGGTGGCAATCGTCCAGTACGTGGAGGACCCAGCAGCGCAAGTACCCGAGCTGCTCGCGGCAATCTTCGCCGTCGTGGGAGGACCAGTCGTCGCAGGTGCCCCAGCAGAAGCCGTAATCTGTGTCGCTCGTGTCTCCAGCCCAGGGCAGGCACATCCCTGGCCAGCTGGAGGTCTGGTAGCACCTCTAAGATGGACATGTGGCGCCTTCTGCTGGAAACCGCGCACCGAACCTCCAGGGAGACTCGCGCCGTGGGGCCGCCACGGGGTCATCCCCTTCTCAGGGAAGGTGGGGCCAGTGAGTGCGCCGCACTGCGTAGATGCTGATCCACTCCTGGCACTGCAGGTTGTAGGTCGTGTTGTGGAACCAAAGGTAGTAGATGGGGAATATGGGGTGTGTCCAGGGCAGCCAGGGGTTGTAGTCGTCGGTGACGCTGGTCTGCACCCCACCAAGACACTCTTCATAAGGTAGAGAAGGACAGGCATGATTATTCCAGTTGGTATCCCCGACGCAGAAGTTACCTGCATGTCCAGCTGAAACGTGATGCTCTGGAAGGTAGTGATCAGCATCCAAGGTTGCACCCGACGGAGTAGCAAGCAAACCCGAATGCTGGTAGTCGAAATCATAGTTCATGTTGCCCTTGCTGTGGAGGGCCTGTAGCGACGCAACCAGCAGCCAGCTTGGCCTTCGCATCATTGACGGATCGATGTAGAACGGCGCGCTGGCTTGCCATTGGCCTGCTTACTGGAGGCTGCTTCAGCTTCAGGGGCTGCAGGAACACCAGGCGTAGAAGGCGCAGCCTTGGAGTCAGTTGAGGTACCTGTCGGCTGACTGTCAGCGGCCTCCGTAGCCGCCTTAGCCTCGTGATTATTAGCTGCTGCATCACCTGGCACAGGTTCCTCTTGCTGCTCGCATCGTCGCTTCTTAGCTGCCACTCGCTGTTTAGCCAAGGTGTGCTCTTGCTTGAGCTCATCAGCTTTGGCCTTGGCCTGCCCGAAACAGACGGTAGCCAGTTCCCGAAACTTCTCCTGAAGGGCCTCTTTCCTCTTCTGAGCCTCCGCCAGGTCCTCGGGCGATGCCAATTCCCCCAGCGCATCGGGTCCAAATCGGCCTCCGTCGTCGAGGTCCAGGGGCTTGCCATCCAGGATTGCGGCCAAGTCGAGACGAGGGGCAGCAGGAGCGTCGGCGCTGTCAGGCAGTTTCGTGTCCACCGTCTTTGCAAGCTTCTGGACCGCCTGCTTGTAGATGCTGCGGGCATAGTCCACTGCTTCCGAACAGGACTGAACTTGGTCTTGGGCCGTGACGAATTGTTCTTCCAGCTTCTCGCAGTAGGTGATGGCCCTGCGGAGGGCTGCCTCCGCTTGCTCCACCTTCTGCTTCGCCTGGCCGACGCTGATGTTCTCAACTGCCTTCTGCTGATTGAGCAAGTCCAGTTTCGACTGATACTTGGCTGCCATCTCCGCGTCACCATTGGCGCGGAGGAGCTGGATGAGGTCTGCCAATCGTGCCTGATCCTGCGATTGACCACTGGGGCCTGGCCATGCCGATTCTTCCAAACACAAGCGTTGGGGCGAAGCAGTTCCTGGCCGCGCGCCGTCAGCGAAGGATACCGATGGGGCTCGCCGTGCAGCGCCAGGCCCTGGGGAAGACACTGCTGAGGCATCCACCAATTGTCCATCGCGTCGTATCCAGGGCACGCGTCGCGGCGCTTGACCACGATCAGCAGCAGGCCCAGGAGAACGACCAGGCCCACGCGGACGTTGAAGCACGGCATCATCGGCCGCGGGCATCGGCGCCTTGCAGTGTTTGCACCATTTCCACCATCGTTTGATGCGTCCACAACCGCATTGCTCACACTTGGTCGCGGACGGACTCGAGAAACGGTGGGCAGCGGCCGCGCGCACTGGTGTGTCAGAGCGCTGCATGGCTGCGGGCGGGGCAAACGGAAGTGCACGTCTGACGGCGCCGTGCTGGACAACGCCGCCACAAGGTATCAGCCTCGTGGTATGTGAAAGTGAAAGGGACTTGCTCACGCCCTGGTTTGGCAGCCACCTGTGGGCGCGAGCTCAAGGAGCTGTCCTGGCCAGCTGCCTTGACAAATGTATTACTTGAGCCAAAATGGCTTGAGCCAAAATGGCTTGAGCCAAAATGGCTACGGACTCGTCATCGTTCTTTTCCTCTTCCTCCTCCTCCACCTCCTCCTTCTCCTCTTTCTCTCCCCCTTCCCCTCCTCTCCTCTCTTCTTCCTCCTCCTCCTCCTCCTCCTCCTCCTCCTCCTCCTCCTCCTCCTCTTCTCGCCCTCCTACTCTTTTCGCCTGGCTCGGCCGCCAGGCGATAGTAGCAACTTGTGTCCGTGATTTGCGGCTGCTGCCGCCATCGCCGTCGTCCTTTCTCGCATCGTTGCTTCGGTTCGTCTGTTGTCGTCGTATTGCCTGCGCCGTTGTCGTTTCGCTTCGCCGACGTCGGTGGTTGTTGCCTCTTTTTTTTTCTGCTTGGATCTCGTGCCACTACGCGGACGCGCGCGGGGGGCCAATCGAGAATCCTAGAATCTTAGAGTCCGTCTCCTCGTCCTCGTCATCCAAGGGTTCTGCCTGGGCATGCTACCCAGGTTGCCTGGGAGATTCAGGACAGCGCCCGTCCCGAAGCGATGTCACCTGTTCTCTTGCGGCGGCTGGGAACTCCCTGACCAAAGAGTCCCCAGACGAAGCGAAGGGATGGGTGTAGGAAGTATAGGTTCTTGACCCGATTAGAACGTATTCCCCCTTCCGTCTCCCCTCTTTCATTCGCATCCAAGTCTTCTTTTTTGCTCTATCCAAACACCCTAGAGCCTGTGCAGCAGCCTCGTAACGCAGGGACGATGGGGGTGGGGCAGCTTGCGCCTGGAGGCATCGTGTTCGAGAACGGTGTCAAGTGGACAAGGAAAGGCGACTTAGGCTGGCGACTTGAGTGCCTTTCTGTATCTTTTTGTCGGCAGCCTGTAAACCTGTTGAATGCAGATGTCGCGTTGATTAAAAGCCGTCGTAGTGGTTCCATCTGCGTTTGTTCATGTCGCAGGATGTGGTAGATTTGCGCAGGCCGAGTCTTCATCGTATGTTCTGTACCAGCAGTGAAGGAGCATCTGTTCGGGGAGTCGTTCGAGAGATCACGTGGCATCCGCGCAAGGGTCATTCATGTTGAATGCCGGTGTAACGCAGTTTGAGCGATGTGCTCCAGGGTTTTGTGGTTGAGCCAGAGTGGAGGCATGAGTATAGGCTGTTCAGGGGGATCGCTGTCACGCGCCCGCCCCGGGGTTCTGCTGAACCGTCGTTGGGTTTACGCAGGCTCCTTGTCTTAAGTCGGGCGTGCCCCTCTACAGGAGGAAGAACCAAACATAGCGAAACAATAGTCTGGGGACACGCCCGACCCAAAACTGCCTGGCAAACCCAAACCCACGTGCAGCAGCCGTGGCAGACGATCGGCGGGCGGAAGGCTCGGGAGGAGGAGCGCCTTGGAATGCTGCGTACTTGGGAAGGCCAAGCCGCGAGCACCACTCGTTATCGGCCTTTCTGATCCCTGGGGAATCGGTCGGCTTGTGTGCGTGTGGCTGAGGCCAGGCGCTGCGAAGCGCTCCGAGACGCTCCCAGGCGCTCCCAAGCGCTCCCAGGCGCTCCCAGGCGCTCCTCCTCCTCCTCCTCCTCCTCCTCCTCCTCCTCCTCCTCCTCCTCCTCCTCCTCCTCCTCGTACCAAGGCTCGGCCTGCGCGGCGTGTCCCTGCCTGGGGCCCAGCGCGCAAGCAGGAGGCCCCGCGCCCCCGGGCTCGAGGCGGCAGCGCGCAGCTCCCCGCCAGGGCCAAGCGAGACAAGGGCGGGCACCAGGCCAGGCATCGCTCGGACGTGTGCATTTCTCGTTCGGCGAGGACCATCGAGCGATGGCCAGCAGGCCACTGCGCTGCCGCGGCCCAGCGGTGTCGACGTGTTTTACCAGCCTCGAACGTATCCCTATCCCCAAGGTTGACACGCCAAAAGGCGATGACAATCTTAGGGATTCGCCCTCAAAAAATAAGGGAATCCCTAAGATTGGCATCGTGATGAGGAGGTGCCCAGCATAGGGATAGGGATATGCTCCAGGCCGGTAAGTGTTGCGCGAAGGAGCACAGAACTTTGGGCCAAGTCGGCTACCTGGCGGTCGTTAAACGTGTGTGTTTTAGCGATGCTGCAGTCCCAGTCTACTTTGCCGGCCTTCCTGCCTCCAGGGTCGAGCGAAAACCAGATCTGCTTCCAACGCCTTCCTGCAAGTCATGCCTCTACCCGTTGCTTCCGACCGACCGACGGGTACGGATAGTTGGGAGGAGGATCGATGCGGGGGGCGGGGGGGGGGGCGAGGAAGGATGTGGATCTGTACGGTCGATTCGCGTCGTGTCGACCAGCGGCGACCCCGCCGCCGGCGTTCAACTTTGAGCGCCGCTGGCGACCCAGCCAGATCGGTGCTGAACGACCTGGCGTTTCGGACGCGGCCGATCGTTCGAGGTCGAACGATCCACGTGGTGTCCGAGACCATCGCCAGGGTCGACACGACACGAACCTGCCGCATGCGCGTTCGGCCCCCGCCCCGTCCCCCCCCCCCCGCGCGCGCGCGTGCCGAGGCATCGAGGGCTGGTTCTGGACGCCCGCCAAGTAGACCCGCGGGCGCCGCCCGCCGGCCCGCCGGGTGGCGGGCGGCGCGCACGTGCAGGGGGGCCTTTCCTTGCTGCGCCGGGCGCCCAGGGTCAGCAGGACAAAGACAGAGCAAGAGGTCCTCGTGTTCCTCCGTCTCCTCCTCCTCCTCCTCCGTCTCCTCTTGCTCCTCCGTCTCCCCCTCTTCCACCGTTCCCTCCTCCTCCTCTTCCTCCTCTCGGGAGAGCCGGCAGGTCAGGAGGTCCTTCTGCTCCTCCTCCGTCTCCTCCTCCTCGGTCGCCTGCTCTGTCTCCTCCTCCTGCTCCTGATCGTCTTCCTCCTCCTCATCGGTCTCCTACTCATCCTTCGTATCCTCTCGATCTTCTTTTCCCACTCCTAGTCTTTGCGGCTTGCTGCATGCGGGCTCCACAGCGGTGGCCGCCGCTTGCGGGCGTCCATAGGTTTGTCCTGCGGGCAGGGTTGTTTTCTCCTCCCCCTCTCCCTCTCTCAATGGTAGCTGCACGTCCTCATCGTCTGCACTCGACGCGCATCATGCGATGCGAGCGTGCTGCGGTTGGCCATGATCTATTCGCGGGCCGTGCTGGCTTTTGCGTCTGAGTGCTTCCGTTGGCCCGTGGGTGTGAGTGCTCAGGTAGTGGGACGATTTAATTGCCAGCTGCAGGTGTGGGCTTATGAAATGGCATCCGTGCTAATATCACCAGACAGCTGGCCAGTCGGTAAAGACCCACTGCATTTCAGCCCACCTCCACATACCACCCCCCCGCCCATCCACCCGCCGCAGAAAGGCAGAGCCTCCTGGACTGGAGGTGCACCCGTGCCACGCGCGCCAAGCTGCCCTTGTTGACGGAGGTGGGAAGGAGAGGAGAAGTTCTAAGAGCGAGAGAGGGAGGGTAAGTGAAGGGCTGGCTGATGGGATGCACATTTCCTGCGGGTTAGGATGCACAAGCCCGGGGAGCATTCGGTGGTAGCGCCGCAGCCCCCCGTGCCGCCCATCTCGTCCTCCTCCTCCTCCTCCTCCTCCTCCTGCTCGCTCCTGCTCGCCCCTGCTCGCTTCTTCTCCTCCTCCTCCTCCTCCTCCTCCTCCTCCTCCTCCCCCTCCCCCTCCTCCTCCTCCTCCTCCTCCTCCTCCTCCTCCTCCTCCTCCTCCTCCTCCTCCTCCTCCTCCTCCTCCTCCTCCTCCTCCCTCCTCTTCCTCCTCCTCCGCCTCCTCCTCCTCCTCCTCCTCTTCCTCCTCCACCTCCTCTTCTTTCTCCTTCTACTCCCCAGCCTTCTAGTCTCCCGCAGACCAGCCACGAGACCTCGCTAGAGGGGGCGGCTGGGGAGGCCAGCCCACACAGGCCAGAGTGCAGATCCTGCTCGGCGTTGCGCGCGCGGCATGTCAGTCGGCGGCGAGCGAGGGGGGAAGTGAGAAGGAGAATGCCTTCTCAGAAGGCTCGGAAGTCCCTCGACCTTCTCAGAAGTTCTCTAAGGCTTCCCCGGAGACGACAACAATAGTTCTCAGAAGGCGCGAGGGTTTCTGAGAAGTCCCGCCGCCTTCTGAGAATGTCTTCTCCGTTTCTTTCCCCCCCCTGGCTCGCCGCCGACATAGGGAACGGTGCATGTGGCTGCCATCGATTTGAACGCGTAGGGGGACACAAGGTGGCGCTCAGGAAGTGCGAGCGGACACGGGCGAAGTCAGCCCCCAGTGGTGCAGCCCTGCAGGTCAGCATCGGTGGAGTCCTACCCCTCCCTCCCTCTCTCCTTCCTGATGCCACTGTTGATGCTCCCCTTCCTGTTCCAGCTCGCCTCTCCCTCACCCGAGCGTTCCTCCTCCTCCTCCTCCTCCTCCTGCTCATGCTGTTCCTCATGCTGTTCCTCCTCCTCCTCCTCCTCCTCCTCCTCCTCCTCCTCCTCTCCACCTCTTTCTTCTCCTCCTCTCCCTCCTCCTCCTGATTCTTCTCTAGCTCCCGTCAAGCTGTCTGCTCGCCAGCTCTGCCAGGCTCCAGGCCTCCATTCACCGAGGTGCTGTGTCGCAAGATATCCTGCAAGAGGCGTCTGAGGTAACGACATATGCACACCCTACCCTCGAGGGTTTCTCCGACGGGCTTAGGCGACCCGTCCTCCTCCGCCTCCTCCTCCTCCTCCTCCTCCCTCCTCCTCCTCCTCATCTCCTCCTCCTCTTCATCTCCTCCTCCTCCTCCTCCTCCTCCTCCTACTCCTACTCCTCCTCCTCCTCCTCCTCCTCCTCCTCCTCCTCCTCCTCCTCCTCCTCCTACTCCTCGGGTCGCCTACGGCGCCGGGGGAAACCGTGCATCCTCAGGTGCCTGCAGTGGTCCGCCGCAGTGAGCCACCTCTAAGGAAAGGAGCAGGGGTCGTGGCCTGGTGTGGTCGTGCGAACCGGGGGGAAGGCAACGGGTAAGGGCTCCGATTCGCGCCCTGGACAAGCCACCCCAGCCACTCCTCTCAGAGACCCGAATCATCAGGGGTAACTCGGGTCAGGGCTAACTCGGGGTCGTTTTTCGGGAATCCGAACCCGAGTTGCCCCGGGCCCAAGTTACCCCGGATAATTCGGGCGTCCAGAGCCCCAAATCATCAGGGATAATTCGGGTCAGGGCTAATTCGGGTTCGTTTTTTCGGGAGTCCAAGCCCGAGTTGCCCCGGGCCCGAGTTACCCCGTATAACTCGGGCGCCCAATCCTCCTGCTGCCCCTCCTCATCCACTTCCCGGGCGATCGACCCAGAGAGTCGAGGCTCGCCATGTCAGGCTTGTCCGGGAGGGTGCGGATGTCTGAGGCTGGCCCCCCAAGCTATAATAGGCATCCCTCCCCTCGCTGCGCGCCCAGTGCGGGGGGCCACCCCGCATGGGGGCCGCGCGCGGGTGGGGCCCGACGGGCCCTACGAGCATAGCTGCTGGTAGCGATGCTCCACCGCGGTGCCTTGTCTTATCTTGCCTCCTGCTTCTCCTGTCCGCACTCGTGAACTCCCCAATGTTCCTCCACTCAGTATCGTTTCACCAACCCCCATCCCCATCCTCATCCCCTGCGAGACCCCCACCAGATTACCACCCCAGTTGGGGATGCACCCCTCGAGACCCGGAGGGAACGGCCTATATCCCCATCCAGGGGGGTTAATCGGCCAGTGGGTCCAGGCCACGCCGCTGGGGACGGGGGTCGGATAAACGATTATCCTCCTCTTCTCCTAATCCTGCCAGGTTGTCGTGTCCTCCTGATCCTGATGCTCGTCGTTCTCCTGATCGTGTCGCTCGTCGTGTTCGTCCATTACACTATCTTCGTCATTTCTCCGTCCCTTATCCTCCGTTTGTTCTCTATGTCCTCCCTCATTCCCTGTCCTTTTTCTTCGATCCTTTTTTATTTGACCCTTCTTTATGTCCTCCCTCACTCCCGTTCCCTCCATGTCCTCCCTCCCTTATTCCCCCATCCTATCTTCTTCTTCGTTGATGATCGATACCCCGCACGTCTCCCCCTTCTCCTCGTTGTCTCCCCACCTTCCATCCTCTTCCGTGTTCTCTCCCCGGCGCCAGCTCTTTGCTGTCCCTCTTTCTGCTCCTCCTCCCCCCCGCCCCACCCCCTTCCTTGTGGGGGCCACACGCGGACCCTTCCCCGTCCCCCCCCCCCCACGACTGCTGAGGGGTCGGGTGGGGTTCACTTCGCTCGGGAGCTCCCGAGCAAAGCGAACCCCACCCTCCCGCTCAGAAATCGTGGGGGGGTACAGTCGGGCCGCTGAAGAAGAAGCCCTTTTCGTTTGGGAGGGGCTCCGTGTTCCTTAGTTGTTTCGCAGTGCTCCTTGGGTTTTCCTCAGGTTTTCCATGGAAACTTGGAGTTTAGCTTATGGGAAAAAGGGACCTCGTTCCTTATTTATCGTTCCTTAGGTCAACGCCCCGACTGTATGGGGTAGGGTCCGCATGTGGCCCCCGGTTCATGCCGTGTTCCCCCCCCCCGTCCTCCGAGCCTCGCCCTGCCCATTTCGGGCTCCTCCTCCTCCTCCTCCCTCCTCCTCCTCCTCCTCCTCCTCCTCCTCCCTCTCTCCTCCCCTCCTCCTCCTCCTCCTCCCTCCTCCTCTCCTCCTCCCTCCTCCTCCTCCTCTCCTCCTCCTCCTCCCTCCTCCTCCCTCCTTCCTCCTTCCTCCTCCCTCCTCCTCCTCCTCCTCCTCCTCCTTCTCCCACGGGCACTTCGGACCCCCTCCCCCCCCCGCCCCTCGCCAGCTGCCTTCCTGCAATGACGTTCTGAAGTCTTCGCCTCCTCCTCCTCGTCCTCGTCCTCCTCTTCCTCCTCGTCCTCCTCCTCCTCCTCGCATGACGTGGAGATGTCCCGCCCGCTCTCGTATTTGTTCTATACACAAGAGGTCCACAGTTGATACGCATGTTCAGTTTTTCTCCACAGTCCGATTGTTCTTCGGTGTTTCGAAAAAAAAGCGCTCCCGCTGCAGCGTGGCCCTCGTGTTCGGATCGGGGCTTTGCTCCCGTCATTCAGAGTGGCGCTCTCGCCCCAGGGTGGGCCGCATTTCTGGATACGAGTCCTTCGTCGTCGTCGTCACCCCCCTCCTTTCCCCTCCTCCGCCTTCCACTCCAGTTCCCGATCCCGCTGCTCGTCCTCGTCTTCCTCCTTTTTCATCCTCCTCTTTTTCATCATGCTCACCCTTTGCATCTTCCTGCTCATCCGTCACCTCCTCCTCCTCCTCCTCCTCCTCCTCCTCCTCCTCCTCCTCCTCCTCCTCCTCTTCCTCATTCCCCTATGCACTCAGCTCCCTTTTTCCGCCTGCGCATAGAACGATTCGGTCTTCTGGGGATCCTGGTCCGTCATGACACGCATCGGCGGATATACGCAAGCACGCGCCATTCGAGGGGACATATGGGAAGGGTATCGGCCAAGGCGCGAGCGCACCCAGCTTGCCTTCTCCCTCTCTCCCTTCCCGGCCCTTCCCTCGGCTCCCCTCCGTGGCCCGCGGCGGCGGCGACGGCCAAGGCGGCGCCGACGCCGCCACGCGCGCCACGCCCTGCTCCGAGCGCGCCCCAGCGCCGCGCTGCGCCCCCCCTCCGCGGCGAGCGGAGCGGGCGCGCTGCCAGCGCCCGCCGTCGGCGCCCGCCCGCGCGCGCCGATGGCCCCGTCGCCGTGGGCCCCCGCGGGGGCGGCGGCCGCCGGGCCGCCGGCGCCGCGGGCGACCGCGGCCCGCCCAGCCAGTTGCGGCGGCCGGCGGCGGCGAGCGGCGCCGGGTGGCCTCCGCGGCGGCGGCGGCGGCGGGCGGCGAGCGGCGGCGAGCGGCGGCGGGCGGCGGCGTGCGGCGGCGCGCGGCGATCTGGGGCTCCCGGGAGGCCCTCGTCGCCACGGCCAGGTGCGCGCCTCGGAGTGGCTCTTGGCTCGAGCGCGCGCCCCGGGAGAGGTCCCGGGAAGGGTGGCCTCGGCATCGGGGAGCGGCGGCGAGCGGCGGCGAGCGGCGGCGCCGGCGACCTGCGGCGCCTCTGTCTCTTGGGTTTGGGGTGTTTCTGGGGGGCCCCCGTCCCGTCGCCACGGCTGGGCGCAGCCTGAAAATCCTCGGCAATGTGGGTGGGGGCCGCTTCCGGCGAGGGCGCATCGACCGCATGGCCCATTCATATCCGCTAGGGTCCGCATCCGCCCAGGAGCGTGCGGATCCGCAACTGGGGGCCTGTCGCCGATCCATCGGCGACATCTCCCGGGTTCCAGCTCGATGTGCTCCCCCTCGGAGCTATAGTGCCCCCCCCCCTTCGTTGCCCCACAGGCGAAGGACGGCGAGCAGCGGTCCGCTCGAGGCCCTCGTCGCTGAGTCGCGTCGGAATGCTGGTCCGAACGCGCCCCGGGAGAGGCGGCGAGCGGCAGCGAGCGGACCCGCGGCGGCGGCGAGCGGCGGGCGGAGGCCGACGGTCGGCGCGCCGGCGCCGAGCGCAGCCCCCCGGCGGCTGCGGTCGGCGGCGTCGCATTTTGCGGCGTCTGGAGGTCGGAGCCAGCCGTGGGTCGGGCCTGTCCTCCTACAGGCGGGGGCGGAAAAGAGGGGGGTGATGACTAGGGGGGGGTGGATATCATGGTGGGGGCCATGATATTTCCCCTGATACCTCGTAGAGCTCTTCGGCATCGATGAGCTAGAGGAATTCCGGCGCGGGGTGGAGCTAGTTGGCCGACCCGACCAAAAGAGACAATGTGGTAACTTTGGGTCGGTTTTGCTGATATTTGAAAGATATTTGACAATTCATTTTGAGAACCGGTATTTCTCTCACGTGTAGTGGGTTATGCCGCGTCCGCCAGTTAAATTCTCAGGTCCGTAGCTGCAATATTACTATCAAAAGACTTGCAGGAACCGACGTTGGATAAAAACAGAAAAACGTGATTTCTCGAGTTTTTTCCTTCCCGTTCCAGAAGCTTTCTTCATGTGCTCCGACGATCGCCGTGCAAGAAAAGAGCTCTACGAGGTTCCGGGCGGTAACCAGGTTGACGGTTTACCGCCGGTTCCCATTTCATGGCGCCTCTTCTTATTCTATTGCGTCCCTGGCCTCCCCGTTGGGCCGCGCACATGCCGCCGGTCATGATTTGCACCCCCCCCCCTTTTGGACACCCCCCTCAATTGGCCGCTCCCGATACAGGCCGAGTGTGGGAGAAAAAATCAAACAGTCAGAGCAGAGCCAGACAACTAGTCCAGAAGAGCACGAGAAGTCGTCCCCATCTTATGTTTGTTCGCCATTCTCGGGTCGCCCTCCTGCAGAGGGACACGCCCGACTTCAGACTGGGGGTCTGAGGTGGACCAGCACTGGTTCAGGCCAGCAGGACGGGCGGGCAGGTTCGAGCGGTTGCCGTTTGCAGACTCCAGGGCCGACAGAATACAGATTTGTGACAACAATGCGCCAGGTGGACCCTGGGAGGGATCCGGGGACGGATTGTGAGCGGATTTGGTTTCATCCCCTTCCTGACCGATCTTCGGGCCGGACGAAAGGGGGGGATTGGGAAAGGGGGGGTTATCACATCTGCTGCATGCAGCTGGTTTCGGCCCCGCCGCCGGGCCCATTCCTCGATATACATGGGGCGCCTCCCGGCGCCGGGAGGCGCCGGGAAAATCAGCTGCTTGAGTTGATTCTCGACCCCCCCCTTTCCTTGACGCCCGAAATTGGTACGGAAAGAATGGGTACAATGCCCAACAGCAGTTCCTGTTCATTTTGAACAGGATTCGCTGTCCATGCCGCCGCGGCTTGTGTCCATTCGAGACAAAAGGCCGCCTGCCCAACAGCGGCCGCTGTTGGTTTGGGACAACATTTGTTGTTGGGCAGTGTACCCATTTTTTGTCGTACCCATTTCGGGCGTCCAAACCTTTGTTATCCCCCCCTTTCGCCCGGCCCGAGCTGTCCCATACGTCCCAGCCGGTGCCGATCCCGCAGGCGCTTCCGCTTGTGGGGGCGTCCTCGTCGCCACGGCCACGCGCGGCCGGGCACGGCTGGCCAGGGCGGACCTCGATCGGCACGGTCAACGCGAGTACTCACCGAGCGCGTTCGGCTACTCTCGGGCCGGACGAAAGGAGGGGATTGGGAAAGGGGGGGTACGAAATTTGCTGCATTCAGCTGGTTTCTGCCTCACCGAGGGGCCCATTCCTCGATACATAGCCGCCTCCGGCGCCGGAAGGCGCCGGGAAAATCAGCTACGTGAGCTGATTCTCAAACCCCCCCTTTGCTATCCCCCCCTTTCGCCCGACCCGAGAGTCCTCACCGAGCGCGTTCCGCTACTCGCAAAAGTCGCAAACGTCTGAACAACAATAAAAAATATTAGCCTCGATGCAATGGCTGGTAGATCCGACGCGGCGGATGCCGGCCATCTGCGAGGAGTGGAACGCGCCTGTCCAGTTGCGGAAATGCTGGGGGCGGAGACCGACAGTTGATGGGCCTGTTTTCCACCTCGACCACCATAAGTTGGACGGGGGAAGGAGGTGGAGGATGAGGAGGAGGAGGAAGAGGAGCAGGAGGAGGAGGAGGAGGACGCCCTTCCCCTTCTACTTATGGTGGTGGCGGTGGGAGACAGGCCCACCAGATAGCAGGTCTCAGCAGTTTTGAATTGGGCTCGTCGTCTGTGTCGCCGCGGGCGCTGTGCATTCGAGGCACAGGTTGGCCTGCCCAGCGGCCGCCGCTGCGGTTTTCTTGACCACATTCGCTGCCATGCATGTTGCACCATGTTCCGTACCCTGATGGGCCAGTTTTTCACCACCTACCACCATATGTAGGACGGGGCGAGAAGGAAGGATGAGGAGGTCCTCATCCTCCTCCTACTGAGCCTCCTGCTCCTCCTCCTCCTCCTCCTCCTCCTCCCTCCTCCTCCTCCTCCTCCTCCTCCTCCTCCTCCTCCCTCCTCCTCCTCCTCCTCCTCCTCCTCCTCCTCCTCCCCTCCTCCTCCCTCCTCCTCCTCCTCCCTCCTCCTCCTCCTCCTCCTCCTCCTCCTCCTCTCCTCCTCCCTCCCCCCCCCTCCCCCTCCCCCTCCCCCTCCTACATATGGTAGTGGTGATGGAGAATGGGCCCATCATTCCCGTTTCGGGCGTCCGACTTTGCGGGGGTCTGGCGACCGACTTTGAGCGGCTTCTCGATCGACGGCCGCGGTGGCGACGACGACGTCGGCGACGGTGACGGTCGGCGACGACGACGACGAGGAGGGTCGACGGCCCCGACGACGACGACGACGAGGCCGAGGAGGATCGACGGCGGCGACCGCAGCCGACGGCACGGCGGCGCGACGGCGACGCCGCGAGGATGGGGAAGATTCGGTTTGGGGATCCTGGTTCGATGGCCCCTCCGCTCAGGGCTCGTTTCGATTCCTTCGATTCGATTCGATTTTGTTTCGATGGCCTCCATTTCCGATTCGATTCGACCTCGGATTCCGATTTGGGCTCCGATTCGTCCTTGAAGGCATTCTATAGCTTCCGATTCCCGCCGTCTCGACTTCTCCCGGCTCGGCTGCCGACTGCCGCCTGCCCGATCCATTTCGATCGCCGATCCGACTCGCCGATTCGATTTTGGTGGTCTCCTCCCCGCTCGTCCGCGGCCGATGCCTCCGCCTCCGCCTGCTGGCAGGCCTGCGCCTCCAGCGCCCCTGCAGCGCGCAAGTGGCGCGCTGGCGGCAGCCGCGCGGCGCGCGAGCGGGCCGCGGCGCCCCTGGAGGCCCCGTCCGGCGTTGGCGACGTGGAGGGCGGCGCCCGCCGTCTCGAAGAAGGGAAAACACATAAACTCAAACTTTGGGCGCTCCCCGCGGATTTCTTGGATCCGCGCCTGGGCCCCCCCCGGCGGCGTCTCCGGCGCCGCCCCTGGCGCGCTCTGCGCGCCAGGGAGGGGGGTCTAGCGAGAATGCAAGAGATCCGCGCGGAGCGCCAAACGTTCATGTTTATGTGTTTTTTTTTCTTTTTCTATGGAGGCCCGTCCGGCGTTGGCGATGTGGAGGGCGGCGCTCGCCGTCGCCATCGGGCGTCGCCGTCGTTTCCGAGGTGGAGCTTACAGTCGAAGTTGATCAGTAGGTCGACCCTGCCACATCCAGGACACCCGCGTGTCCTGTCGTTCCTCGCGACCCATGCCTTCCCTGCGCTCCTACGGAAGCGTGGCCCATCGGAAGGGTCTTGTGTCCTTTCGCGCGTCCTCCCCAATCAACCTTGACATCCATGGTTTGTTTACGTCTGGACGCTTTCCTTGGATGCTCTCTGGGGCCCGGGGGGCCCCAGGACCGTCAAGCATGGGCCCGGGGACGGGGCCAGGACCTCGGTGGCCGCGCATTGACAACATTCAGATCGTCGGGAGCCGACGTCCTGGGGCCGCACGCGTGCGGCGGCAGTCAGTTCCCCCCCCCCTCCCCCTCCTCCTCCTCCTCCTCCTCCTCCTCCTCCTCCTCCTCCTCCTCCTCCTCCTCCTCCTCCTCCTCCTCCTCCTCCTCCTCCTCCTCCTCCTCCTCCTCCTCCTCCTCCTCCCCTCCTCCTCCTCCTCCTCCTTCCTCCTCCTCCTCCTCCTCCTCCTCCTCCTCCTCCTCCTCCTCCTCCTCCTCCTCCTCCTCCGGCCCTGAGAGTGCACTGAGTGGACGTCCGCATCCACCACCTTTGGGGCCCTTGCAGGGCCGCTCCCCAGGCGGTGTATGTGTATATAAGTTGATAAGCCCCCGCCTCGCATCGTCGGGCGGCGTCGTCCTCGGGCGGCGGCGCCGCCGCCGCCGCCGCCGTCGCCGTCGGGCGGCGGCGTCGTCTGCGCCGAGCAGCGTCGTCGACGGGCGTCGGCATCGTGGTATTATCGACACCGGGTGGTTTTGATCGGGAGACGTAGGGGCAGCAGCAGGAGGAGGAGGAGGTCCTCCTTCCCCTACCTGTCGTTTTCTTCCTACGCCTCCCTTCTGCTCTCTGCTCGTGGTTCCTCCTTTGTTCTCCCATCGCTCATGCATGATTCTGCCCTCCTCTCCCTGGGTTGAGAGTGCGAGTCGGACACATAACACGTCATACAAACATATACGTATTCGAGAGGCCTTGCGGCCGGTGCTGCCGACCCTGAACGACGACGACGACGATGCTGACGTGGGCCAGAGTCCTCAGGGATGCTTCTTAGGGTCTCTTCGGAGCGCTTTCGGGTGCCTCTGGGGGGTAATTTTGGGGCCTCTTGGGAGCCTCTTTGTTGCCTGTTGGGAGGCTCCTGTGGGCCTCTTGGGGCTTCCCAGGCGCATCTTGCGGGTTTCTTCGGAGCGTCTTGGGGTCTTTTTGGTGCTTCTTGGGAGCCTGTCAGGCTGAGGGCTCGAAATGTCCGTTTGGGTCCCCCGTCTGGGCACTCTCTTGGAGCGGTCTTGGAGGCCTCTGGGGCCGTCTTGGGGCCCTCTTGGGTCGTTTTGGGCCCCCTCTTTGGCTATCTTGGGGCGATCTTGGGGGCATCTTGGGCCGCCTTGGAGCGTCGGGAAGCCGAAAGGGCGAGAGTCCCAACATCAATCATAAACTATAGGAAAATCAATCATTGTTGCCTCTTGGGGCCCTCTTGGGCCGTCTGGAGGCTACTTTGGCGTCTTGACCGATACTTCGGCGATTCTTGGCCTTCTTGGACCGTCTTGCGAGCCTCTCGGGGCAGTCTTGGTTCGTCTTGTGGGGTTTTGGGCTTTGGGACCGCCCGGGGGGGGCGGGGAGCATTCTGATCTGGGACCCCTCCGGGACCCCCCCCGGGACCCTCTCCCCGGGACCGCCCCCCCCGGTGGGGAAGGGACCAAGGGAAGGGGCTTCTCTTCGAATGAATGACGGCGTTTGTCCTTGTCGTTTTGGCAAGCACGCTTGAAGAGAAACGCCCAAAGTAAGAAAGGCAACGGCTGGCGCGTTGGAGAAGGAGGCGCAGGATAAAGCTTGGAATAGCGACGGCGACGACGACGAGGAGACGACGAATGAAACAGAGACGAATAGAAGAGCTTCTTCCACACGCCGACTGGGTCGTCGGATTTGCTTGCCATCGTCGGATTTGCTTGCCATCGTGCACCCTGGATCTACGAGCTATGCGGTGCAACGTGTACTGTGCATGGTATGTGGTGCAAGCCATATGGAGTAATCCACCTTGAAGAACTATTAGCCGTCAGCATCAGTGCTTGCGCAAACTTCCCACCCTCTCAACCGCAGCTTGTTTGGCAAAGCCCATGCTGCCACGATTGCGGTTCCCGATTGGAGCTTGCCAGCGCATTTTTTATGGCCAGACTGGCGCGCGCACGTTTGCGCGCAGAGCCACAATCCGATCTGGCGCAACTGATGCGGCCAAAATGGCGCTTACTGATGCGAGCACCCAGCGCGTCTCATAGACTGGGTGGCGCGCGGGCACTTCCCGGCGGGCCAGTGACTCGGGCGGACGCGGTATCGTGATGATGCCGACATTGGCGGTAACGATGACGATCTTGGCGATGGTGGTGGTGATGACTATGACGATGACGATGATGCTGATGATGATGATGATGATGATGATGAGGATGAGGATGAGGATGAGGATGAGGATGAGGATGAGGATGAGGATGATGCTGATGATGACGATGACGATGATAATGATAATGGCGATGGTGATGGTGATGGTGATGGTGATGGTGATGATGATGATGATGATGATGATGATGATGCTGATGATGATGATGATGACGACGACGATGACGATGGCGGCAAGGCCAATGGCGCTTATGTTGGTGACGACGGCGACGACGACGATGATTGTCCTCCTCCTCCTCTTCCTCCTCCTCCTCCTCCTCCTCTTCCTCCTCCTCCCAAATAACCCATTCCCCTCCTTTCCTCCTCCTCCTCCTTCTCCTCCTTGTCCTCCTCCCCCTCCTCCTTCTCCTCCTCCTCCTTCTCCTCCTTCCCCTCCTACTCCTCCTCCTCCTCCTCCTCCTCCTCCTCCTCCTCCTCCTCCTCCTCCTCCTCCTCCTCCTCCTCCTCCTCCTCCTCCTCCTCCTCCTCCTCCTCCTCCTCCTCCTCCTCCTCCTCCTCCTCCTCCTTCTCCTCCTCCTCCCCCCCCTCCCCGCGCTCGTCGCGATCCGCTCTTTGCCGAGCGACCTCCGCACAGGCGCAGCTGGCGGGGATCGAGAGCGGGGCGTCCCTGGGCAGCAGTGCAGAGCCTCCCGCCGCCGGCTGGCAGCTCGTTGAGGCCATCGCCGCCAGGGTTCATCGTCACCGTCGTTTCTGGGGGGTGGGAGGGGGGATGCGCAGGAAGATGGAGAGGATGTCGAGGAGGAGGGGAGGGAGGAGACAGGAGGCGACAGGAGGAGTGAGGAACAGGAGAGGGGAGGCGGAGACGGAGGGCGAGGTTGGGGGAGAAGCAGGAGGGATTGGAGGAGCAGGAAGGACGAGCATCGAGGGGGGGGGGGGGCGAGGCAGAGGAGGAGAAGGAGGAGGAGAAGGAGGAGGAAATGCAGGAGGAGGGGCAGGAAGAGCAGGAGGAGGAGGAGGAGAAGGAGGAGGAAGAGCAGGAGGAGGGGCAGGAAGAGCAGGAGGAGGAGGAGGAGGAGGAGGAGGAGGAGGAGGAGGAGGATAAGGGCCAAGAGGAGGGAGAGGAGGAGGGGGTGCCCCCCCCCGCACGCGCTGCAGGGCGACGACGACGTGCCCTGCCGCAACTGGCGCGTGGAGGGGCCCCACCGCACCTGGGAGCAGATGGTCGCCGTGTGCAGCACGCGGCCTTTCACGGAACCCTCGGGGGTCGCCACATCCCCCGAGTTCGCGTTGATTGTCGGCGTCGTCGTCGGCTTCGGCGTCGGCATTGGCGTCGGCGGCGGCGGCGGCGGCGGAGTCGGCTTCGGCGTGGGCGTCGGTGTCAGCGAGCGTCGGTGTCGGCGTGGGCGTCGACGTCGGGATCGGCGTCGGCGTCGGCGTCGTCATTGTCGTCGATGTCGTTGGTGGAGGGGGAGGAAGGGGAGGAAGATGAGGGATGGGAAAGGATGACTGGGAAAGGAGCGATAGAGGTCGCAGGAGTGTTGCTGAGGAATGGGAGGGTAGAGGAGAAGGAGGAAGGGGGAGAGGACGGGACGAGGAGAAGGAGGAGGAGGAGGTGGAGGAGGAGGAGGAGGAGAAGGACGAGGAGGAGGAGGAGGCGGAAGGAGGACCTAGACGGGCAGGCTCGCGGTATCGAAGTGGAATCGAGGAGGCCGCGGGGAGTGTGGGGATTGAAGGAGCAGGAGGAGTCGGCTGGAACAGGACGGGCGCGAGCATGTGGTCACAGTCACGGTCCTCCTTCTCCCCTGCGTTCTCGTTATCGCTGTTCTTTTCCATCCTCCTCCACTCATCCCCTCCTCTTGCCGTCCTCCTCCTCTGCGTCCGCCTTGTCTGTTTCCTTCACCTCCTCCCCTGGACCCCGTCGTGCTCGTCCTCCTCAGCTTCTCCCCCCCCCGCCGTGTCGTCCGGCGCATCCTTCTTCACCATTATTCTTCCTCCCCATTGGCCCTGTCTTCCTTCCCTCATGCCAGTCTCGTCCTCCTTCCCATCCTCCTTCCCTCTTCTCCTTTTCCACTTCGCCCACCCTCCTCCTCCTTCTTCCCCTCCTCCCCCCCTCCGCGTCCTCATCCTCATCCTCATCCTCTCCCGCGATGGTCATGGTGCTCGTCTTCCCCGTGCTCGTCCTGGTTCACCGCCACTCCCTTGCACTCCTCGAGCTTCGTCTCTTCCAGGCTCGCCCTTCTCCTATTTTGAAGGCCTTACGGCCGGTGCCACCGATCCTGAAGGGGGACGACGACGACGACGACCACGACCACGACGACGACCACGACCACGACGGCGACGGCGACGACGACGACGCTCACGACGACGACGCCGACGTGGATCAGAGTCCCCAGGGATTCTGCTTGGGGTCTCGTCGGGGCGCTCACGGAGGCCTCTGGGGGGCAGTTGGGCGTTTCTTTTTTGCGGGGGGCCCAAAAGGCGCGGTGTGCCATCGCCGTTGGGTAAGTCAGGGGAGCTTTGTGACCGTACGGTTTTTGTTTGGGACTTCAGTCCTTCTCGGGCGACGCCTGGGGCCCACGAAGAAGGACAGAAGATCCCAACACCGTGCGGGGTGAGGTCTTTTGGGGATTTCGCGGCGTCGGCAATGCCTCGCCCTTCATCTACGAAGGAAACAACGCCATAAACATGAACGTTTAGCGCTCCGCGCGGACTTCTTGGATCCGCGCTGGGCCTCCGTGGCGGCGCCTCGGGCGCCGCCCCTGGCGCGCTCCGCAAGCCAGGGAGGGTGGTCCAGCGCAGATCCAAGAAATCTACGCGGAGCGTCCAAAGTCAATGTTTTTATCTACGCAGCGCCACCAACGGGCCAGAGCGGTCCCCCAGAGGGGTCAAGAGGATTTTCTGGAGCATGTTATCAGATGTTGGCAACATTACGGATACCAGGAGTGGGCGCGGTTCGGTCGAGTCTCGGTTGCGCCGCGGTCGGTTGCGTTTGGTCCGGTCGTGTGCGGCGTCGTCGTTGCTTCGCAGCTTCTTTCGCAGCCGCTTTCGTCAGATACGGTCTCGGCCAGTTCTGTCTTCGCTGCTGGTTCGGCCCGTGCTCGACAGCGCTACCGTGCGGCATCGGATGTTCTCAGCCGTTTCTGGTTCCTGGGCCCCCTCCTGGGCCCAGCGAGCGGCTCGGGACGAAGGGCAAGGTCCCAGGGACAGGCCAACAGGGTCAAGTCGGGCCTGTCCCTCTGCAGTCGGGTCAAGTCGGGCCCGTCCTTCTGGAGGAGGATGGAGGTGGAGGAGGAGTGGATGGAGGAGGAGGAGGAGGAGGTCTTCTAGGTGGAGGGGAGGAGTCTTTCTTCTGGGTCGTTTTTTTCTAGGTGGAGGGGTCTGGAGTTCTGGGGAACTTTGGCGGCCTTGCGGGCCGCTGCCTGGGCCCTGGGGCACTCGGGCAGTGCTGCAGAACAGCACGCTGCATCTCCGGAAGGCCCTGCCTGACGTTGTGCCCGGCGCGGGTTCGACGCGGACCCGGCGCGGGTGCGACGCGCAGTCGACGTCGATTCGACGCGCATTCGACGAGGTCGACACGATCAGCAGCGGGACGGGACATACAAGGTCCCCCGAAGATGCCACAGAAAAGATGCAGAGCCGGTTCGGGGGGAGCCTGGGGATGTCCAGGACCCGTTTCTTTCAGCATTCCGTTGGCTCATGGCACCAGGTGCCCGGTAGACAACCGGGAGGTTCGTTGTTGACGTCTTTTGAGTCTCCCCCCTGGCTGCCCCTCGGATGACGCCAGCGAGCTGCGTGCCCGATCGTTTGCTCCTCTCGCGCGCCGTCCGTCTAGGTTTTAGGAGGGTCCCCATCGGGCTTCTGGCTTAGATGTCAGGGCTCTTCTTGTACAGTCACTTGGCGCTCTGCTTCAGCAGCGGTTCGCATGGTCAGTATGACGATTCCTGCACAGTTGTACAGTTTGATAGTTGGTCCAACGGAGCGCAGAAAGCACTGCAGCGATGTCGACCAGCTGGGTATACATGGTTCACGTGTCCCCGCAAGCCCATGCAGCGACGAGAGCCACGTTCTTTTTCGTAGTTTGGTGTGGTCTGGTCCCGTCCGCTCGCACGTGGTATCATTCAGTGTGGTCGGGCCTTGCGACATGAAGTGAAGGTTCAATTCTAGACGCTTCTCATAACCCATCCAGAGGCCCGCTCGGACCTTACACGACGTTGGCGCGCTCGCCTACGGCTGCCAACACAAAAAGTAACCCATCTAGAAACCATGCCCAGACGAGTTGCCCTGATCAGGGGTGTGAATGAGAGCGAAGTATAATAAAAGGCTGGGTGAGACGTCGTACCTCAAGAGGGGGAGGATCGATGAGGAACATGAGGAGGAACAGGGAGAGCGGGAGGTAGAGGAGGGAGGAGAAAGGACGAGGACCAGGCGGATGAGGAAGAGGAGGAGGAGGAGGACGACGACGACCAGGAGGAGGAGGAGGAAGGCGATCAGAAAGGCCAGATCGGATTTCTTTCCAGAGCTGCTTTGGGGTCCTCATGGAGCGTCTTTGGGGTCTCTTGGGAGTCCCTGGGGCCTCTTGCGGTGTCTTGGGTGCCTCGGGGGGGCCTCGGGGAGCTTTGTGAGGGTCTCTTGAGAGCCTCTTGGGGGCCTCTCGGGGGCATCGTTGGGGCCACTTGGGGCCTCCTTGGCACCTCTTGGGGCCGTCTTGGGGCACCCTTTCGAGCCTCTGGGGTCATCTTGGAAGGTATCGATCAAAAGGAGGGGGGCTCCTCACTTAGGGTCCCCCCCTAGGAGGCCAAAATGTCGTCACAACAGATGTAAGCAATAATGACTTCGGCCTTCTCGCCGGGGCTTCCTGTGGGTCTCTGGGGAGCCTCCTGAGGGCATCTTGGAAGAATCCTTAGTCAAGTTAATGATTGTGGCCTTCTCGCCGAGGCCTCTTGGGGCGTCTTTGGTGCTCCTTGGGGGCCTCTTGGTGGTCTCTTCGGAGCCTCTTGGGGACGTCTTGGGGCCGTCTTGGGGTATCAGGGTTGGGTTTCTTGTGGGAGGCCTCTTGTGGACCGGCCTCCACTCCAAACCACGCCGGAAATGGCCGGTGTTTTTTTTCCGCGGCCGGCTCGGCGTGTGCAGTCGGCAAGCAGACCTGCCACGGGCTGCGCCCTGGCCAGCACTTCGAGTCAAGCGGTGGCGAAGCGTCCTGGCGTGCCTGTAGGCCCACCAAACAATGTTCCAATAACCATTTGTGGTCTGCACGAAAGGTTCTTAGAACATTTCTGGCTGAGACTGTCTTGTTTTGGCGTATCGGGCTTATGTTCTAAGAAGACTGTTGTTCTTCTAGGTTCTAGGAACATGTCGTGGTAGGCTTATAGGAATGCCGGGGCCAGTCGATGCGCATCCAGCCGTGACTTTTCATTAGTCAGAGGAGGGAAACCCAGATCCAACGTATTGGAACAAAAATCACGACAGAGGTTTTGCCAAGTGTTCCGCCTCTAGGGGCCCTGACGGGGCCTCGGGATGGTCCAAAGACGACTCAGGATGAGGTGACGGTCCTGGAGAATGGGTCGAGACTTCCAGGGACCCCGTGAGGAAAAAAACGCGACATCGGATCTCAGGGAAGGTACCCATACCGCTGCCCTTCCCTCGCTTTCCCCCTTTTCGGGCCTCCCCGAAGAGGCCCTCGTCGCCAGCGCTGGATTCGCCTCGAGCTCTTGGTCAGAACGCACCCCGGGAGAGGTCCGGGGGAGCAGCGCTGTGGGCACCTGTTGGTTCCCCCCTCCAGGGCCCCCCACAAGGGGCACGCGCTTCCAGGCAGAGGGCGGCCACGGCCGGGACCTCCTGGGCGGGGCAGGACCCCGAGTTCCCGCCTGGCCCCCGCTCCGTCGACGGGCGCCCGGACGACACCGGCGTGGGCAGCACGGACTTCTTCCGGGCCACCGTGAGCGAGGTCAGCCGGACTTCGCCGTCTCCCGCGGAGGCTCTTCGGGGGGAGGCCCGCTTGCAGCGCCCGGCACCGACCCGACTGTATGGCCCAGACCCTTCAAGCAGTGGTGGAGCGTCTTGGCGCGCCGGTAGGACTACCAGACAATGTTCTGAGAGCTGTTTGTGGTTTGCACGAGATGTTCTTACAACATTTCTGGCTGGGACTGTCTTGTTTTGACCCATCGGGCTCATGTTCTAAGAAGGTTGTTTTGTTATTAGAACATTTGTGTGTTCTTTATAGCATGTCGTGGTAGGCCAATCGAAATGTCGGGACGGTCGGTCCCTGCTCAAGAGCACCAGCACCGACCCGGGTTAGCCCAGGTCCTGTGAATTGTGGCGCCGCGCAGAGGGATAGGGCGTAGGGGGAGGGGGGAAGGCTTCTTGGAAGCACCCCTCCTTCTTAGAAGGCGCGGGCCGTGTCTGTAGATGGAAGGCCTGCGCCTTCTAAGAAGCAGGGGTGCTTCCAAGAAGCCTTCCCCCCTCCCCCTACCCCATTGTTCGCGCCGCCAAAGCTAGCCCAGACCCTGTGAGCTGTGAGGGTCGAACTTCGAGGATCGAGGTTTTCGGAAGTCCTCCCGCCCTTTCTGGGCTTATCTGGGCGGCTCGTTGCTGCGGACGGCTGCATTGTTCGCTTCAGAGTTCCCGAATCAACGCTTGCACTGAAGGGGCTCTAGCAGATACTGCAAGATTTGGCGAGAGTCCTGGGCCGATTTCGGTTGCTCGGCTGGGTTCGGGGCTCTGGGCTCCCGGCTCCCGGCTTCCCGGTTGCTGGTTCCCTATACGGCGAAATTTCGGCCAGACACGGTGCTTGCATTATTTTTTCGGAAGTGGACAGAATTCCCACCTTGACACGTCGATTAGTGAATTGTCCGTTTTCGGTTCTCGAGAGGGCACCGCGGCCGTTTTTTTTCCAGGCTTGCGCCCGCCATGTTTGGGCCCGAGGTCATTGCACCACGTTTTACTAAAGGGGGTTCTGTCCATCCCCGATGTTTCAAAGCATCCACTGGTGGGGGAATCGTCTCTGGTGCAATTCTAGTCAAAACGCACCCCAGGATTTGATCCTGGGGCCGACGTCTGCCCGCCAGCAGACCCCTTCGCGCCCCGAGTAGAAGTCAGAGCGGACGGTCTTCGATGGCTTCGGCCCCTGCGGCCCGAGCACCGCACCCAGACCGTCAGGAAAAAGATTGCGAGACGTCGGTCCTGGGAAAGGGTCGAGACCTGCAGGGGTTGCGAGCAAAACCGCGACGTCGGGGGCCTGCATGGGCATCATGTCCCCAGGATTGGCGTACGGTGTGTGTGTGTGTGCGTGTGTATATCTGTATTTCTGTGTGTGTGCGCGCGTGTATGTGCGACTTTCTACGCCCTGTCGCCACGCGCGGGGCCGCGACGCCTCCAGAGTAAGAGTGTGTGTGTGTGTGTTTTGGTTTGTGCGTGTGTTTGTGTATATGTTTGTGTTTGTGTGTGTGTGTGTTGTGCCGCGTTGGCGCAGCGGCGACGTTGGCGCAGCGGCGACCACAAGCGCGGGGCTCGGAATCGGCCGACGTCGGACTTTGGCTCAGGGTGACCCAGTGTTCCCGCCTTCCCTCCAGGGAGGCCCAGGAGGCCTCCATTTAGCAAAACAGAGTACCACTCGCGAGGCCGAGAGGGCCTCAGGGCGCTCCAACACGGCGCGACCAGAGTGGGGCTGGCCGGGCTCGGTGCCGGTGCGCAGCTGGCATCTCCTGCAGGCTGGCGAGGAGGCGCCGCTGTGCCTCTGCGGGCAGCCGGCGCGCCAGAGGCACGTCACGAGGCGCGGCCCGACGTTCGGCCGCCCCTTCTTCTCCTGCCCGACGCGCACGTGCAGGCTCCTCGGCACGCGGCCTGGGCTGCGCATGTGCAGCCCCTTCGGAAGTGGTCCCTTGGCATCGCTCGCACGTGTGCATTTTTTCTTCGGCGAAGACCATCGAGGAGCATCCTTGATCATTTGGCGAAAAAAACACGCACGAAACCGAAAAAAAACACAGGGAATGGACGTCCGAGCGATGGCCAGGCCCAGGCTGACCTCAACAGCCCGCCGGGGGCACGGCGGGCGCGCGCCGCGTCGACCAGGCGGCGACGTTGGCGCGGGCGGGCTCAGCTGAACGCGGCCGGTGTGGCCCGAAGCCGGCCGGCATCGGCAGATCTGCCCGCGCCGGAGCGGTCCACGCGGTGTCAGGAGCCAACACCCGAGCCGCCACGGCACCCGCCTGCCGTGTATACAGTTGGTCTTCGGGTCTCCACCCTCCCGAAGCCTGGAGGCGCGGAGCGCCCGCGGTCGGCGCGAGCGGAATGGGTACGGAGAGAATGGGCACGATGCACAGCAGCAGTTCCTGTTCATCAAGCAGTGGCGAAGCGTCCCGGCTCGCCAATAGCCCCACCAAACAATGTTCTAAGAACTTTTTGTGGTTCCACGAAATGTTCTTAGAACATTTCTGGCTGGGACTGTCTTGTTTTCACACAGTAGGTTTATGTTCTAAGAACATTGTTTTTGCTATTAGAAAATGTTTGGGTTCTAAAAACATTTCGTGGTATGACTATAGGAATGCCGGGGCGGTCGGTCCCTGCTCAAACGAATGGACACAATGCCCAACAGCAGTTCTTGTTCATTTTGGACAGGGCTCGCCGTCCGCGCCGCCGCGGCCTGTGTCCATTTGAGACAGAGGGCCGCCTGCCCAACAGCGGCCGCTGTTGGTCCAGGACAGCACTTGTTGTTGGGCATTGTGCCCATGTTTGTCCGTACCCATTCCGGGCGTCCAAACGGGAGGCGCGGAGCGCCCATGGGAGCGCCGCGCCCGAGGCGGCACGGGAGCGTGGAGTCCGCACGGGCAGGCGGTCTCGAGGCCGTCGGGGCTGCTTTTTTGGGGTGCTGCCCGTGCGCAGCAGCCGCGGCCCTGCCAATTTGGCAGGTTCTTCGAGTTCGCCGACCGCGGCTCGACCCTGGCAGCGCTCGAGCTGGCGTGGAGGCGCTTCTCGTCGGACGGCTGACGGGCCCGTCTTCTACCACCACCACCACCAGAAGTTGAAGGGGGGAGGAGGAGGAGGACGAGGAGGAGGAGAAGGAGGAGGAGGAGGAGGAGGAGGAGAAGGAGCAGGAGGAGGAGGAGGAGGGGGAGGAGAAGGAGGACCCCCTTCCCCTCCAACTTAGAGTGGTGGTGGTGGAAAACAGTCCCATCAACGGCGGCCCCGAGCGAAGCTGGGTCGTCGTGGGCGACGAGGGCTTCCGGCCGGAGGACCTGCAGCAGGGGGGCGTGGGCGATTGCTGGTTCATGAGCGCCCTGGCTGTCGTGGCGGAGCGGCACGACCTGATCACCAAGCTCGTGCCCAACCTGAACGCCGGGATGTCCACCGGCTGCCACGAGATCAGGCTCTTCCTCGACGGCCGCTGGACTGCCCTCCTCGTGGACGACCACCTGCCCACCACCGCGAAGCAGCGGCGGCCGACCGCGGATGGCAGCGGGCTGGCGTTTGGCCGCTGCGCTCGCAGGCAGCTGTGGGTGTCGCTCGTGGAGAAGGCGTACGCCAAGGCGCACGGCGCCTACAGCATGATCAGCGGCGGAGAGACTGCCGAGGCCCTCCTGGACCTCACGGGCGCCCCGACGGAGGTCGTGCACTTCTGGGAGCCAGGCTTCGACCCCGACCTCTTCTGGGCCAGGCTTCGGGGGGCCACATGCGAACCCTGCCCCTACCCCCCACGATTTCTGAGGGGGAGGGTGGGGTTCACTTCGTTCGGGAGTTCCCGAGCGAAGTGAACCCCACCCTCCCCTCAAAAATCGTGGGGGGCATAGGGTAGGGTTCGCATGCGGCCCCCTAAGGCTGCTGACGCTGCTGGAGGCGGGCTGCCTGGTGGGCTGCGGCACCAGCTCGGAGACGCTGGAGGAGCTGGGGCTCGTGGGCCAGCACGCGTACTCCGTGCTCGAGGCGCGCGACGGGTCCCCCGCGGGCGGCGCGGACGGGCGAGCGGTGCGCGTGAGGAACCCGTGGGGCGAGTGGACCCGCAGGGAGCAGGATTCGAGGCGGGGGCCGGTCCATCACCACGGCTGGGGGCATCGATCTTCGGAGGTGTGGCCGGCGGTGGATATAGGATCCGAGGTCGAGGGTTCACGGCCCCCCCCCCAGATGGGATGGGCCCCAGGGTTCCAGGGCTCCTTCTCCCCAGAGGGGTTGGGGGGCGACGTCGTCGTCGACGAAGACGCTGCCGCCGCCGCCGCCACCGACGATGACGACGACGCCGACGCCAACAACGACTCCGACGGAAGAAGCCGATGCCGACAGAAGATGATGACGACGACGACGATGAGGATGAGGAGGAGGAGGAGGAGGAGACGGAGGAGGAGGATGCGGAGGATGATGGTGGTTATGGTTGTGATGAGGCTGATGATGCTGATGATGATGATGATGATGCTGATGATGATAATGTTGCTGCTGCTGATGATGATGGTGATGATGATTATCCTGATTATGCTGATTACGGTGTTGTTGAGCATGATGATGAATATGATGATGACGAGGCTGATGATGATGTTGATGATGCTGATGCGTATGCTGATGATGGTAATGATGACGGTGATACATATCATGGTGATGGTGGTAATGATGATGCTGTTGCTGGTAATGATGCTGCTGATGACGATGCTGATGATGCTGGTGATGATGCTGATGACGATGCTGGTGATAATGATGATGATAATGATGCTGATGCTGCTGATGATGATGGCGACGATGTCGATCACGACGCCGATGATAATAGTGACGATGATGAGTCGAATGATGATGCTTATACTGATGCTGTTGCTGATGCTGATGCTTATGCTGGTGATGATGATTGTGATGAAGATGATGGTGATGGTGATGATGTTGGTGATAATGCTAATGATGATGCTGATGCTGATGCTGATGATGATGCTTTGCTGCTGATGGTGGTGATGTTGATGCTGCGTTGTTGCTGCTACTGCTGCTGCTGCTGATGATGATGATGGTGGAGGTGGTGATGGTGTCGGTGATGATGATTATGCTGAGGTGAAGGATGTGGATGAGGATGAGCCTCAGGATCAGGATCAGGAGGAAGATTATGATGATGATGATAATGATAATAATAATGATGATGAAACTGACGACGACGACGACGACCACGGCCTTGACCTCGACCTCGACCACGACCACGGTCATGACCACGACCACGGCCACGGCCACGACCACGGCCACGACCACGGCCACGGCCACGACCACGACCACGACCACGACCACAGCCACGACGACGACGAAGACGAGGACCCACCCCACAATCACAAGGGGGAAGGGGCGGGGGACAGCGGCACCCTCCACCACGACGCGCCCCATCGGGCGCGCCCACGGGCGCACCCGGACCTCGGTGGGGCCACACGTGTAGCTATCCTCAGCATTGTCATCATCATCATCATCATCATCATCATCATCATCGTCGTCGTCGTCGTCGTCGTCGTCGTCGTCGTCGTCGTCGTCTTCATCATCGTCATCGGCATCGGCATCGTCGTCATCATCATCGTCGTCATCATCATCATCATCATCGGAGCGGTCGGCGCGAGGTACAAGATCGAGGCCAGTTCGGGGAGAGCAACCTCAAGTCGGGCCTGTCTCTGCACAGGAAGGATATCCAATAACCGAAAATAGTCGAGGGACGATTTGTTGATTATGGTTTTACTATTTTGGGATATGTTTCGAAAGTTGTTCGTCCAAAATCCGCCTGTAGGGGGACATGCCCGGCTCGGGGAGGGTCACCTAGTGTTCCTCGTGTTCGTCGTCGTATGTTCTCTCTCCAATCAGTGCTTGCACTGAAGGCTCCTGGCGGAAAGTGAAAGATTTGGCGAACGTTTCCCGCCGATTTTGGTAGCCCGCTGGGTTCCCGGGTTCCTGGTTCTGGGTTCCTGGGTTTCTGATCACTGTTTCCAGGCCGATTTCGGTGGGTTCCCAGGTTCCCGGTCGATGTCCTTATCGAGATCGGCTCGGGGAGGGTAACCTAGTGTTCCTTCGATGTCTGTTCATGGGTGCCATGGGCGGCGACCTTGAAAACAACTTTTCCTGCATCTGGACCGCGTAGGGGGCCACAGTTGGCCCCTCCTGTTCCTCCTCTCCCTACCTAGTTCCCCTCCCCCTCCTCGTTATCCTGGTCCCCGCTACTCCAGTCCAAATTTGCTCCAAATCCAGTCCAAATCAGGCCCGAATTGGACAGCGCCGGGGGGTCACGCAGGCTCCCGTGGACCGGACACCCAATGCTCCTCGTGTTCGTTGTATGTTCTTTTGCAGGGGGAGCTCTCGGTGATCGTGTGGTTTGGGGTGTTCTGGCAGCAGGGAGGTCTCATGTTCTTGACTTGGCATCGCTCGGACGTGTGCATTTCTCCTTCGGCGAGGACCATCGAGGAGCATCCTTCATCATTTGGCGAAAACGCTACGCACGAAATCAACAAAAAGCACAGGGAATGGACGTCCGAGCGATGGCCGGGCCCAGGTCCGACCGTATCCGCCGCCCGCCGAGGTCCCCTGGAGGTCGAGCCCCCGGGCGGGGGTGAGGGGCGGGCCCCCGCCCCGCACAGGACGAGCTGCTCGCGCAGCTCGGGGCTCCAGTGAGCCCGGGCGACGGCTGCTTCTGGATGCGGTATTCAGCCACGCGCAGAGGGGGGTCCAGCGCCGATCCGAGAAATCCTCGCGGAGCTTCGAGTTTTTATGGTCATGGTATTTTTCGTCCCCCCACGGGGGGAGGAGGGGAAGGTGGGTTGGACCAGGTGCCGTGGATGGTCGGGAAGACGCCAAGAGGGGGCGGGGGGGGGGGGGGCGACGTGGAGCGGGGGGGGGGCAGGTGGGGTGGAGCTGGAGCAGCAGGGGCGGAAGGAGGAGCACGTGCACAGAGCGGGCGGCGGGGGGGAGGGGGGAGGGCTTCTTAGAAGCACCCCTGCTTCTTAGAAGGCGCGGGCCGTATCTATATAGATCTGTAAGGCCAGCGCCTTCTGAGAAGCAGCCTCCTCCTAAGAAGCCCTCCCCCCTCCCCCTGCCCCCTTGTTCGCGCCGCCAAGGTATGCGGACTTCCTGCGCGGCTTCGCCTGCGCCGACATCTGCCACGCGCGCGAGGGCTGGCACGCCCGCAGCTTCGACGCCGAGTTCACCGGCGCGGGCGCGGGCTCCGCCGCCGGGTCGCGGGACTCGCTGCGGGTGCGGGCGGAGCACGGCACGGACTGCTGGTTCGTCGCCATCCAGCCGACGGAGCGCGGCAAGCAGCTGCGCCGGCCGCGCGGGTACCACCTCAACGACCTGAGCCTGGTGCTGCTGGACGCCGAGACGGGCGAGAGCCGGGGCCTCGTGCTGGGGGGCGCCCGCCGCGACGTGAGCGTGCCCGTCTTCCTGGAGGCGGGGCGCGAGTACGTGCTCGTGCCGCTGAGCTTCCGGGCCAGGCGGGGACCCTTCCCGAAGAAGGAAAAACGCCATGAACGTAAGTTGTTGTCGGTATCGTTTAACCAATCCCCATATCCATCCCCTTCGAAACCCCCACCAAACTACCACCCCAGTTGGGGTAACCCCCCTGGAAACCCGAAGGGAACGACCTATATCCCCATCTAGGGGGGTAAATCGGCCAGTGGGGCCCAGGCCACGCCGCTGGGGATGGGGAGCGGTTGAACGATACTCATTTTGTCGGGGGCGCTAAAACATGGATAAGCGATCCATGGATTTGGCGCGCGGTTGCCAAATCCACGGATCGGGGGAGGTGCCTTCCCCCAAAAAACCGGCCGGCGCCGCCTCGCTCGGCGGCGAGAGTCCGCGCTTTCCATGGAAACGGGACCCGTCGCTAGTCCACGCCCCCTTGATCCATGTGTTGCGATCGCCTGATCTTGGCGCCCCGCGCGGATGTCTTGGCTCCGCACTAGGCCCCCCCGGCAGCGCCTCCTGCGCCGCCCCTGGCGCGCTCCGCGCGCCAGGGAGGGGGATCCAGCGCAGAACCACGAAGTCCGCGCGGAGCGCCAAAAGTGACGAACGAACAACACACACCCATACCCATAGGGAGGTCGGAGGGAGGAGGACTGGCTATGGGTATGGGTGCTGGGGAGGCTCCCGTTCGAGCGGGACCCCCATCCGACAACACGCACCCATGGCTCATTCCGTCCCCCCTATGGGTATGGGTACGTATTGATCGTTCGTCAAACATGCTATGCTTATGGCGTCTTCTCTTCTTCCACCTTTGTGCTCCGAGTCTACGCCGCGGGCCCCGTCCGCGTGCTGCCCGAGCCCCTGCCGAGCGCGGCGCCGGTGTGGGCCGCCCTGCGGAGTCTGGCGATGCAGCCGGCGCTGCCGCCGCGCACGCAGCGGCTGGTGTACCGGCTGGGCCATGGCGTCGGCAGATTATTCGAGAGGTCTGCGCCAGTCCGCCGATTGGAGGGTTTCGCCGAAGGGCTTAGGCGACCCGTCCTCCTCCTCCTCCTCCTCCTGCTCCTCCTTCTCCTCCTCCTCCTCATCCACATCCTCCCCCTCCTCCTCCTCCTCCTCCTCCTCCTCCTCCTCCTCCTCATCCACATCCTCCCCCTCCTCCTCCTCCTCCTCCTCCTCCTCCTCCTCCTCCTCCTCCTCCTCGGGTCGCCTACGGCCCCGGGGGAAACCGTGCACCGCCGACCCCCAGGAGAGGAGATGTGCGGCTGGTAATTTCGCACGTGTGGGTGAACCCTTTGGTGGGGAGGTGGAGCGGGGGACGGGGGGGGGGCAGCCAAGTGTCTCGCGCGCGTCGGTACCCCCGGCAAGCGGGGCTCGGTGGACTCGTTCTGGAGGGTCCGGCAATGGCCATCGGCATCGCCATCAACGAGCACCCCGACGCGGCGATGCTCGTCTCGTTGGCCGGCGCCGCCAACCACGCTGTGGTTTGCGGGCCGATGGGTCAGGAGGAGGGCGTCGAGTGCAGCGAGCGCAACAGGAAGTCTGGCGACCAGCCGAGCCGCGGCCAACTGCGGAGGACAGAACACACAACCGTTCCAGAACGCTCTCACTGCGGTCTGGAGTGCTCAACGGCCGCGGCGCCCCGTACATCCTCAGAGCTCTCAGATCTCAGAGATCTCCGATGCAGCCCGGTCCGATTTTGGTGTGGTCCTGGCTCCGTCTGATAGAGCACAACATGCTTTGGGAGGTCCGTGCGGATTTCGTTGGTGCAAGTTGGAGCCCCCTCCCCATGCCCGTCGTCCGGCGCGCATAGCGCGCAGGGGTCGGCGTCGGGAGCGCCGCCCAGTGCGGAGACGGGGGTGCAGCGACGACGTCCCGTGCGGACTTCGGAAGGTCTTTATTGATGAGATTTTTTTTGCCTCAACACCAGCATCTTTGTCCAGGGCCAGGCTATCCTTGGCCCGGGTATGGTACATAGACTGCTGGTAGGCAATGGCTACGTATACCACCCTACCATCCCAAGGCCAGGGGCCGTGGTGCTGTCTAGGTAGCTGTCTCCCCCGACATCTCGCTTCGACAGCGTACGGACAGCACGCATAAGAACCCAAGCAAGAACTGTGGAAAGCCCGCGGTCATTTTATCGGGTCGGCGCTGCATCCAGTGCAGAGGGCGGGAGGGGGAGGGGGAGGAGGAAGGAGTGGATGTGTGTGTGTGCAGGTTTCGTCGCCGCCACTCCTGGCGCAAGAGATGTCTGTGGCGTCGCGCGGGACCGGGGCGCGGCGCGCGAAGGGAGGTATGGCCCATAATTTGCTGCTGGGAAGCCCTCCTCGAGGCCTCCGAGGAGGGGCCAGGCCGTTTTCTCTGAGCGATGGCCCTGCCTTCTCCGCGGGGCCCCAGCTCAGGTCTCCGGTGGCCGGTATCTTACCTCATACAACCCTGGGTTAGGCGAGTCTTTCCACAGCCCGTGCCGCCGCCTCTAATCTCATCGCGCCAACATCGCAGAGCGGCTGTCGTTCGGAAAACGATGGGATGGGCCCGGAGTGTCCTGGGGAATTTCGTTTTGGATTTCGAGGTGAATGTCGCGCGGATTCGTTTCGCCAGGAATGAAGACTAAAACAAAGCCCACGCGAAATTGACTTCGTTTTTCACCCGCTGTTTCGGGGTTTTGCATTGGCAGAAATCCACGCAAAATCCGCTGCAGCACGTCTGCAAGGTCGGCAGTGACTAATCAGGATGGGAAAAAAGCGCACAGACACAATGAATCGTCGATCCCCAGGGACAATACAGGCACATATGGGTCAGTGGGGGAAGAGGAAACTCCAGAACATATAGGAAAACAAAGGTAGTCCTGGGATTTGTGTCTATTTCTTTGTGTGTCCCTGGGCGCCTTAATCTGAGGCAAGTGCCTCCACCGTAAGAGGACGAGCTGGATCGCTGCCCTCTCAGGACAGGCCGCTGCCCTCGTCCGAGCCTCCAGCCCCCTTTGTGAGCAAGCGGCTCGTGGGCGAAACGCGTGTCAGATCCGCGCCCGCAGCCTCGCCGCGTGGAACGTGCCCGTGCGACCGCGCACCCGCTGGCCCGCGGCCCCAGAATCCAGACCGCGAGGGCGTGGGCAGGGACGCGCTCGCCGCCCGCGAGGACGCGACCGCGAGGGCGCGAGTGGCAGCGGCGCCAAGGGCACAGCACGACCACAGCCGTCGGCCCCAGCGCCAAGTCTCGACCCGGATCGGGCCGCGGAGGCCCCCGAGGCCCAAAGCTTACGGGGCCCAATCGATGTGTATATATATATATATATATATATATATATATATATATATATATATATATATATATAAGCCGGCGGCAGGGGATCGCGGGGCCGCCAGGCCGGGACCTGCGCCCCCAGGGCCCCATGGCCGCTCCGGGGCTCGGGAGCGCTCCTGTCCGGGCCAAGAGGCGGCCAAGACGTGCCCAGGGAGACGCAAGTGGCCCCCAAACCGGTCCTAGACGGCCCCGGGGCCCTCAAAGATCGCCCCTGGACGCTCAAGACGGCTCCCATTGAGCCAAAGAAGCCGCTACAACGCCCCAAGTTGCTTTCAAAGAGAGCCCCAAGCGGCCACAATCATTGATTTTGCATGGGGAACCGTGCATTTTTAGGATCTACGTGTTTTCCTGTTTCCACGGCGTGCACGAGGGTACAAGAGGCCCCCACGACGGCCCCAAGACGGCCCAAGAGGCTCCCAACACGGCCCAAGAGGAGCCCAAGGCAGCCCCAGCACGGAACCCCAAGAGGCTCCCAAATCGGTCCAAGACGGCCCCAGGGCTCTCAAACATCGCCCCTGGACGCCCAAGATGGCTCCCATAGAGCCCCAGAGGCCGCTACGACGCCCCAAGAAACTTCCCAAGGGAGCCCCAAGCGGCCAAAATCATTGATTGTGCGTAGGAACGCGTACATTTTTAGCATCTACGACTTTTCGGTCTTCACGGCGCGCACGACGGTACAAGGGGCCCAAAGACGGCCCCAAGAGGCGACCAACACGGCCCAAGACAGCCCGAGGGCGGCCAAGGCGTGGCCAAGGTGCCCCATGAGGCTCCCAAAACGTTGCATGGCGGCCCTGGAGCGCTCAAAGCTAACCCTCGGGCGCCCAAGACGTTTCTCACAGTGCCCAAGAGACCGCGAAGCCGCCCCAAGAGGCCCCCAAGAGGCTTTCCAAGAGGGTCCCAAGAGGCCAGAATCATTGACTCTGCATTAAGAACGTATATTCTTAGCATCTACGACTTGTGGGTCTTCACAGCGGTGTCGAAATTACAAGAGGTCCCCAAGAGAGCCCCAAAACGGCCCGAGAGGCTCCAAAGACGTCCCGAGAGGGGGCCAAGACACCCCAAGAGGTCCCCTAATACGACCTAGGGGAACTCCACGACGGCTCCAAGAGGAGCCCAAGAGGGGGAGCCCGAACCGAAAATCCGACCCTTCCGCCCAAGGAAGTCCCAGGAGGCCCCTGGAGGCTCCAAGAGGCCCCCAAGAGATCCGCCCTATAGGCCAAGCGGCCTAACCCAGCGGGGGTTATGGAGGGGAAGATTCTGATACGCCAAGAGACCCACAAGGGGTCGGCGCGCTCAGGCCAGTTCGGTGCAAGTGTGAGCGGCATGAGTCGTTGCATATTGCGGTGAACGTCGGTGCCGGAAGCACGTCCAACATCCGGGATCCTCCTCCTCCCTCTTTCCGTCCCTTCCCTCCTCTTCCTCCCCCACTCCCCCTCCCTCCTCCACTTCCCCTTTCTCTCTCCCCTTCCTCCCTTCCTCCCCTCCCGTTCCACCTCCCTCCCTCTTTCCCTCCCCTCCCTCCCTCCCCAGCCATCCCGCCCCTCCCTCCCTTCCCATTCCGTTCCCTTTCCCCCCTCCTCCCATCCGCGAACCCCGCTGCCCTGTGCCGAAGTTGCACCGCGTAGACTGCACCACGCGGATTGTCAACTATATTGCACTACGGAGTTTGCACCGTAAAGCGCGCGCCGCATAGGTCCACATTAAGTGCATACATACATGCAGACATACATACATACACACGTACATACAAACACACATACATACATACATGCGCGCACACATGCCATATGTAAGTGAACAAAGGTTGTTGCGCATGTATAAAAAGATAACTACATAAATATATACAAATATATACACATGTACAGGGGCCTAGCCCGGGGGGCCCCAGTTCGAGCCGGCGGCGAAGACGCAAGTCGAAAGCGCTATTCCCCCAAGGAGCTGCGGTGGCGCTTCTGTTCCGCTGACGTTCGGTGAAGCTCGTGACGCCCCTATTCGGCCTGAAGCCTCTATTCTGGAGCCTCTATTCGGCCTGAAGCCTTTCATTTGGCCCGTGACGCCTTTCTTCGCCCTGCGACTTGCGACGCACTGGTGGGGTAACGACCCCAGACGCGCCTATTCGGCCTGGGCCCTTTATTCCCCTGACGCCCACTGACGCTCGCGAAGCCTCTATTCGGTCGGAAGCAAATATTTCCCTGGCGCCCGGTGAAGCTCGTGAAGCCTTCATTCGGCCTGAAGCTTCTATTCCCCTGACGCCCGGTGAAGCTCGTGAAGCCTCTTTTCGGCTTGAAGCCTCTTATTCCCTTGGCGCCCAGTGAAGCTCGTGACGCCTTTATTCGGCCTGAAGCTTCTATTCTCTTGACGCCCGTTGAAGCTCGTGAGGCCGTTAGTGTGTCTGAAGCCTCTATTCCCCCGACGCCCGGTGAAGCTCGTGAAGCCTCTATTCGGCCTGAAGCCACCACTATTCCCCCGACGCCCGGTGAAACTCTATTCGGTTTGAAGCCTCTAATCCCCTGACGCCCGTTGAAGCTCGTGAAGCCTCTATTCGGCCTGAACCTATATTCCCCTGACGCCTGGTGATGATCGTGAAGCTCTTATTTCGCCTGAAGCTTCTATTCCCCCGACGCCCGGTGAAGCTCGTGACGCCTCTATTCGGCCTGAAGCTTCTTTTCCCTTGACGCCCGCTGACGCTCGTGAAGCCTTTATTCGGCCTGAAGCTCCCATTCCCCCCGGCGCCCGGTGAAGCTCGTGACGTTTCTATTTGGCCTGAGGCCTCGATTCCCCCGACGCCCGGTGAAGCTCGTGAAGCTTCTATTCGGCCCGAAACCGATTCTCCTGACGCCCGGTGAAGCTCGTGACGTTTCTCAGGTTTCGTGCCCCAGAGGAGGGCAACCCTATAAGATGCGACGTAAAACCCCCAAAATCCGTGCCCCTGGAAATGGGTCGTGCCCCGGGAGAGGGCCAATCACGCTAAGGATTCGCCCCCCCATGATACGACCACTCTATCAACACGCGTGTGAAGCACGAAGGATTCGCGCCCTAGGAAAAAGGTCCGTCTATAGGCACATGCGTAAAACACTGAAAGTGTTCGTGTTCCAAGAGAAGGCCGATCTATCGGCACATACGTTAAGCATAAAAAGGATTCGTGCCCCAGGGGAAGGACAATCTATATGCAAACGCGTAAGGCACGAAGGATTCGTGCAAACGCGTAAGGCACGAAGCCATATATATATACTTACATATCTATGTATGTATATATAAATGTATATTTACTTATATATATATATATATATATATATATGTATATGTATTTATGTATGTATATATATATATATATATATATATATATATCCCTGGGGGGCAGGCCCGGGGCCCACAAACAGCTGCTCCGACCCCCCATGGGAGGACGGGGCGGCCGCGGAGGTCCAACATAGCCCAGGAGGGCTTCCAGAAGCTCCCCGAACGGCCCAAGCGGGCCCCCGAGTCGCCGAAAGACCGCTCGTGGACGCCCAAGATAAGCCCAAGACGGCCCGAAAAGTCCCCCGAGGGCACCCCACGATGCTTCAAGACGCCTCTCCCGAGCGCTTCAAGAAACCAATATCGTCAATTTTACAAAAACGTTTTGGGGGATTTTGGCCTTCCAGCCTTTTCGGCTGTCCGACGTTCCAGGCCGGTTCCATAGGCCCCCAAGCGCGCCCCAAGACGGCTCAAGAGGGCCCCCAGACGGCCCCAGAAGCGCCCAAGAGAGCCCCAAGACGGCCCCAAGATGCGCCCAAGAGGGGGACCACGACTCCAAAAATCGACCCTCCCCAAGAGGCCCCAAGGAGCCCCCCAGAGGCCCCCAGAGGCCCACGACAGGCACCCAGGAGACCCAAACAAGGCCTCAAAGGGCGACAAAACAACCCCGAGGAGGTCCCGCAACAGTCTCAAAATGGCTAGCGAGAAGCTGCGAAACTGCCTTCACGACGTCCCCGACAGGCCAACCACGAGATCCAAACCATCACCCATGAGGCCTCTGACCCACCACCTAGGGCACCCGCCGCCCGCCCGCCGTCCGCGTAGCACGCACCACTCTGTACTCAACAGCTTCAGTCTCCAAGACAACACTCTGTAGTCAACAGCCCCCGTCTTCAAAGCAACACCCTGTACTCAACAAGCTCCCGCTGCAAGAGAGCACCCTTAAGGAATTCATTCAAATCCCGACCCGCCCGCCCGCCACCCGCCCGCCCGCCGCCCGCCCGGCCGCTCGCCTTCCGCGTAGCACGCGCCACCCTGCACTCAACAGCCTCCGCCTCCAAGACAACACCTATCATTCAACAGCCCCAGGGCTCCCAGGACTGCCCGGGCCCGCTCCCAAACACGCCACGACACGCCAAGAGGGCCCTAAAGATTGCCAAGACAGCCCCAAGAGGCCCCGGACACGCCGAAGATGGCCTCAGGACGGCCGACGACGCCACCAAGACGCCCCAAGAGCGCCTCCAGAGGCCCCTCCAAAGGGCCCCGCATTTTTGCGCTCTCGCATGTTCCGCCTCCCCACGGTCCCAGACGGCGTCAGAGGCCCTTCAGATCGCTCCAAGACGGCCGAAGAGGCTCCGAGGAAAGACCAGAGACGGCCCAGGAGGCTCCCCAGAAATGTCAAGAGGGCCTCGAGAGCGCCCCAAGAGAGCCCCAAGAGCGACCCAGGAGCGCCCGAAGAGCGCGACATTTCAAGGTCTCCGGCCTGAGAGGCTCCTAGGACGCCCCCGGAGGCCATCAAGAGGCTCCCAAGAAGCCCCGTGAGGCTCCCAAGAGGCCCCCCGGAAGCCCCAATAAGCCCCCAAGGGCCCCACAGGGAAGCCCCCTGCGGGCCCCCAAGAGACCTCGGTAAAATGCATTTCCCAGAGCTTTCCGGGAACATGATTCCTTGGGCTTCCGCCCATCGCCCCAACCATGTTTCCAATAGGCTTGCCGACAAGGCTTAAAAGAGTCCCTCGGTAAGCCCCCAGAGCCCACCCTCTTGAAGAGAGCCGGACAAATCATGCTCCCGGAAAGTTTCCCGGGAACGTGATTCTCGGGTTGCCGCTCTCTCCCCAAACCATGTTTATAAACGCTTGCCAGGATAAGAAACCGCTACCTGCCGCCACGCTCGGAAACGCGTCAGGCCCCGAAGCCTCCGGAGGCGCCCAACGACACCCCAACAAATCATGTTCCCAGGAAGTCTTACGGCCACTGCCGCCGACGTTAAGGAGGACGGTCCAGAACACCCAGAAATCTTCCAAACAGGCTCCAAGAGGGCGCCGAGACAGCCCAGGGCCGCCCCCAGACGGCCCAAGAAAGCACAGACGAAAAGGGCCGCAAGAGGCCCCCAAGAGGCCCCGGAACGAGGACATATCGTTCGAACACGCCCACGATGGCCTCCAGACAGCCCACAAAGATTCCAACACGGCCCAAAGGGGCGCCAAAATCATTGATTGTCCGTCGGTTTTTGATGGATTTCCGACACCCAATGTCGCCCCAACAGGCCCCCACGAGGGCGCCGAGACGGCCCAGGGATGCCCTGCCGCGGGCACGAGGCGGGGCCCGGGACGGAGCCCTCGCACCAGGGGGCCCGGGGGCCCTGGTAAAGTCGCCCGAAGACGGCCCTTGCGTTTCCAGACAACGAAAACAACCAATGACCGCCCGAGATCACCCCAGAATTGGTCCCTGACTGTCCAAGAGGCCTCCAAGACGCCCCAAGAGGTCTCAAGGATGGCTCCCAAGGAGCCCCAGGAGGCACAACTAATTTGTTTTCCATTGGTTTTTGATCGATGTTCGAGTTCTCGCCTTTTGAGTTTCCTGACGCTCCACGACGTCCCAAGAGGCTTTAATTTCCGCTCCAAGGCATCCCTAGAGGCCTCGAAGACGGTCACAAGACAGCCCACGGGGGTCCCAAGACGGCGCCAGAGGTGCGCAAGGCGGCCCGAGAGGGCACCAAGACGGCCCCAAGATGGAGCCAAGAGTGTTGACACGAACGGAAAATCCGAGTCTTCCACCCCGAGAGGCTCTCAGGAGGCCCCGAGAAGCCCCTAACAGGCTGCAAGAGGCCCCAAGAAGCCCCCCAGGGGGCCGAAGAGTATCGAAGAGGCCTCCCACGAGGGCCCCAAGAGCCAAACATCCATGTCTTGCCATAGGTTTTTGATTGATGTTAGAGTTTTCAGCCTTTGGGCGTCCTGACGCTCCAAGACGGCCCAAAAGGCCTCCAAGACCAATCCAAGATAGCCCAAGAGGCCTTCAACAGGGCCCAAGACAGGCCGAGAGGGCACCAAGACGGCCCCAAAGGGGGCCCAAGAGAGGTAAGACGTACCGAAAATCCGAGCCTTCACCCAAAGAGGCTCTCAGGAAGCCCCAGAGGCCCCCAAGTGGGACCCAAGAGGCCTTCAAGAAGCTCCCCAGAAGCCCGAAGAGATTCCAAGAAGCATTGTTTTCCCATCGGCCTTAGATGGATTGTAAAGTTCCCAGCCTTTTGGCATCCCGACGCTCCAAGACGGCCCAAGTGCCCCCCACGGCCGCTCCAAGATAGCCGAAGTGGCCTCCAAGAGGGCCCCAAGACGGCCCACTAGGGCCCCAAGACGGTGCCCGAGGCGCCCAAGACGGCCCGACAGGGCCCCAAGAGGGCCCCAAGAGAGCCCCAAGAAGGGGAACGCGAACCCAACAGCAGAGCTTTCCGCCCTAAGAGGCCCACAGGAGGCCCCAACAGTCCCCAAGTGGTCCGACGAGGCCCCCCAAAGCCCCCCCACCAGGCCCCCAAAGGCCCCAAGATAGCCGAACAGTGCTCTCGATGCATCAAACTTGCTTCAAGGAGGCCCCGGGAGGCTTCCGGATTGCCCCGATGTGGCCTCAAGCCGGGCCTCCACGCAGCCGTGTCGGCCAATTGATTGTTTCAGAGACTGCACAACATCACTTTCCGACTGCCCAGAGAACCCTGACGATGCCCCCAAGGGACCCCAAGATGCCCCCCCGAGAAGCACCCAAAAGGTGCCTCCAACAGCCAATTGAGGAAGCACGGAGAACCCCCCAGAAGCCCTTCAGATGCCCCCACGAAGACCCAAGAGGTTCCCAAGAGGCCCTCAGGAGGCACGACTATGGCACGCGCCTGTGCTTGATAGCGCTGTCCAAGATCTTCTAGCGCGCCCCTGGCCTTGGCTAGAACCTGAGCGCGAGCGAAGCGCGCGCGATGGTTCTATACACACACGCACATACATATATATATATATACATACATACATACATACATACATACATACATACATACGTACATACATAAATACACCACCATCACCACCACCTCCCTCGCCCCCTCCCTCCACCAGGGAAGAGGAGAGGAAGAGGAGGGCAGAGGAGAGGGAGGAGGGACCGGCGTGGTGGTGGCGTATGCTCCTGGGGCCCGCGAAGCTGGGCAAAGACGGCCGTGACCTCCCGGGATGGCCTCTCTCAAGAGGCCGCGCTGCCTTCTCGAGATGCGGCCCCCTCGCCCGAGCAAGTAAATCCGGGGCCGGCCCAGGGACCCGCGCGGGCATTGGGAAACGGTGTGCGTCGACTGACCACCTCACCGATTTCGGCCAGGCCGATCCAGGGTTGTGGGGAACGAAAATGACATAAACATAGCCATTCTACACGCTTCGCGTATGGCCACCAGTCCGTGCGTTTGGTGCCGGATTTAGATCGTAGCGCTGCTGCTTCGCTCTCGACGGCGCGCGGTTGTGCAGTGCCGCTCGCGGATCAAACAACATATCCCCACCAGTCCCGGGACGACCCTTGACGCCGCCTGCGCCTTCGCTGGCGGCCGCGTCAACAAACGTATCCCCGCCGGCGCCTGCCACCTGCCCCTCTTCCCGCGTGGGGTCGACGGACACCCGCTCCTCCCACTCGCTGCCCCTCTCGGGAGCCTCGAGTCGGGGGTCAATGCTCGGAGGTTGACAGACCTCCTACCCTGACACGTCGATTAGCGAATTGGCCGTTTTCGGTTCGCGAGAGGGCGTCGCGGCCGTCATTTCTGTGGGTCCAGGTCCGTCGGTTTCGGTCCCAGGCCGTTTTCACTAAGGGGAGGTTTGCTGAAGGGAGGTTTGTCCACCGCCGAAATGCAAACGGGGGTCAGCCAGAGCGCCAGATCCTACAGGCTCCTGCGAAAACCCCCTCTGGCTGACCCGGGTTAGCGAGCCGCTCGTGGCCGCGAGGCGGCCGCGCCTATTGGCTGACCTGGGTTTGCGAAAACTTGCTTTGCAGTTTTTTTCCTGCGTTGCAGTTTTCGATTGCCTGCTGACCCGGGTATGGATTGACCCGGGTCAGAAGATCCCCGACCCTCTCCTTGGGCCGAGCTTCTCGCCTCTTCGCGCGTCTGCCAGCCGCCGCTGCCTCTCCGGCATCCCCGCCGTTCTCTGGCGTCCAGCCCTCTGGCCTTTCCTTCTCGCTTCGCAGCTCGGTCGGGACTCGCCCCCACCGCTGCCCCTCGACACCAGTCGGTGTCTTGCGATCCAGATTTTCCTTTGAGCGCCCGCGTGTCCAGTCCTTCCTCCGTGTCGGGGGTCGCCGTCCTACGCTGCTCCTTGGCTTTGACCACGGCGTGCTGTTCGTCCTGCCGGCGGTTTTCTTCATCTGGGACGTGGTTGGCTTTTTGAATTACTACCTGGTGTTGCACGTCGCCCAGAGGTTCCTCTTGGAGCTTGCACTCCTCTGAGCGGCAGTGAGGCTCGCCTCCTGTTTGTCTCTTTCCTGCTCGTTCTAGTTAGTATCCGTAAGGGCTTCGCCCCCTGCCGCCGGCCCCCACTCTCGGAGAATGGGCCATGGAAGAGCTAAGTCATGAGGCCTTGGCGCTGTCGTGAAGCAGTATCGAAACTCCATGCGAAGCCGATTCGCAATCAGCAAAACCAACTGATCACAAGAGGGGTTACCACACCTGGCGATTGGTAAGACGTGTATGGTTTACGGGCTTGGTTACCACACCTTGCGATTAAAGGGCCGAGGGAGTTCTCGCAGTTTGGGTTACCACGCCTTGCGATGGATGTGCGTGAAGGGGTGGCGCCGAATTTCAGAAATGCGCCAAATCCCTTGTGTTTTTGGACCCTGACCCCGCGGATCTGCGCAAGGGGTGGCGTCGAATTTCAAAAATGTGGCACATCCCCTGTGTTTTTGGACCCTGACCCCGCGGATCTGCGTGAGGGGTGGCACCGAATTTCAGAAATGTGGCAAATCCCATGTGTTTTTGGACCCTGACCCCGCGGATCTGGGTGAGGGGTGTTGATTTCGAGCCCCCCCAGCAATTCAGACAACGCGCCCAGGAGACGCTAAAAAATCTGGTTTGGGCCTCCCCCCCTCTCGCGCGGTCAATCAACTAGTTACAGTAACCAGCAAGAAGCAGAACTGTAACACTGGAAACTACAAACTACAACTGGTACAGGAAGCTGCGAACCTCGCGCCTACAGCCTGGTGGCCCCACGAGGGGGCCGGCGGATATGTTTGTCCTTCCCCTTCCTCTGCGCTACTGTAGGCCACAGCTAGCCTGCAGTTCCTAGGACGCCGCCCGACTTTTCGCCGCCGCGGTCGAGATCCAACAAATCCCCACCAGCGCATCCATAAACGATGTCCAGGCGAGATGAGGTGATCAGGGAAGTGCGGGAGCAAAGAGGGGGACGGCCGAACCGCGCGGAGGAAGGAGGAGGATAAGAAGGAGGCTGGGTGGATTAATGAAGGAGTCGGGAGGAGGAAAAATACAGTCGGGTCGTTGGTGAGGGGCTCGGTGTTCCTTGATTGTTCCAAAGTTTGCCTCGGGTGTTTCTGAGGTTGTCCATGGGAAATCGAGGTTGAATCTATGGGAAACAGGGCCTTCCTTATTGAGGGTTCCTTTGGACAACGCCTCGACTGTAAGCGGAGGAGGAGGAGGCGGAGGAGGAGGAGGAGGAGGAGGAAGAGGAGGAGGAGGAGGAGGAGGAGGAGGAGGAGGAGGAGGAGGAAAAGAGAAGGAGTAGGAGGAGGAAAGGGGACCAGGAGGAGGAGGGTAAGCCAAAGGTCCAGAGGTCTCGTTGGTGCCTCTCGGAGCTTCTTGGGATATCACTTGGGCGCTTATTGGTGGACTCTTGGTACGGGTTTGGGTTTTCTTGGCGGTCCTGGGGGGCTCTTGGGCGTCATGGGTGCCTCGGGGGCGCCTCCTGGGGCCGCTTGGGGTTTTCTTGGGGGCCTCATGTGGGCGTTTTGGGGCCATGTTGGGGGCCTCTTGGGGCCTCCTGGGCACTTTTTGAGGCCATCTTGGAGGACATCGATCAAAGAAGAGGGGAACCTCTTTTAGCGGTGCCCCCCCACAACGAGGCCAACATGGAACCAACACCCTGGTAACACAAATGATTTTGGTTCCCTCGCCGAGGCCGTTTTGGACGGTCTGATGGGTCGCGGCGCCGCCCGTCCAGGTCCAGGGGAGGAGGCAGGGGGAGGGGTCAAGACTCCCTCCCCGGCCGCAAGCCGTCTCGCTCATCCCCACCCGCCTTCCCAACACATACGTAGCACCCGAGCCTTGCCCGAGCCGCAGCATATTCAGCAATCGTCTTTGGATGGGCAGCTACTTGGGGCGAATCCGCCGCCTCCGCCGCCGCCGCCGCCCGCCGCCGCTGCCGCCGCGCCGCCGCCAGCGCCGCCGCTGTCCACCGCCGCCGCCGCCGCTGCGCCGCCCGCCGTCCGCCGTCCGCCGCCGCCGTGCCGCCCGCCGCCGCCGCAGCTGCCGCCGCCGCCGCCCCCGGTGCCGAATCGCCGCAGCCGCAGCCGCTGCCGCCGCTGCCGCAGCCGCAGCCGCTGCCGCCACCGCTGCCGCCGCCGCCGCCGCCGCCCCCGCCGCCGCCGCCGCCACCGCCGCCGCCACCGCCGCAACCGCTGCAGCCGCTGCCCCCGCCGCAGCCGCCGCAGCCGCCGCCGCCAAATGCATTGTGTTTTTCCCAACCAACCTGTGTTGTTGGGCTCTCGTTTTTGAAAAGACTGCTCCCGCGTCTCCTCATCCTCCTCTTCCTCCTCCTTCCTCTCCCCCTCTCACGCTTCGTGGCCCCATAGGGAGGTCCACCTAAGGCCCCAGTGGTGTGTACCACATGCTTTTCCCCACCCAGTACAACGCTTCGTGGCCCCATAGGGAGGTCCACCTAAGGCCCCAGTGGTGTGTACCACATTCGCCCCCCCCACCCAGTACACCGTTTCATGGCCCCATAGGGAGGTCCACCTAAGGCCCAAGTGGTGTGCACCACATGCGTCTCCCCCACCCAGTACAACGCTTCGTGGCCCCATAGGGAGGTCCACCTAAGGCCCCATTGGTGTGTACCACATGCGTTTCCCCCACCCTATACAGCGCTTCGTGGCCCCATGGGGAGGTCCACCTAAGGCCCCAGTGGTGTGTACCACATGCGCCCCCCCCGCCCAGTACAGCGCTGCGTGGCCCCATAAGGGTTCCGCCGAGTGTCCCCATGGCGAAATCCGCATGCGTCTTCCTCACCCAGTACAGCGTTTCGTGGTCCCATATGGAGCCCCACCGAAGGCTCCCGTGGCACAGTCCGCATGCGTCTCCCCCACATTCAATACAGCGTTTCGTGGCCCCATATGGAGCCCCACCGAAGGTCCCAGTGGCGCAGTCCGCATACGTCTCCCCACCCACTACAGCGCTTCGCGGCCCCATGGGGGCTCCGCCGAATGTCCCCGTGGCGCAGTCCGCATGCGTCTCCCCAGCCCAGTACAGCGCTTCGTGGCCCCATGGGGGTTTCGCCGAGGGCCCCCGTGGCGCAGTCCGCATGCGTTTCCCTCACCCAGTACAACGTTTCGTGGCCCCATAAAGGGGCTCCACCGAAGGCCCCCGTGGCGCAGTCCACATGCGGTTCCGCCGCCCAGTACAGTGCTTCGTGGCCCCATATGGAGCCCCACCGAAGGGTCCCGTGGCGCAGTCCGCATGCGTCTCCCCCACCCAGTAAAGTTCCGTCGGAGGCCGTCGGAGTTCCGCGCCTCGCTCGCCCGTCGTCGCTCTGCCCAGCGGCAAGAGCCTTGCCCGCTATCAGCCAGCCAGTTAGCTACTTTTGCTCCGCGCAGCGGGCGACCCGTGCGCGTCGCTGGGACCCCTCCGGGGCGACCTGCGCGCGTCGCGGGGACTCCACGAAGCGTTGCGCCCGCAGCCTTGGACTTTTGAGTGCGCGGGCAAAGAGGGAGTAAAAGAAGGGGAGGAAGCGGGCGCGATCCTCGCGGGGGGACGCGCCGACATTGGCGTCGCGTCGCGCGGGCGATGCCGTCGGGGAGTCCTGGGGAAGCTCCTTGCGGCGGCCACGCCCAGCGTCACGAGTATTCAGAGGCAGTCATTCTCAAAATATTGACACTCATATACAATAACACCATGCTTTGTCATACTCGCATTCATTCACGTAGAGTCGCTCGCACGCAGATTCATTCACAGTCAAATGCATTCGCGCTCAGATTCACCCGCGCTCAGTCTCCCCGCGTACTCAGATCAATCGTTTTCGGCCTCGTCGTGTACCACGCCACTCATTTCGGCACACCCCTAGCACGGTTCGTTGACTCATAGGGATCACCACCGAAAAAATGAATCACAAGTTCGGTACTCACACCTGCATATGGTCGGGTCCTTCGTCGGGCTAATTAGACAGGGATGGTGGGGGGAGGCCGCATCGGGTTCGCTGTGATTGCTCCGAATTTGGAGGCAGAGTGTGTTTTGTTTGTTCCCAACCATCCTGTGGTGTTGGGTCCTCGTTTTGAAGAAACGGTCCCAGCGTTCCTTTCCTCTCCTCCTCCTCCTCCTCCTCCCCTCCCCCCCTCCTCCTTTTTCCGTGCGTTTCGCCCACCCAGCGCAGCGCTTCGCGGCCCCATGGGAGCTCCACCGAAGCCCCCAGTGGGATCGCCCGCGTGCGCCCCCCACCCAATTCGGCATTTTCGCCCACCTAGTACAGCGCTTCGTGGCCCCAAAGGGAGCTCCACCGGAACCCCCAGTGGGACCGCCCGCGTGCGTCCCCCACACCCAATTTGGTATATCCACCTATCCAGCACAACGTTCCGTGGCCCCATAGGGAGCTCCATTGAAACCCCCGGTGGGGCCGCCCGCATGCGTCCCTCACGCCCAATTTGGCATATCCACCCACCCACCACGACGTTTCGTGGCCTCCACCGAGGCCCCCAATGGGACCGCCCGCGTGCGCCCCCCACGCCCAATTTGGCACTTTCGCTTACCAAGTACAACGCTTCGTGGCCTCCACCGAGGCCCCCAGTGGGACCTCCCGCATGCGCCCCCCGCGCCCAATGTGGCACTTCCACCTACCCAGCATAGCGTTTCGTGGCCCCGTAGGTCTCCACCGAACCCCCACTGGGACCGCCCGCGCGCGCCCCCCACGCCCAATTTGGCATTTTCGCAGACCCAGTACAGCGCTTCGTGGCCCCAAAGGAGCTCCACCGAAGCCCCCACTGGGACCGCCCCCATGCGCTCCCCACACCCAATTTGGCACTGTCACCCACCCAGGACCCCATAGGGAGCTCCACCGAAACTTCAGTGGGACCGCCCGCATGCGTCCCCCACATCCACTTTTTGGCATTTTCACTGTTTTGGCATTTTCGCACATTCCGTACACCGTTTGGTGGCCCCAATAGGACGGCTCACCGAAACCCCCACTGTGACCGCCCGCGTGCGCTCCCCTCACTCAACTTGGCACTTTCACCCACCCAGTACAACGCTTCGTGGCCCCAAAGGGATCTCCACCGAAGCCCCCAGTGGGACCGCCCGCATGCGTCCCCCACGCCCAATTTGGCACTTCCACCAACCCAACACAGCACGTCGTGGGCCCATAGGGAGCTCCACCAAAGCCCCCAGTGGGACCGCCCGCGTGCGCCCCCCACGCCCAATATGGCATTTTCACCCACCCTGTACAACGCTTCGTGACCCCATAGGGAGCTCCACCGAAACCCCAATGGTGCCGCCCACATGCGCCCCCCACACGCAATTTTGCAGTTCCACCCACCGAGCACAGCGATTCGTGGCCCCATAGGGAGCCCCACCGAAGCCCCCTGTGGGACCGCCCGCATGCGTCCCCCACACCCAACTCGGCATTGGCACCCACCCAGTACAGCGCGTCGTGGCCCCATAGGGAGCCCCACCAAAGCCCCCAGTGGGACCGTCCGCATGCACCCCCCGCACCGGATTTGGCATTGTCACCCACCAAATACCTTGCTCCGTGGCCCCATAAGGAGCTACACCGAAGCCTCCAGTGGGATCGCCCGCATGCGTCCCCCACACCCCATTTGGCATTTTTACGTACCCATTACAGCGCTTCGTGGCCCCATAGGGAGCCCCACCGAAGCCGCCAATTTGAAAATTGCGCCCGCAGTTTACAACGCTTCGCGGCCTCATGGGGAGCTCCACCGAAACCCCCAATGGGACCGTCCGCGTGCGTCCCCCACACCCAATTTGGCATTTTCACAAACCTGGTGCACCGCTTCGTGGCCCCAAATGGAGCTCCACCGAAGCCCCCAGTGGGACCGCCCGCAAGTGTTGCCCCCTCGCCCAGCGCAGCGTTTCGTGGCCCCATAGGGAGCTTCACCGAAGAAGATGTTCACAGAAGAAGATGTTCACACGTGCGGTACCCACAACTTCATATGGTTGGGTCCCTCGCCAGGATCATTTTTACAAAGGGTGGCGGGGGGTGGGACCCTCATTGTCCCTGGTTGGCTCCCAGTCGCCTGGGGGAGGGAGTGTACATGAACAGGGATCAGTGGGTAAACCCCTCCCCGAAGGGGAAGAAAGGGATTGGAAGAGGAGCCAACCCGAGCCCCCCGAACCCGAGTCTTACGTCTCCCCGAAATTTGTGTGCACGCATCCCTGGTGGCCAAGCCAGGAGGGCGTATGCACTAGGCCCATGATGGGTCCAGCCAGGATCGGTGAGGTGGTCTGCTGAGCGAGGCAGATGATCGGGATCGATTGTTCCGACATTCGCGCGTCCGCTACCTGCGCAGGGTCGCGCGCAATGCGCCCTCGCTCCCAGTGCAGCGTGTCGCGCTGGCCACCCGCGTAAGCTGCGGCGCACGTGCAGTGCCGTTTTTTATACATGCTCCGCGTGCGGATCATGTATTAGACCTGCAGGGGTTTAGTATTAAAACCCTCGCTGAGTGCACGCATAAAGTTTGTTCATATATTCGTTATGGATCAAACACCCCATATGTTTAAGAATCCCATGTCTTAAAACCTGCCATGTACGCTATGCCATATTGCGTAAGACGCGATTCGGATTCCCCGCTCAGCTGACGGCTCGGAGGGGCGAGGCTGCCTCGACCCGCAGCCGCGCCTTCCTCGCCGACGCGGGGGCCCGATCGCCCACGCCCTGCCCAGGCCCGCGCGGAGTGGCCATCGGGAGCCAGCCGCCGATCCATCGGCGATGCCTCGGCGAGTCCCGGTCGATCTTGGCCCCATCGGAGCCGGACCCCCCCCCCTGGATCTCTGGACGCCCGAAATGGGTACTGAAAGAATGGGTACGATGCCCAACAGCAGTTCCTGTTCATTCTGAACAGGATCCGCTGTCCGCGCCGCCGCGGCCTGTGTCCATTTGAAACAGGAGGCCGCCCGCCCAACAGCGGCCGCTCTTGGTTTGGGACAACATTTGCTGTTGGGCATCGTACCCATTCTTTCGGTGCCCATGTCGGGCGTCCAAACCCTAGATCGTTGCATATGCTCGGGTGTTCCGACGAAGGCATCTGTACACCATCACCGTGCCAGGCCAGGGCCATCCTGGGCCCTAGGATGGTGTGTAGACCCTCCTGGCCTCGGCCAGGGGGGCGTATGCACCATGCCAGGGCCAGGATGGCCCTGGCTTGGCACGGTGGTGGTGTATAGATTCGGGCCGGACGAAAGGGGGGGATTGGGAAAGGGGGGGTTACGAAATCTGCTGCATGCAGCTGGTTTCGGCCCCACCGAGGGGCCCATTCCTCGATACATGGGCGCCTCCCGGCGCCGGGAGGCGCCGGGAAAATCAGCTACGTGAGCTGATTCTCAAACCCCCCCTTTGATATCCCCCTGCCCGACCTGATAGATGCCTTCTGCGTATGTGTCGTCCCCGCGGTGTCGTTGAAGCCTATCCCCATGGGGCCATGGTAACTCAGCCCCGCCCGTCCCGCCCCCCTGGTGGTGGCATCGCTCGGACGTGTGCATTTTTCCTTCGGCGAGGACCATCGAGGAGCATCCTTGATCATTTGGCGAAAAAAACACGCACGAAAACAAGAAAAAACGCAGGGAATGGACGTCCGAGCGATGGCCAGTAGTGGGGGACAGGGCCCCCCGAACCCGAAGCAAACAGCCTATAGCCCCATCAGGGGGAGGAGTAGATTGGCCAGTGGGGATAGGGATGGGGATCGGTAGCGCGATGCTCAGAGGGGTGAGGACGAGGAGGAAGAGGAGGAGGAGGAGGAAGATGAGGAGAAGCAGGAGCAGGAGCAGGAGGAGGAGGAGGGGGAGGGGAAGAAGTTGGAGGAGGAGGAGGAGGAGAAGGAGGAGGAGGAGGAAAAGGAGGATGTCCAGCCCCTGCTGCTCCC
>CAUYUJ010017436.1:110000-122500 GCA_963575745.1 Prorocentrum cordatum
TGGAAGTACGACTACAATATTATTGATCTTAACAAGTAATACATAATATGTAATACTAAGTCATGTTAGTACGAGTAAGAATGCGGATCATACGTTGTAACCAGAATAGGTGTAATCAGACAAAGCGTAGTAATGCTATACTTGTATACAATAAATTCATATGATCGGTACTCGTATTACATTACCTCTAATGATACGATTCGTAATGTTACCTCCTGGGCCTCCTCCTCGCCGCTCAAACAGCTCCGAAGTCGACAAAAGAGCAACAAGAGCGGCCTGACAGGGCCGAAGACGCCCGAATCAGACTGCTCAAGAGGCACCGAAGCCGTCCTAAGAACGCTCCAATATGCGTCCCGAGAGGGCCCCAGGAAGCCAAACATGTTCCGTTCCATGAGCAAGCAATTGATCTGGCGACGGACCCATCTCTACGCAGTCATGTGCAGCACAGGGCGCGGGTCTCTCTTCATGCACTGCGCGCCGTGGGGCAATGCGGAAAGATGGCTCCTGCGGAGCACGCGTGCACGGGTGCGCTGAACTCCATGTGGGGCACGATCCGTGTGAAGGGTGTGCCGACTGATTCGGATGCCCCCGCGCGAACACGCCCACTAAGGCCGCAGGTGGACCTGCTCCGGATACGACTCGTGCGCGGCATGTTCCGAAATCAGCCCGGGGACGCCATGCGAAGCTGCCCATTCATGCCATATGTGGAGCTCCTCCTGGGGCATGATTCGCGTGACGGGTGTGCCAAGGGGGCGTTGTACGAAATTTGTCTCTGGGCCTTTAGGTGGTGCTCTTTGTAGGCACGATCCGCGTGGTGGGATGTGCCGCAATGGCCAGGGGGGGCGCAGTGCGAACCCTGCCTCGGGGCCGAGGGTGGAGATCCCTGTTGGCCATGAGCCGAGTGAGAGGTGTGTCGAAGTAGGCGGGGGGGGGGCGGGATGCGAACCTCGTCGTTGGGGCCGTCCGTGGAACTCTTGAGCGGGCCACGATCCATGTGAAGGGTGTGCCGAAGTGACTTTGGCGACGCTATGAAGCTCCCCTCTGCTTTTACACATGCAGATACTTGCGGGGCACGATCCGCGTGATTTGCGTGCAACTGTGCAAAATCTGACTCCAGGGACGTAGGTGGAGCTCCCTGTATGGCGCGATCTGGGTGAGGGGCGTGTCGACATGGGCGGGGGGAAGCTTGTCTCTGAGGCCGCAGGTGGAGCTCTCTGAGTGGCACGATACGTGTGATAATATATGCCCTCCGATGCCGTCGTTTTGAAGTACAAAGTAGAGCTTGCTAGAACCTGGGCGCGCGTGGTTTTAGGGCGTATGTATATATGTATATATAGATGTGCCATCGAGAAGGAGGAGGCACACACACACACATCCGCACCCAGACGGAGCAGCATCGGCAAGGGAATTTTGCGCACTCGTTCACGTAAGGAGGAGTTCAACCAGGACTATTTCGAGCAAATCCCCAATGCTTGAAGCCCGAGAGGCGATAGCCAGCGATGCCGGTTGCGGCGTGCGCTGCGTGATGCAGGGTGTTACACGACAGCACAACCTACGCACAACAAGAGCTTGTTCAAGCAGTTGCAGCATGCGTTTTCTCCTGCGACTCTGGAGCACCAGGACCGATCGACGACCATAGCCGCCACGCGTGCCATCAGGCGATCGGGGGCCAGGACGAGGAGGATTCTGCGCGCCGCCACGAGGAGCAGCACTGGGAGTTCGCGCTCGAGGGCGTCGAGGCCCGGGGCCCAGCAGCTCCTACTGCGGCCGTCGTCGTCGTCGAAATGTTCTAGACCTCCCAAATCGGGTCCGAGCAGATAGGGTCGGAGGATCGCGCCGCATCGCCGATGCATCCGCGATCTGGCTCGATGTGGAGCCCGCTGTTCTCCATTCCGACGGCGCCGATGCATCGTCGACGTCGCCGATGCATCGGCGTGCATCGGCGACTTGGCGCGATCCTCCGACCCCATCTATTTGGACCCCATTGGGAAGCCTTCAGTTTTGAAGATCCGCTCGGCCTCAGCCCACTGACCCTTCCTGGGATCCATCTCTGCCCTGTTGAGCCTCGGGCGCGCGCCCTGCCAGTGAGGACGGGAGCGCCCAAGATGCAGGCAGTGAGGGCAGCCGAGCGCAGAGGCGTCGGCGCCCTCCCCATCGACGACGTCGTCGTCGACGTCTTCCTCTCGGCGACGTCGCCGTCGGTCTTCGTTCATGTCCTTGAAGGCTCCTGGAGGTGTTCCTTCAAGCAGTGGCGAAGCGTCCTGGCACGCCTATAGTCCTACCAATGAATGTTCTAGGAACCTTTTGCGGTTTCAACGCAATGCTCTTAGAACATTTCTGGTTGGGGCTGGCCTGTTTTAACACATAAGGCTTACGTTCTACGAACATTGTTTTTGTTCTTCGAACATTTTTGGGTTCTAGGAACATTTCGTGGTAGGACTACAGGCTAGAGGAATGCCGGGACGGTCGGTCCCTGCTCAATTCCTGCCGCAGGATGCGCTCCAGAGGCGGAGCCTCGCCGATAGCCTTCCCGGGACCCGTCGCCGGCGATGGGGGGCCGCATGCGAGCCCTGCCCCCTGCCCCCCACGATGTCTGAGGGGGAGGGGTGGGGTTCGCTCCGCTCGGGAGCTCCCGAGCGAAGGGAACCCCACCCCTCCCCCTCAGGAATCGTGGGGGGCAGGGGGCAGGGCTCGCATGCGGCCCCCTACTGTCCGGGGGTGCGCCTCGGCCAGAACAGGAGGGCGAACACCCGGCCGGGGCCAGGAGGGCGCCCGGGAAGCCAAGAGGCGCGAGAGAAGTCTCCAAGCGGTCGCAGGAGGCACAGAGGTAAACTTCTGGAGGCTGCGCGGCTCTCTCTTGGGCGGGCGCTGTCCCCACCCCCGTGGTGGCGCTCTCGGCGCCGCGCCTGGCGCTGTCCCAGCGCCAGGGATGGGGCCAGACCCATCGCCGATCCAAGTCCACGCGGACTTCCATGATTCTATGTTTAAATCGGGCCTTTCCTTCTACAGGAGGAATGTTCAAGAATGGTCGAAACATAGTAAGGGGACGATTTTTCTAATATGTGGATTGATATTAGTGTATTTGTTCTAGCTCCTTTCAACCCTCTAAAATAAGTCCTATAGGAGAATATGCCCGACCAATTATTATGCCCGACAAGTCGATATTGTTATATGCCAAAGAAAGAACCCCCGGCACATCTCGTACAACCCACTCGCCGCGGCCCGCGGGCCCGGAGTGTGCTGGCGTTTTCTTGGAGATCCCGTGTTAATGTCCTCGACGAACGACGACTGCATTCCATGGTCGCCAGGCCCACAGCGTGCCCGTGCTCCCTGGGGATCCCTCCTCGCATTCTCGGGCCGGGGATCCGAAGCAAACTTATGACAGTGCTCATGTCTTTTGGGTTTCTTGCACTGGTCGCGGCCGTTGTGTAGCCGCTCGCGGGATCCTTCGTGTTACTGTATACCTTTCCTTTTGTACAGGGTCCGTACCACTTCCGCGTCGCTTCTGCGCCCCCGCGGTCGTTGTGCCTTGATGGTGCTGCGCGCGCGTCGCGCGTGGGCCAGAAACTGCGCCAGGCGTAACGCGAAGGCTGCCGCGACCGCCAACCCAGCGGCCGCTGCTCCCCGGGGACTCCGCCGCGCGCTCTCGTGCGGGGGCCGCTCGAAGCAACAGAAAGCTCATGCCTTGCTGCCTCCGCCGCCGCCATCGCCATCGGACCATCGTCATCGTAGGGCAGCCGTGCCCTGCGACGGGAATGTTTCTGATGCAGTTCGCTCGCACACAATCCACGGACTCAAGCAATGTGGACCTTTTGCTTCCCCGAAGTCGATGGATGAACAAAAAGTCATCGCCGTCGTCGCCGCCGTCGTCGCCGACGGCCGCTGTCGGCGGCCGCCCAGGCCCAGCAGCTCCCCGGCGAGGCCTGCGGCGCGGACGCCGCCGCAGGCCGCGAGCACGCGTTCGGGGCGGCGCCCGTGCCGCCGGGCGCCGCGGGCGCGGTGCGCGAGGGCGAGGAGCGCACGGGGGCTCCGCGTGCGCGTGCGCGCGAGGGGCGAGGAGCGCGAGGAGCGACGGACGGGCCGAGACGGTCCCGCGCGGGGAGGAGGAGGAGGAGGAGGAGGAGGAGGAGGAGGAGGAGGAGGAGGAGGAGGAGGACGAAGAGGAGGAGGAGGAGGCGGAGGAGGGGGAGGGGGAGGAGGAGGAGGACGAGGAGGAGGAGGAGGAGGAGGAGGACGAGGAGGACGAGGAGGACGAGGAGGAGGACGAGGAGGACGAGGAGGACGAGGAGGACGAGGGGGAGGAGGAGGACGAGGAGGAGGGCGAGAGCGACGGGGTTCGAGCAGATGGGGTCGCATGATCGCGCCGCGGCGCCGACGCATCGGCTTTGCGTCTCGATGTCGTGGGGGAGCCTGGTTTTTCGGACGCTGACGGCGCCGTTGCATCAATGAGGCAGGGGCTTTGTGTTGGCGATGCAGGGGCGTCGAGTCGGAGAACAAGACATGATGTGTTAATCGTTTACCGCGTTCTTGTTAGTCTGTGTGCTTTCAGGGCAAGGGGCCGCCTTGGGGGTCGCGGCGCCCATGCTCCGTGACCTGTCTTGGCTCAAGTACAAACACGGGCCCTGCGAGTGGACCGTGAAGGCTAGCATCGGCAGTTGGTACCTTAGTGCATTTGGTTCGCTGCCATCGGGCGCACCCCACCTCCGAGCCCAGGACGCCGCTCTCTCGCTGCCAGCGGTGCCGAGTGGACGTGCGCCGAAGGACGCCCCCCAGTCGTCCCGTGCTGCGGAGAAATTATTTTTCGAAGATGGGCGAGGGTCGTCAGTGTTGCGGTGGCTCCAGGCCTCCTGGAAGGGGTCCCTGTAGATGGGGTCGGAGGATCGCGCCGCATCGGCGTTACATCGGCGATGCGGCTTGATGTGGAGCCCGATTTGCTTCACGTCGACATCGCCGATGCGTCGCCGACGTCGACGATGCGTCGCCGGTGCATCCCCTATGCAGCCCCGATGCATCGGCGATGCGGCGCGATCCTCCGACCCCATCTATTCCGACCCCACCTAGGAGGTCTCTAGTGGCTGATCGAGAGTGCTGGCCAAACAGGCGTTCGCACCAGTGGAGCTGGCGTGGTCGTGCCTTGCCTCGGCCGGGCCTCCCAGTCGCCCAGCTCCAAGTGCAGGGGAGACCAGCGGGCCCGACCACCCGACCCCTCCTGGAGAACGGTCGGGCCTCTCGATGCGCTCCGAGCCCGAGTCGTGGCCCAGACGTGGATCGTGGGCGCTCTCTCACGTGAAGGCCTTGGCCCTGGCGCCAGGCCGTTCTCTCGCCTACGAGATGAGTTGCGGGAGGCTGGTGGAGGCGTTGCGCCTGAAGATCTCGGAAGAATGCGGCCTCGAGGCGTCTGAGCTCGTCATGGGCACGCGTTCGGAGATCATGCGCGATGGTCGCATTCTCGCTAGATGCGGCCCTGACGAGGGCGTGTGCATCACGGTCACTCGGCGTGTTCGCGGCGGCGCGGACGAGCCCGAGGATGCCTTCATGCCCGCAGACGCTGCCTAGGCCGTTTCCGAAAGCGACCTCCTCCCGACCCGCCGCCGAGAGGGAGGGAACTTCTGCGCCCTGCAGCGCGGCCGACTGCACCTGGGTCTGGGAGCCAGACGACTCCTTCGAGCAGGACTCTCCGGGTCATGCGAGGATGGTGGCGTCGAGGCAGTGCCGTTCAACGGACGCGCAGCGTTGATGGGCCGGTTTTCCAACACCACCACCATAAGTTGGAGGGGGGGGAGGAGGAGGAGGAGGAGGAGGAGGAGGAGGAGGAGGCGGAGGAGGACGAGGAAGAGGAGGAGGAGGAGGAGGAGGAGGAGGAGGAGGAGGAGGAGCAGGAGGAGGAGGGAGGAGGAGGAGGAGGTGGAGTGGGAGGGGGGGAGGGGGAGGGGGAGGGGGAGGAGGAGGAGGAGGAGGAGGAGGAGGAGGAGGAGGAGGAGGAGGAGGAGGAGAGGAGGAGGAGGAGGAAGGAGGAGGAGGAGGACGAGGAGGAGAGGAGGACCCCCCCCTCCCCTCCAACTTATGGTGGTGGTGGTGGGGGTGGAAAAGAGGCCCATGAAGCGTGTTCGCCTGGCCCAGGTCAGCATGGACATCCTGCTGGCCGGCTCCCGCGCGGCACCGGGCCGGGCTCCGCGGCGCTCCTACCCGCGGGGGAGGCCGAGGCCACAGCCCCCGCCGTCTTCATCCGAGCGCGAAGCCGGTGTGGCCGAGTGGACGCTGCTCGAGACACTCTCACGCACCGCCCCTTGGGACGGCTTTCGTTGGATGGTTCGTGCCTTGCCGGGCGTCCTCGACTGGGCCGTGGCGCAACCCGTCAGACCGGAAGCGAGGACCTTCCCAGTTGAGCGACGCCAGAGAATGGGGTCGTCTGCGCCGACATCGGCGCGTACGCTTCCCGTGCAAGGTCGCGCGTGAGCGCCCTCGCTTTCAGTGTAGCGTTCCGCGCTGGCGGCCCGCCTAAGCCACCGCGTAAGGTCGCTATAGTGTCTCGCGTAATTTAAGACCCTGTTTTATCGTCGCTAAATTGGGCGCTGTGGCCAGCCAGCCTTGGCGCCAACAACCCGCGCGACAGCTCTCCACAGCGGCGTGGCCGACACCCTGCGTGGCGGGGGGGGGGAGCAGTACATCGCGCGGAGGTCGAGAGAGGCACCTCGGAGGCAGGGGCTCGCTGGCTACCCCGCTGACGGCCAACCTCGCGGACGCGATGGTCGCCGGGACCTCGCGGCCAGAGCCAGTCTCTGCAGGATCGGGGAACCGTAAGACTCGAGTAATTACACCGGGATTCGGGTTAGCCGACGTTTTTTGACGAGCGCGTCCTGGATGTTGACGGTCCAGGTTTCGTGGGATGTCTGCAGCGGGAGCTCGCGTCAGATTTCAGATTGGGTCTCGCCATGTGTGTGATGCCTCCGTCAGGCCAACCCGAGTCCCCCGAACCCGAGTCTAACGTCTCCCCGACAGGAGTGCCGGGTTCGGCCACGATGACCGCGGACGTGCTCCAGCGCCGGGGCGCGAGCACTGCATCGCCGGGCGCCCCCACCCTCAAGCAGGCTGGCGGCGCCCACGACGAGCGGAGGGGCCACCGCAGCCAGGCTAGCTCAGCAGGTCGGGCCCGGGGGTGGTGGAGGCCCCCCTTGGGGCTGGCACTCCTCAGACAGCCCCGCGGCGGCGGTATAGACCCGATGGCCACCCGTGGCCCGGCTCCTGGGGTGCAGCCTTCTGCTAGCCGCAGTTCTGGCCAGGAAGGTCGGCATCACAGCCTGTTGCCCCTTCGTCGGCCCTCCCCACTTTGGCTCTCTTCGAGACTCGGAAGGCTCAGCTGCGCATCTCTGCAGGTGTACCCGTCGCCGGCTGCGGCGCGCTACGCACGTGGACGTGGTGTGTGGTGAAAGTGCTGCCGCGCCGAATGACATCAGCCATGGCTCTGCCTGTCCACAGATACTCGAGGCACCGCCGGCTGGGCAGCAGGTGAGCATCGACCTGATTCGCCATGCTGTCTTGGTCATGGCGCCGCCGCCAGGCAAGGTGGGTGGCCCGGGGGCCCTTCGAGCGCCCTGGGCTGCGAGCACATGCGGCGAAGGTGCCGTGATCGCTCCCCTCGGCGCGGGCGCCGCCCGCCTGGTCGACCTCTGAGGAGTTTCGAACCAGATCCCTGAACACTTGGCGCCGGAGCGGTCGATGTGGCCAACGTCTGCTACAGCATCCAGCTCCCAGAGGCCCCGGAAGCCTCTTCGTTCGCCCGCGCGCCCGCTCCGACCTGGTGAATGTCTTGGCCGCCTACGGGCGGGCAGCTCGCCGTGGCCAATGCTTGCGCCCGGTCCTCACGGTTGATTCGACGAGTTGGAAGCTTACTCGCCATGGGTGGAACGGGTCCCGAGGGAGACCGGCCCCTAGGATTAAGTCGGGCGTGTCCCCCTACAGGGGGATTTTCAACGAAAAATAAAGAATACCCCAACAATAATAAAAACATAGTCCGAAAATTGGCTGGGGACTATTTTTGTTAAGTATTTGTTTACCTTTTTGGTGTATTTTGGGGGTATTTTTATTTTTCGTCGACTCCCTGCAGGGGGACATGCCCGACATAACCCCTGGGTTTTCGTCGTTTCCAGGCTCTCGGGGCCCACCGCGGGCCCCAGGATTGGCAGGCACTTTGTCGGCATGGGGAGCTCGCCCTGGGGGGGGAGGCCCTGCAGGGTCCAGGACCCGCTTCCATCGAAACCCGGGATTCCGGTGCCACCTGTCTCTCCTTCTCTGGGCGTGTCAGCAGGTTTCGGGGCGCGCGTCCCGACGCGTGCTTGGCTCTTCCCAGCTTGCACGCGTTTGCGCGCGCAGGGTCTGTCGACGACGTTTCGGTTTCGGCAGGGGATGGCGTGGTCGTCCGCTCCGCGGCGGAGGAGGTCGAGTGGGAGCTAGACAAAGTGGCCTTCCCACTCACCGCGCTGAAGCGCGCGCCAGAACCGCAGCTTGTGGTCGGAGGACACTGCTAGTGTAGGAGCCAGCCCCATCGGATTACCCGGAATATCCGTATAGCAATTCAACGGGCATTTTTCTGCGGGCATGCAAGGGTGGATACGCTGGAAACTACCGTGCTACGTTTTTTTTTCCGAGCGGGCGCCTGTTCGCGGGGAGTTGATGGCCGCGTCCTCTGCGGGCTACTCCTTCGCTGATGACGCTGGACCCCGTCGCCGCCGTCTCTGGCCGCGCGCTTGTCGCGAGTTCTCGCGGGCTGCTGGCCCCGTAATCTTGGCGCGCTGGATCCAGGGGGCCGCCTGGTCCGCGCGCCATCTCGGGGCGGCAGCACTTCGCGGCAGCGGGTGCCCCCCCGGGCGGATGTCCGGGCGCCAGGCGCCAACGCCGCGAGAGGCGTAGGTTTGCTCGCCCGAAGGAGTTCTAGCGGCGCTCGGCCTCGCGATCGCGCGCTGGTTTTCCCGCGCCTCTTCGGAGGCTTCCCGGCGGACGGGGCCTCCCCCTGCCGTTCCCCTGCCGCACGGTCCACGTCTCTGACGGCGGCCCTGGAGGGGGAGTGGGAGGAGGAGGAGGAGGAGGAGGAGGAGGAGGAGGAGGAGGAGGAGGAGGAGGAGGAGGAGGAGGAGGAGGAGGAGGAGGAGAAGGAGGAGAGGAGGAGGAGGAAAAAAGAGGAGAAAGAGGAGAAAGAGGAGAAAGAGGAGAAAAAGGAGGAGGAGGAGGAGGAGGAGGAGGAGGAGGAGGAGGAGGAGATGGGGGAAAAGAAGGGGTAGGAGGAGGAGGAGGAGGAGGAGGAGGAGGAGGAGGAGGAGGAGGAGGAGGAGGAGGTCATCAGCTCGGACATTTGGGGCGGGGGTTGGCGTCGGGCAGGCGTCGGGGCCGACGCGAGGCCCAGCTCCATTTTGGGGGCCGTCTCGTGGTCTTGGCCCCCTTCCGCAAGATGCGGTCGGCGGCCATGTTCGAGGGCGCCACCTCATCTCGAGAGACGCCGACGGCGCTGGGTCTCGGATCCGAATCTGACCGTTGGCACGACCGCCCGTTGGAGATTGCTGCGGCGCAGGGCGGAGGCGGGGAGATGGAGCTGGGGCCCCGCCGCGTCTTCACGAGACCGATCTGCAGCGGGACGGCCTGCCTCAGCGCGACATGCTTTGCCTGAGACACCCCCGGGCGCGCAATTGACGCGCCGGAGCCCATGCCGGTCGGATTGGCCACGCTTTCTGCGCCGATGGCAGCCCCGATGTCAGCTCCCGCCTCGGCACAGACAACTGCAGCTCCGCCCCCGCGGGGGGGGTCGCGGCGCCCCGCATCCAGCATCGCGCTCTACCTCGCGCTGTTGCTAGTCGAGATCTGGGCCATGTTGCGCCACTGGCGGGCGGCGGCCGCGGCCCCGCGACCCTAGCATACTTCGCGTTCCCCGGCCGGCCGCCGAAGGTCGCGCTGGGGGCCCTGGCATGGCTGCGCGCGACAGGCGTCAACTCGCTTCTCCGAAGCCTGCCGCGGTTCGCCGCCATGTGGTCGCCGTTGCTGATCGCCATGGGGGGCGCCCCCTCCTCCCCCAGCAGACCGGGGAGCTCAGCGAGTCGCTGGGCCTCGACAGCGCGATTTTCTGCTCGATCGTGGGCTTCCTGACTCACCTTCGTGCCGGCCGCGCTGGAATGCCGCCGCTGCTGGCTCTGGGCTTCTCGGCGGGTGCGCTTTCCCACCGTGGGCGCGACCGACCGATGTAGGCCTCGGCGGGTGGGGAACGCCAGCGTTGTGTTATGTCGGGCGTGTCCCCCTACGGTGATTTTCGACAATTTTTTTTAACCCAACAATTCACCAAAAAGGTCAAAATATATTCCAAAAGTAGTCCCCAGACTATTTTTTTTTGATTATTTTTAGATAAATTTTGGAGTATGTTTTATTGTTCGTCCAAATCCCCCTGTAGGGGGACAGGCCCGACTTAAGCGTTGTGCCGCTCGCGGAGCTCCCCCGGCGCGGCCCCGCGGCTCGCGCTCCCTGGCGCTGGTCGGCCGCGGCCCGTGGATCTTGAGGCTGCTCTGCGGCGTTCCTCGTGCCGCGGCTGTCGGATTGCCCGTGGGGGAAAAAGCACACACACAAACACAAACACACAAACACACACATATTCACACACAGACACACACACACAAAAACACACACACACAAAAACACACACACACACACTGTGGGGGAAAAAAAAAACAAAACACAGACGTGGAGAGAAAAAACACACACACACACACGTGGGGGAAACAACACGAACAAAAACACACACAGATCTCTTCAGCACTTCCGAGGACTTCGCCAGGGCCTGGCGCCGCCCCGGTGCTCTGAGGGTTGACCCCATGTTCGAGAGTGACGTCCGTCACGGGCCCGAGGTTGGTCTTCTGAATGCAGCAGTCACCCGCAAGAAGTGAGGTTGGGCTCGCGTTGGTATGACTGCTGTTCCCTGGTTGGTTCCACCCTTTTCCTTCTCGGCCCTTCGGTGCCTATTCTTGCCCGTTCGGTCCCAGGCCGTCCCTCTCGGCCTCCCTTCTTTCCTCCAGAGCAGCGCGCACTCGACGCTGCCAAAAAGTCATGTGAAGTAGTTCCCAGCCGTTTGGACCTGTGAGGACGACTTGAGAGCCCACGTGTAGTCGATAATCCCCACACGAGTTTGCTATGGCCTTACCCGTCCTTTTTGTTCTGTGCAGAATTGCAAAAGGATCCACATGTGCGTCACCTGTGCTCGGGGTCTTCCATGGTGCAACCGGGCACCCCAGCGGAAGAAAGTTCATGCAGGGTGGCAGTGCCCTGCTCGACTAAGTTCAGGAGGGAAAGAAACACACAGGCACAATGAACCGTCGATTCCAAGAAAATATAGGAAAATATGGGAAGTGGGGGGAAGTCAAAACCCCAAACATATAGGAAAATATGGGGAATCTGTTTATTTGTGTGTATTTATTTGTGTGTCCTGGGCCCCTTCATAAGTTTCGCGCTTTTTTCTTTCAGTGTTTCGCCTCGAAGATCTTCGACCCGCCGCACAAACTCTTCAATTGACAGACGGCTGCGGCCAGAGGGTGCTTCGGAGCTGTTTTGGACAAGTGGTGTCGCTCGAGCTCCTAGAAGTCTGCATGCATGCGTTCGACCACACATTGTTCCCTTGCTGCCCAGCTTTCTGGCGTGTTGGTTGAGTGATGAGCGCCTTGGAAATCAATCAGGTTTCGTGAAGAACAGATCGCACATGGTATATGTTCCTCACGTTATTGTTAGTCTCTGTGTTTTCAGTGGAAGTGTCGCCTTGGGGGTCGCGGCGTCCTTGCTCCGTGACTTCGCTTGGCTCGAGCACCCACTCTGTTCAAACCTTCCTGCGGAGCTGCGCAGTGGTCTCACGAGAAGTGGTGTCGCCTGGGTGCGTCGAAGTCCGCCCGTGCCCCAGCTCTGATCGTTTCTCTTGCTGCCCCGCTGCCCGGCGTGCTGTTCCCGTGATTGACGCCTTCGCAATCATGCTGGTGCCGTGAAGGATCTCAAGCGACCTTGCTCCCCCCACCCCCCGACTCCCCGACGAGAAAGGAAGCCGCTCAGAAGAGGAGAGAAGCCCAGGGCTACACCCCGAGGGGGCTAGTTATTCGGGCGCACCCCATGTCGAGGAGCAGCGCCCCCCTCCCCATCGCACATCCCAGGATGGGGCCCCAAACTTTGGAGCCCTCTCGAAGAGCTCCCGAGGCCTGGGAGGGGGTGTCGCCATGCAGTGAGCGGCGTGAGTGGGGAGCGCTGACTTTTCAAACGGGGCTCGGTCGTTCGTTGGGCTTGCCTGCGTTATTGACAGTTTTTTTATGCGCTATTTATGATATATCGTTCCCTATGCGCTATTCTCTGGAAGGAAAAAATGGCTTACTTTCCAAAAGGGGCTCGGTCGTTCGTTGGGCTTGCATGCGTTATTGACCTTTTGATGCGATATTTATGATGTATCGTTCCCTATGCGCTATTCTCTGGAAGAGAAAGATGGCTTCGTTCCT